>JAJGOT010000401.1:297500-798834 GCA_022457155.1 Cladopsammia gracilis | reverse complement strand
TTCTAAACATAAACTAATTGAGATTTCAATAAAATTTTTCGAAAGAAGATTGTGTTGTCCATTTTTATGTGTTTGTTCATTCATTACATAGATTGAAAAGCAATTTTATGTAAACAAAACAAGACTTAGATTTTATACTCGCGTCGCCTTATGCAAATATGTTTGAATGTGTATTTTGGCAAATCAGTTTCTCGGGCATTTTTTGACAAGCAACAACTCTATTTTATTCGGAAAATAGTCGTAATAGTTATTCTAGACGGAGAAAAAGTTGTTTTTGTGAACTTTTGTACGGTCTAAATGTACTGTGCAGACGGTCGGGTAATACTGCTTTTCATAATTGCTAAAATTGAAAAATAGCCCGGTCGTCAATCTTAATGCTTGTGCTTTCGACCTTTCACCTAAGGCCCGGTTCAAACGTCGAACTTCACATGTGCCGAACCTAATGCAAATGAGAAAACTCTATTGTTCTTGCTGATTTGCATTAGGTTCGGCACATGTGAAGTTCGACGTTTGAACCGGGCCTAAGTTAAGTTTCATCTTAGTTAAGCTTGTTCAGAGGGTCTTCAGAGGGCGCCGCTGTTAGGCTAAGGCTAGCTATATATATTAAATAAAAATTTCACCCATAGAATAATTAAAAATGATGAAAGAGTAATCATTAAAAAAAAAACAATAAAAAATCTATTTCTGATGCAAAATTAGAGCAAATATTAGAAGCATATATAGAGAAATTTGTCATTTGCAAATACTGTCAAAACCCAGAAACAATATTTGATGATAATGAGCAAATCATATGTTTTTCTTGTGGAAATATTTCGAAAATCAATAAATAAATCAGCATTTAAATCAAGCATTTGACTCCAGCATTTTTCTAAAGACGTCTATATATTTTTTTCAGATATAGAAATCATATCGACTCCGCTTGTGATCCAGCGCTTGAAATCCATCGGGTGCAAGGATCCAGTGTTTGGGATTCAGCAGTTGGGATTCAGCGCTTCCAAAACCAAAACCAATTTGGAAAAAAAAATATTTAAGAATCGATTTTGGGCAAAAAAATGAAGGTTGTGATTGGTTAAAAAATCAAATGACTGTCTCGTGATCTGTAACAATAGCTATTAGTGTTGACTCATTTCCTAGGGGGTTTCCCTGTTTTTTTTTTTTCTGAGAATGTCACGCTATGATGATTTTTCCTGTTTCATTATATGAATATTTAAACGCATTTCAATTTTAGCCTCCAGATGTTCCAACGCATATTCCTTAGCGTCTTTGATATTGTACGTTGCAAACGTTTTCATATCTTTGGTCTAGCTGTTTCATTGTGATTAGCATCTTGACACATCTAGCTTCACAAACGGAATGAATTCACACTGTAATATTACACAATTGTGTATCAAAAATGTGATGAATATGATTGGTTAAAATTGTTAAGTGCACTTTACAATCTCTGATTGGTTAAAATGTAATTCTAGGAAAAAAACAGGTGGAAATAATTATTGGAATCTGACCTTGGGTTTAACAGTTGGATTTCAGAATTTGGATTCAGCGGTTAAGAATCTGGTTTTGAATATAGGCTTCAAAGCCAGTATTTGGAAACCAGTACTTGAGAAAAGCACTGGTTTCCAAAATTTGTGAAATAGTTTTGAAATTCAGTTGGATTCAGATTTATAAAAAACGCGCTGGCAGCCCCAAGTACTATACTACTCATCTGATCGTCAAAGATGATTAAGTTCCGTTTGTTGACATCGAAATAGGAATCGTGTTCCAACACCGGAGGAATACCCTTGACAAATTCAATTTGTGGTATTGTGACTAGCATTTGAATGTACGCGGGCTGCCATTGCGAATAACGCCAGACAATCCTCTCGGGTGGTGGGTTTATCACGTCGTCTAAGGCCTGTTGTAACCGTGATTGAACCCAAAACGTTTCCCGAAACGGTCATCCGTGCACCCATACAAGTAAAAGGGTGCTCGAAGTGAAACCGCTGACACGTTTGTGTAGAAATCGGCATTGCTTTAACTTCTAGTAACGCATATATGCGTAATTTATTCCTACCAACAATAAATTAGGCATATTTATCATGTTTTGCCATAGTTGGGATTATACAATTGCTAATTAATTGAGACCCCCAAACCACATGGCTTGTTTTGGTTCGGAGTTTGTCGCTAATGGCAAGCTTTTGAGTGCGATTTTCAGCGAAGAAGCGTTTGGAAAGCGAGGGAATCAGCCATTTAAAATGTCGGAAGAAAGAAAGGGTATACAAAAGTTGTGACGAAGTGGAACTACTCGATCGGAGGAGGTGAACAAAAATCAGTCTATAAATTGAATTTTTTCATATGGGAATGAAGACGACCTTGATGAGATGAAGGCTCGGAACCCTGTTGTTTTATTTTATGAGGAATGTGTGTTTGGCTACTGTTGTGTTGGCTGAAAATGGCGAGAATGTTACCAAACAAATTACCCCTTCATTCTTACACTTGATATTCAACGCAGAGTGAGAAAGCTCAACGTTTGTGCTGTGTACATGGGGAATTTCGTGGACATTCTCAAACTGACATTGTCTGCCATAATCATTGTAACGACCAGTGTATGGTTTGTGCTTACTGCTTGTAAGTCTCATGGTTGACCTGGAATTGAGCCTGAGGTATCAAATGAAAGCTAAATAAATCTAGTAATCGAATTAGTTTGTCTTGTAGTCATTCAGTGTCATGTGAATGTTACAGAGCATTTCCTATAAAAAAATGTATTTTTTGCAATGAAAATTTGCCTTTTTGCTAATTTGTTTTCCTTTGAAAAATGTTTTGGTCGATACCACTCAATGTTGATTACTCTATTTTGAAAGAGGGACTCAACCATCAGACGTACAAGGGAGGGGGGTGGTTGCCACCCCCCTTAAGGCTTTTCTCCGATATTTTCAAGACCATTTAGGATTAGCACATGTCGTTTCCAGTAGCTGTTTATTAATCCTTAAGACACAATTTGGTAACGCTTGGTGACAAGCAGTTGTTATGGCTACGAGATATGACGTCATAAGTAACATGTGGTCAAGCCATTTTTGAATAAAAATGCGTATTTTTTCACCTTTTTTCAGTGAAAAAACATAAAATGTTACCAAACACATTAAAAGTTTAATTGTATGTTATTTTGCATCTCTATCAAACAATATTTGCAATTTCTACGTTTTCCCGATAAATTTGAGTTTGATATTGACTGGTATTGTCTCTGATAAAGTACATTGTACACCCCAGGTTACGTGTATGTCATACTGCATCCCATCAGTGAAATGAGTACAAGTACAATTAGCTTAAAAATTTCTCGTGTCATTTCCCCTATATTTCCCTTATGGTTGAGCTTTAACCCTAACCAGACCGGGGGGGGGGGGGGGGGGGGGGCTTTTGGCGTCCGCTCAAACTTTGACGTTATGTCGTCTCAAAACGGTCGACGCAATGACCACCAAATTTGGTGACTTTTCTTAAAATTTATCTAGAAACATTTTCACGTTAAGCTTAAGCTTAAGCTGCTCAAAATAGTTGGGCTGTATACATGTACACTGTAAGCTTAAGTTACTGAGCTTTGGCTTTATACAATGTACGCTAAGAAGAGTGTAGGATAATTTCTTTATAGCAGTGAATGGTTTAATATTTTATCGAGCGCATTTTAGTTTGTTGGGGGTACGGTAAAACAGTATTCGTCCTCCTGCCAAATTCAAAATATTGAACCTCGATCGACCAGTTAACAATTTGGTCTGCCTGGTTCTCGATAAAATTGAGACTGTATTCATTTATTCGCTAATCGTTCCATTGTTCTTAAGCTTACTTCATGATGTTAGATCATTTTAGTCTTGCTTTTTTTAGAGTTAACTTATGTCATATCCACTGTAAGATGTGGATATGAGTATGAGTATGTACATGTACAGTATGAGCTTAAACGCTATAATTTAGTATTTAGAGTTTTAAATAAGCTTAATGGTGTCTGTGTATGTACATGTACATGTTGTATGGATATTTTTTGTTGGACCATTGATTTGTCAGATTTCAAAGGGGCTATTTCGCCAGTCTTTATTGTCATAATTATTGAGTAACCGAAAGGCATACTGTACATGTATTTTAATTCATGAATGGAAACCTAAAAATAATGCCTGGTTTGATTCAAAATTAAATTACTCTACAAGTACACTGGAACTATACACCAGGCTCCGGTTTGTTCAAAAGGTGGATAGCGCTATCCACCGGATAAATCACTATCCAGTGGATAAGTATTACAGCGGTTACCATAAAGGTGGCTCCATATATTTTTTTGGCGCGCAAGGCATGGGCATGAAAATGGCACGAGCATGTGTTAGTTTATTTTGATGACGTCCAAAAATAAAGAGGTTTTTACGGTAGCTAAAACATTAATTGCACGCATTCGACACGTTACATTTTCATAAAAGTTGGCAAATTGGTAGGATTTTCTTGGTTCGCGATCACAGAGAAAAGACAACAATTTTTGTACATACACAAACCCAATAAACGTTAAAAACAAAAAGTGAGTAAATTGCCGAAAATTATGTACCGATTGTTTTATGGCTTTGTTTATACTGTTTCGCCAAAAATCGCAAATATTTACCGTGTAAAAACCGAGAAAAGCTGTCAAGAGGTTTGCTAGCCTTGAACAACAAGCCCCAAAAATCAATCAGTGGTTGCCATAGTAATAAGACAAGACTGCCAAATTAGACTTCTTCGTAAAGGAGAAAGCCTAAGCTATGTGTATGTGTATATTATGCCTAGTATTGCGAAACAAAACTCTCAAAAGACAGCAATAAGGTCATGTATATTTTATTTGGAAGACTGGCCAATAGCTACATGTATATGGAGCCACCTTAACACGCGAACCACTGCCTTCAAAACAGTCGGATAAAGTTGAGTTTTAGTTGATGTCAATCAAAGAATAGCCGTTAAATTATTTTAGACTCTGACAGGATTTCAAGCAAACAGAGCTAAAAAATCGACAATTTTACCCGCTGAGAGAAGGTACATGTAAAACTTAATCAAACTCGATTTCCAAGCCAGTTTAAACAAAAAGAAAAGCTGCTGTTTGTAGAAACTGTATTTTTAGAATAAATCGTTTAAATTTCACTGCACGTGACAATTTACAACTCAGTGATGCATGATGAATTGTAGGCGGATCACAACTCATGAAGACGCGGCTGCACAAAGCGCCAGTTTTTATATAATGTTGAATGAAATCTTCTCTTTAAAACTATAATTGACTTTGAAATTTGTTGTTTTAAAATGTTTACTATTTCTTTTTGGTAAAATTGTTTGGAATCCAGTCAGAATTTAAAAAAAAACAATGTTAACGGCTTTTCTTGGATTGACGTCCACCAAACTCAAGTTTGACCTTTGGGGATGAAGAGCGATGGGTCGCGTGTTAATGGTAATCGCTGTAACAAAATCTTTTGGTTATCCGCTGGACAGTGATTTATCTGGTGGATAGTGCTATCTACCTTTTGAACAACTGGGGCCAGGATGGATATGGATTGCAACTTGAAAACATTGGCTCCATGTGTTTTGGAAAAGTTGCTAAAAACTGATCATGGCTTGACCTTCAAGAATTCAATTGATATGTTCTTCTTGTTTTTCTATGAGCGTTTTGTGTCCAGATACACTGTAAATTTCTCAGTTTTATTATTAGCACAGTCTGAGCCAAAAACATAAAAAACTACCTGGACATAGCCCCTTTAAAAGCAAGTAAAAACATTAATATCTTGACTGATTATTTATTTGACAAATGATTATTATAATATACATGTACATTTACAGCTGTACAGTCTGTACATTGTATGTATGTGCCTGATCAGTCTTTCTCCTTGAACAAAAAAGATTATGCGTGTGATAAGACATTCCCTAAGGAGAATGGCCGTTTTGTGCATGTTCTTATGTTATTACAGTGTATGTACATGTAGCTGTTGTGGGTGTATTGTGTGTGGAACTGACACTAAAGTGACTGCATGTCCCAAATTGAAACTGATTTACTGATTTTTTGAATGGAAACACCATGGTTAAAGAGACATTACAGTCTGTAAATGTATGTTTGCTTCAAAATAGAAACACCTGACTTGTGCTGTATGTTTTAAGGAAACATACAGTGTATATGTACATGTACATGTACCATTGATCATGCACATCCTTTGAGAAGCATTAAAAATCAGCCTGTTTTATGTACAATCATGCACTGTTGGTTTCACTCCACGGTTTGAAAAAAAGATCATCTCATTATCAAATTTTTGTTCACCACAAGATCAGTAAAGTTGAACTTGCGAAGAATGAATTGAAACTATTACAGTTATATGCCTTCAAATTGTTTTTTTTTTTTTTCAAGGAAAGGAGCTACCGTACAGTATCTGGACACATTTGAGGCAAATGCAAGTTTAAATTCATTCATGGGATTATTCATTGCAAGTTGAATGAAAGTTAAAAGATTGATTGATTGATTGTTTGTTTAACGCTACGTGACATAACAAATCATGCTGTCAATTTGCAGTCAAGAAAATTGATCATGCAATGAACTTTTTCCAAACTGAAACCATTGGTGCATGAAGCATGCTGATTTTCAAGGCATTTCAAAGAACATGCGGCATGAATAGTACCAGTAATCTTTCAACATGTAGCACAAACTGTCAGTTATACATGTACATGTACGTACCAATTTTATTTACATCAGTGGGTTTAAAAAGCTTAAATGTTATGCAATAGGGCTGAATGACATACAGTGTAACGTTTCAGCGTCATATCATCAGAAAGGAAAACCTATTTTCTCCATTTACATGTATTCATTAAAATCCATACTGTAAAATCCTGGTTATACAGTAATATCACCCACTTGCATGTTGGGATCAATTGTACCATAGGTAGTGTCGGTGCAATGTCGGCCGACTGTCAGTCGACATGTCCACCGACATGTCGGTGTCAAGTCTCGGTGGAATATCAGTCAAGTGTCGGCAGTCTATCGGTCAAGTGTCGGTATATACATGTACACTGTAGTCCATCGGTCAAATGTCAGTAGTCTATCGGTGAAATATCGGTCAAGATATCGGTCAATCATAGGTTGCGTATTGTTCAAGTGTCGGTATTGCAAAAAGGACAGACAAAACTTATCAAAGTCACTATGCTACTCTTGAAAATTTGGCCTTTCTCGACAAGCTTGCACGACATGCAAATGACCCATAACTATTTTTGTGACGAAACCTTTTCGCTGCTTGCGTATAGTATAGTTAGTGTAATATACATGTAAAACTCCTAAAAAAATTTCATGCTACAGCTGTACATGGTAGTCCTTACTTTAGATGTTAAATTAGGTCATACATGTATATCGTAACTGTGTCGTGTTATTATAAATTAACCATAGCCTTTTACATTGTATTTTATTTTAACTTATATGAACATTATTTTTCTTTAAAAAAATTCCTTATTAATGTTTCTATGAATTGTGACACTAATTGAATTTTTCTTTCGTTTTTCAGTGATCAATCTTCCCAAGGAGAAATTAACAACATGATACTGAAGGGGACAACAAAAATAACTGAGAAAACAGTTTAAAGCATACAGCTGTACATTGTAAAAATATTAATGAGGGTTATTGTTGTTTTTAGACAGCAAGAATTATAATTATTGATGACAAAATATAGCGAACACTGATAAAAAGATGAATGTTTTGTGAAAATTATTCATATAGCAATTTTTTATTGATTACGATAATACAGTGAAACCTCTATTAAGCGGACACCTTCTGGACTTTGCCAAGTGTCCGCTTAAAAGAGGCTGTCCGCTTAATAGAGGTTTGTAAAAATTGCACAATGTTTGCTAACGATTTCAACCGTTACTCTGTACCGTGATAAAGTTCCATGTTGTTAAGGAAGCTATCCAGAGCAGGAGCGGATCCAGGAACTTCTGAAATGGGGGGGGGGGGGGGGGGTCTGGGTGCATGCCCCCGAAAAACTTTTCCGATTATACCCTCTAAAATGCCACTTCCAGCATTCCTGAGACTCAAAAAGCGTTTGTTACATGTAAGTCAAAAACTTGACAATCAGTCAATTTGTGGAAGTGAAACAACTAGGTATAAAACAATTTTATTCTACTATTTTTAAGAACCACATGGGAGATACAGGTCTGGTGGGTGGGGGGACTCCCCCAACCCTCCCCCTGTGTCCGCCACTGCAAAGTTTAAGTTCATTACCAACTTTAATTTGTTTGTTAAATGCAAAAACATAACAGCAAAACAGCAACGACAAAGTTTTTTAACAGATCAACAAATTCTGGCAAGGTAACAAGTTACAGGGAAAAGAGTAAACGGAGGTGCCGGATATGGCTTAGAGCTTCGCTGCGAATACATGTACCTCTTTTATCGTGACAAGTTTTCATGTGAGTGGCTAAAGAAAAAAATAGGCAAAGAAGGATTTGATTGTGAATAACTGTGCTCTACTTTGTGCAAGACTTTTAGGTGAACTTTGATTGCGGATGACAATCATACAGCCGGATATCGGTCTAATCTACAGTTTATTGACAGCTAAATGTATTGATTTATCTTTATTAATCGACTACAGTACGTATTTGAAGGATGTAATCCAATACTACTATTGTCAATTCAGTCCGGTGTTCGCTTAATAGAGGTTTTTAACAATAGAAATTAGCCAAATACAATTTATTTTAGTGTCCGCGCCCGCTTAAAAGAGGTGTCCGCTGAATAGGGGTTCGTTATAAAGGGAAATATAAGACGTTAAGAGCCAGTGTCTGTAAAAGCGGTCCACTGCATTTCGGGTCGGAAAAACGTTTCCCCTCAAACTTTGCCCAGTAAACTATCTTGGGTCATAAGTAAATGAAACGACTTTAGTTAACGTTTTTGGAAATACGTTAAATTGTATTTTTTAGAGCTCGTAACCAAAGCGGCAAAAGTCCTAAATTTGCGCTTGGCCGGAATCGAAAATTGCTTAAATTGACGAGCTCGCGGCTCGGAAACCACCAAACCCAGCAAGAAATTACTATTATTCCTAATTTGAGTGTTCCTTCAAAGGTGTGAAACGCAAGTTAATTTTCATATGGTTTAAAAAAAGATTCAATAAAATTAATACATTAGCACCCAATTAATCGCTTTTTGAAAACATGCGAAAGTATCCTGTCTTCGCTGGCTTTTATTTCCCAAGTCCAGACTCAAACGCTTAAAATTTCTATTGAATTCTGCTAAACAAATGTTAGTTAGCATAGAAATATAAAAATACTTTGCGCTTTCTGTATTCCTTTTCCACAGCAACATTAAACTTTTCGTGCTTTTGCGAATATAAAACGCACGTTACGCAAATTAGGTTGTCGGACAATTCAGAGTGCTTTAAATATAGGCGTTTTATATATATATATATATATATTTCACGATTTTTGGTCATAAATGTAGTAGAGAACACACAGATAAACGTTTTGAACTGTTTTATGGCTATAATGCATCGATCAATTCCGGCTGTTACCATCCCTCCCTCGGGCATACCCCGGGGATTTGTAAGGCCCCATGTCCCCGAGGCGGGGATTTTGTACAACAACGTGTTGCCCCGGGGTTGGGGGAGGGGGACAACTTGACAGATCGCCAGATCCATGCGGAAGAATTCGCCGGGAAACCGACTACTTTTGTGGGCGATTGGCTTGAAAACCAAGGTATTGCAAAGTTAAAGAATTTGTTTGAAGATAAAGAAACACTTCTTGATGTGTATTTCCTAACAGTTGAGGAGGTCGAATGGTGGCTAGAACATCTCACAAAAATAAGGGACAACAGGAGGCAAGGAGCTGAAAAAAGCAAAGTTGACAAGGGCACGAAAAAACAAAGCACAGCATCAGGCTGCTGACGCATAAACAGAAATTTCTGATAGTCCAAAGTCGTGCATCCGATCAAAGGAACAACGTTCAATATGTCTATACATTCTGATTCATAGACGTTTTGTTAGAACTTTCACAGAGCCAGCAACTTTCTTTTCGGTGATCTGATGTTACGTTATTAATGATGTTACGTTATTAAACGTGCTTTTAATATATGTTTCTTTAACTTTTGTAATTTTTGTTGCTTTTCTGTTGCACAGGGGCGGGGAATTTGTAATTTCTGGCAGCTCGAGGACGGGGAATTTGCAGTTCCACGAAAAAAAAAACACAAATCCCCGGGGGTTGGCCCGGGGGGGATGGTAACAGCCGGAATTGATTGATGCATAACTAGCTAATTATTCCTCGCGAAGCGAGGGCCGAAGGCCCGAGCGTAGCGAGGTTAATAAATTTGTCGTGCCTCGGGAGCTAAGCCGCGCGAATTCGAGCGAAAAATATATTTATATTCATATATATACCTAAATTTTTCAAAACGTGTTCAACGAAAATTTACGCAATTTCACTACAACGAGCCCAAACAAGGGTTTTTATGAGCCCGATCAGCCCGAAAATGACAGAGAAGAGAGAGCAGAGGAAAAGGGAGCAAGAGCGAGCGAAAAAAAAAGACTAGCAACAGTCTATTATATTTTATACTTTTATATTAAAAACAAGGCCAAGAACGCTCACAAACGCTTACTTGGAGCGATATCGCTTTCTTCGCTCACTGCTTGCAGTTTGAGCACTCTCGTGACTCCACAATGCAATCCAACAATGTGTAACCGTACATCCTGTGCCCAAGTTCAGGAGTTGCCATAAAGCCATTATGGTAACAACCGGGAGGGCACATTGTATACATAATTGTATGTTACGCTCACTGTTCATACAGTTTGAGCACTCTCTGGATTGGGTGGAGAGCCTCGTAAGAGGTGTTCACTATTGGCATATTGCTTCGCTCACTGCTTGCAGTTTGAGCACTGTCGTGACTCCACAATGCAATCCAACAATGTGTAACCGTACATCCTGTGCCCAAGTTCAGTAGTTGCCATAAAGCCATTATGGTAACAACCGGGAGGGCACATTGTATACATAATTGTATATATATATATATATATATATATATATATATATATATATATATATATATATATATATATATAGAATGAGTTGTAATTATCAAGCTTCCAACTCCATGTCTTGACTTGATTTTGCTTTATTGACCCTACGTTTCGGCCATCACGGCCTTCTTCAGGGGAGTTACAAGTGTGTTAAGGCTCGCGTAAACCGTTGGCTAATCAAAACTATAACGTGACATGTATGGCGTCTATGATTGGTAGATAAACTAACAAAGTTATGCGCGCGCTAGAAAGTGCGCGCACTAATGTGGGTTAAATAAGCGTGCACTGAAACGCGCGCGTCTTAATGTGGCGTAGTAGGAGAAAAATATAATAGTGTAAAATATAGATAGATTACCAATCATAGTAACTATGAAATGTATACCTAATATAAAAAGTATAAGTGTATCATAATGTGGCACCTAAATGCAGTATGGCTCCGAGAGAAGGAAAGGATAATGAGTGAGTTCAGTCAAAAATAATAAGCTTGTGTAGACAGCAAATAAATTCAATGAAATGTAGGTGTAAATGAAATAAAATGAAATGAAATGAAACCAGAAACTAGATCAAGTTATTGATTACTGGTTTCAGTCTGTTAATCCAGTAACTTTCTCTCGTTCTTCTTGTGTCTAGATTCTTGTTTCGTACTTTTTCGATGACTGATAACTTCATGTGCTGGCGTCCACATTTTTTGAAATGTCTTACTGTAGGGATGTTCTTATTCCCGATGGTGATGTCTGATCTGTGTTGGTTTGCTCTCATGTGTATGCTGTTTTTTGTCTCTCCAATGTACTGATCTTTACATTTGGCACAAGTGATCAGGTAGATAACATTCTCAGTTTGGCAGTTACTGCGTTGTTTCAAGATAACTGTTTCACGGGTGGTTGTACTTGTTACTGAACTGGAGAACGAGCCATATGATAGGCAACAGGCACAACGTGGATCAGACATGCACGGCCAAAATCCCGGCTTGGTATTAGGCGTAGGTCTGTGCTGTTTGTGTATGTGTGTAACGTGTATTTTGAGGCCTTTGTTGCAGTTGAATGAGCGGCTACAGATGATACATTTAGTTGCATCGCTGTCCGGTGTATATACAGAGGTGGGTGTATGGGTGTTTGGATTGTCCGGTTGTAGGCGCCTACTGGTGAGTAGCTGTGACAAGTTACGACCTTTTCTGTAAGCGACGAGTGGTGGTTTAGAAAAGATATCTTTACATCTTGGTGAAGTGCAGAGCAGTTGATGGTGGTCTTTGATAACTTTCTTAATGTTAGGAAGTGCAGGGTTGTATGTTACTACAAATGGAACTCTATCATTATTGGTGCTGTTATAATCAGTTTTTAGCACTTCTTGTCGTGATCTTTGCCTTGCTCGATTAATAGACTCTTTAATTAATTTACTCTTGTATCCGCGCTCTAATAGGATTCGATGCAGATCTTTGGCTCTGTTCTCAAAAAAGCTGTTTTTAGAGCAGATCCGTCGAAGCCGGAGGGCTAGACTAAATGGTATCGCAGTTTTTGTGTGGCGTGGGTGACAGCTAGTCCAGTTGAGGTACTGATGCGTGTCGGTAGGTTTGGTATAGAGGTCAGTAGTAATCAAGCCGTCTTCAAGAATAACTTGTACATCAAGGAATGGCACTGTAGTGGGTGAGATTGTCTGTTCGAATTTGATGTGTGGGTCAAAGGAGTTGCATAGTTCAAAGAATTGATTTAGTTTGTCCTTGCCATGTGTCCACAAAAAGAAGATATCGTCGATGTATCTGAGAAATATTAATGGTTTGAAGGTCGTTTGCTCCAGACATGTAGCTTCTAAATGCCCCATGAATAAGTTGGCGTAAGTGGGTGCCATCTTCGTACCCATTGCAGTTCCTGTTTTTTGGATGTAATGATTCCCTTGGAAATTCAAGTTGTTACAAGTTAAGACAAGCTTGATGAAGGATAGGACAGTTTCAATTTTATTTTCAGAGAAATTGTTGAGACGCATGAAATGTTTGCAGGCTCTCATGCCACCCTCATGGGGGATATTTGTGTATAGAGATTTGACGTCCCATGTGACTAGCAGGGTTCCAGTTGGTAAAGTCTGCTTCTCATTTAGGTCATTTAGTTTCCTTAAGAAATCGTTGTCGTCTTTGACGTAAGATGGTAACCTCTCTACAAGGGGCCGGAGTTGATAGTCTACCCACTCGGAGATATTAGTCGTCGCAGAGTTAATTGTATTACAGATTGGTCTAGCGGGTGGTGGGCGTTGTGGTTTATGGATTTTCGGGACAAAGTAGATGTTTCCTGGCTTAGCGTTTTCAACAACTAAGTATTTAGCTGTATCCTCGTCAATGGTGTTCATATAAAGTGCATGCGTTACTGCCTCTTTGACGTGGGTAATAAAACCAGCTGTGGGATCGTGTTGAATGTGTTCATAAACATTATTGTTGTTCTCATCCTTGCCGTTCAATTGTTTGTATGCTTCAGCTAAATAGTCAGTTCGATTCTGTATAACCACTGCCGCTCCCTTGTCAGCTTGAAAGATGACTATAGATTTATCGCGTTTGAGTGTTTGTATTGCTGCGCGTTCTAATCTTGTAATGTTAAAGAGTCTATTAATCGAGCAAGGCAAAGATCACGACAAGAAGTGCTAAAAACTGATTATAACAGCACCAATAATGATAGAGTTCCATTTGTAGTAACATACAACCCTGCACTTCCTAACATTAAGAAAGTTATCAAAGACCACCATCAACTGCTCTGCACTTCACCAAGATGTAAAGATATCTTTTCTAAACCACCACTCGTCGCTTACAGAAAAGGTCGTAACTTGTCACAGCTACTCACCAGTAGGCGCCTACAACCGGACAATCCAAACACCCATACACCCACCTCTGTATATACACCGGACAGCGATGCAACTAAATGTATCATCTGTAGCCGCTCATTCAACTGCAACAAAGGCCTCAAAATACACGTTACACACATACACAAACAGCACAGACCTACGCCTAATACCAAGCCGGGATTTTGGCCGTGCATGTCTGATCCACGTTGTGCCTGTTGCCTATCATATGGCTCGTTCTCCAGTTCAGTAACAAGTACAACCACCCGTGAAACAGTTATCTTGAAACAACGCAGTAACTGCCAAACTGAGAATGTTATCTACCTGATCACTTGTGCCAAATGTAAAGATCAGTACATTGGAGAGACAAAAAACAGCATACACATGAGAGCAAACCAACACAGATCAGACATCACCATCGGGAATAAGAACATCCCTACAGTAAGACATTTCAAAAAATGTGGACGCCAGCACATGAAGTTATCAGTCATCGAAAAAGTACGAAACAAGAATCTAGACACAAGAAGAACGAGAGAAAGTTACTGGATTAACAGACTGAAACCAGTAATCAATAACTTGATCTAGTTTCTGGTTTCATTTCATTTCATTTTATTTCATTTACACCTACATTTCATTGAATTTATTTGCTGTCTACACAAGCTTATTATTTTTGACTGAACTCACTCATTATCCTTTCCTTCTCTCGGAGCCATACTGCATTTAGGTGCCACATTATGATACACTTATACTTTTTATATTAGGTATACATTTCATAGTTACTATGATTGGTAATCTATCTATATTTTACACTATTATATTTTTCTCCTACTACGCCACATTAAGACGCGCGCGTTTCAGTGCACGCTTATTTAACCCACATTAGTGCGCGCACTTTCTAGCGCGCGCATAACTTTGTTAGTTTATCTACCAATCATAGACGCCATACATGTCACGTTATAGTTTTGAATAGCCAACGGTTTACGCGAGCCTTAACACACTTGTAACTCCCCTGAAGAAGGCCGTGATGGCCGAAACGTAGGGTCAATAAAGCAAAATCAAGTCAAGACATGGAGTTGGAAGCTTGATAATTACAACTCATTCTACATTAACCTTTTCAAGCTACAAGATCGCACTTTACTAGAGTGATCCTCTGTCTTCGACAAGGCATACAGCATTGTTTGAGAGACCTGTCACAACACTATATATATATATATATATATATATATATATATATATATATATATATATATATATACAATAGAATAGGGAACGAGCAATTGAAGCTTATGTGGAAGCACTTGAACGAGAGATATTGACCCATGATTTTGATATGACTTATCAACGGAATCTAACGAGAGATGAACAACAAGCACTTAAGAATCTTCGAAAGTATGATGATATCATTATCAAACAAGCTGATAAAGGGTCTGCGGTTGTCATCATGGACAAAGAGGCCTACTTACAGGAGGCAATGCGGCAACTGAACGATTCAGAAATATACCAGCCATTAGTAAAAGATCCCACGAGAGACATGATTAAGAAAGTCAACGAGAGGATACAAGAATCGCATCATAGAGGGAACATTGATGATAAAACTAGAGATTATTTGTTAGCTTCAGGAGAGGAAAGAGCGGGAAGGTTCTATTTGTTGCCCAAAATACATAAGAAAGGATGCCCGGGACGGCCGGTAATATCGGGTTGCAAAACGCCAACAGAGAAGATTTCAAGATATGTAGATCACCATTTAAGACCTTTGGTTCCTGAAATTAATTCTTACATAAAAGACACAAATGATTTTATAAGAAAACTAATGGAAATAGGCACTTTAACAGAGGGAGCCATATTATGCACAGTGGACGTTGTGGGGTTATATCCGCATATACCACATGATGAAGGGTTACAGGCGGTGAAAGAAGCATTGGTGGCCTGGGACTCCAATTTGGATGAAGGAAAGAAACTCGGAGATTTGAAGAATGACATAGTGGATTTTACGGAAATAGTTCTTAAAAACAACAATTTTGAATTTGATGGGAAACATTTCATTCAGAAATTGGGCACGGCGATTGGAACTCGAATGGCACCGTCATATGCCAATATTTTTATGGACAAACTTGAACGATAGTTAATTGCGCAGGCTGAAATAAAACCTCATACGTGGTGGCGGTATATTGATGATATTTTTATCATTTGGACAGAAGGGGAAAATAGCCTCAGAGACTTCATTGATTACCTGAATAGTGCTCATAGAACGATCAAATTTACATGGAAATGGTCTTACAAGGAGGTAGAATTTCTGGATGTTAAAGTAATTAATGATTCGGGAAAACTGGAGACCGATGTGTACATCAAGCCAACTGATAGTCATCAATATCTTCACCAAGCGTCTTGTCACCCGAGTTCTTGCAAGAAAGGGATTCCTTATGCTCAAGCATTGCGGTTGAGACGGATCTGTTCTAAGGATACTTTCTTTGAGAAAAGGTCTCAAGATTTATGTAGTTTTTTGGTAGAAAGGGGATATAGAAGGAATTTTGTTGAGCAACAAGTTGATAGGGCGAGACGAATACCAAGGAATGAGACTTTAAGGGAAAAACCAAAAGAGAACAACAACAGGATCCCTTTTACAGTTACATATCATCCAGGCCTTCCTAACATCGGAGGTTTACTGAGGAAGTTACAGCCTGTTTTACATTCATCAAACAGATGCAGAGATGCGATCAAGGAGTTTCCAATGGTCGCCTTTAAGAAACCTAAAAGTCTTTCCGATTATTTAGTCCGAGCTCGTTTTAGAAGTGGCTCCAAAGATGAAGTGAAAGGAACATCGAAATGTGATTCCAATCGATGTCAGATTTGCAATTTTCTTTGTTTAGGAAGAGTTTTTCGTAACAACAAAACTGGCAAAGAATTTAGCATAAACTACAAACTTAATTGTAATTCTAGAAATGTGATCTATCTTATCACTTGTAAAAAATGTCAAATTCAATATGTTGGATCCACCACCACTGCGTTTACGACAAGATTTAACAATCATAAGAGTAGAGTAAATGCGCATATTAATCTGTCGTCGGAAAATAAGAAGAAGGATGACGTTCTTTACCAACATTTTCATAGCCAAGGACATTCAGGATTGGAAGACATGAGCGTTCAACTGATAGACTGGGTCAAATGTGAGAGGGAGCTGCGTGACAAGGAAGGACAATGGATGTACAGATTAGGGACTTTGATACCGAATGGGCTTAATGACAATGATGGTTTTTATGCTCAAAACAGGAAGACACGTATAAGCGCGAGGGCACACGTATGAATAGTTTTTTTGTAAGCGCGAGCGCACGCGTATGAATAGTTTTTGTCGCTTTTTTTGTAATGCAACGCAATATGTTTCCGTTACACTTTCAAAATAAAAGTCAGTTGTTTTGGTACGCACGCGTTTCCTTGACATCGGACGCCAGTAGTTAATATATGAGGATTCCAACTCACCCCCACTTCTATCCCCACCACAAATACGCTCAATTCCCCTCAACACCTAGCGTAATTTCAACATTTCAGCACAAACTCAAAACTCATTCCTTCTACTGCCCCAGCACAAACTTCTGCTAACAAGCACAAACTATTCCCTACAGATCACAATAAGTCAGAATGAGCAGGAAATCTTCAAGTTCATTTCCACAGGAAATGAAATTTCAAATCAATCTCTCAACCCCACATAATATCCAGGCAATGGCTTGCAATTCATCTGTCCAAATAAAACTTCTTCTTTCACATGAAACTTCTGTTTCAATGTTAAACTAGTCACATTTTCACCAGCTTTCTGTTTCTTCTTCAAATACCTTGCAATCTGCGCTTTCTTCTTTTCTAACTTCTCAGCTTTCATATTTTCAATCTCCGATTTCATATTTTCAATCACCTCTTCTTCATTTTCCACTTCTTCTTCAATCTTCACATCCACCACCACATTCTTTCTCCCCTCAGGCATCTTCCCACCTGCCCTCCAATGCCCCCACGCCAAAGTTGACACCCCATCTTCCAACACAATTCGTTTGTCATCATCTGCACTCAAAGCTTTTTTATTGATCCTCACTGTTGACATTTCATGCTTCTCACTTCGAATGACACACATCTCACGCATTTGACTTTCCCCATTTTCCAACACACTCACATAATCTTCATGACTGATGTTTTTCTTCACAACTCCTTTCTTCACTCCTTTGCATTTCTTGCTTTCCTTCCCACCTTCCACTTTCAGGGAATAGCACTTCGATCTCAATCCCACAAATTCCTTGATTTGTTTCCCGCAAGTTTCATCTTTCATCAACCCCAGCACTTTCTTGTTCATTCTCACAATCGTTCCATCTTTCACTCTGGGATGATCTTCTGCAAATTCACTCGTGTCAAATCTTTCTGCAACATCTTCTGCAATGTCATCAAACAAGTCATCTGTTTCAATCTTATACAGCAAGGAATCTGTGTCAGTAAAACACAACTTCGCATTCGGCCATTTTTTCTTCACGAACTCATAGTGAAAGTCATACATCAAAGTTTTCGAAATATCCAAAATCGCTTGACCACATAGATTGGTTTGTCAAACTTCATCTTAGTCCGTTTCATGTGAACTGCCACCAGATTCTCCCCAGAATGGTTCGATGGCAAAAGTTGTGTCGGGCAGACAATTTTGCAAGTTTTGCTTCTGAATTCACCAGTTGAATATCCACACACTTTCCTGATGTTTTCCATCGTTTTCCCAAATACTGCATTGTTCATCAACTTGAAAAAGTCTTTCTCAAAGGCATTTCGGGAAGCTTGACGAAGTTTCACATTTTTGTCGATGAATGTCTTCAGCCAGGGTTTTTCGATGAATTTCACACCCCTCCAAACTTTCTTCAACACACATCCCAATTCCAAAGCTTGTTTCAAAGCTCGCCAATGCACAATTATCTTGCTTTGTCCCACAAATTCGGAATCAGCTTTTCAACTCCTCCAACCATGATTCTCTCTGGCAAAGGTGGAAAATCGTTGAATTTGTCATGCAATTCTTCTGGAATTTCCACATCCACTTCCAATAAACATGCTTCATTCCTCCAATTTCCCAATTCTTCCTCACTCATCCATTCAAATCCCTCAACTGGCAAATCTTGCGACATGCCCCAAGCATAAAGACCGTTAGCATCCCAATATGGCACAAAAATGACAGGTTTCTCAGGATCAAAGTCAGCCAAATACTTATTATTTGCAGTTGCTCTCCTGTGAAAAATTGTGGAAATTCCTCCACGAATTGCTCTTTCAATGAAAAGCAGCAACTCTGGGTCAACCACCAATTCTAATTTCTCTTTGCTGGTTTTCAAGGCAGCATCTAAAGCAAATCCGGGTGTTGTGAAATACCAAGCAGGATCGAGACCATAGTGTTTCAAACAAAGTCTCCTGAATTCTTCAATCACATCTGTCAGCAAAGACACATCAGACAGCAAATAGAAATCGTGAAATTCTCCCATGTTTTGCATCTTTCTTTGTTTCCAAACTTCCTTAGCATGTTCCATGTCAGCATCACTCACTCCTTCTCCTGACAACTGGGAAAAGAATGCATCTTTTTCTGGCAAACTTTCTTTGAATTTCTCCACACTGTTCAACCATTCGTAGGGAAAGATTCCTTTTTGTCTTGCCAACTTCCAAAATTCCCTGAAAATTCGTTTGGTTTCAATCAGGTCATCATCGGTCAGGTTTTTTGCCAAATTTGCCAGGGAAGAATTCATGAAACCAATTGAATCCAAAAATCGGATTTCATGCCATTTTTTGTGAAGTTTTCCCCTGTGATCTCTCCATCTTCCAACTTCAATCATCTTCGAGATTGAAATGAAATTCTCTTCATTGTTTGGCAAGCATTTGATATCTCCATCAATGTCACCCAAAGCTTTGATGATCAAATGCGCGTCATATTTCTTCAAGTTGTGAAAAAAGATTGGGGTGAAATTCGGCTTTCGTGACATCAAATTGCAGTGTTCATGCGCTGCTCCTCTGAATTTCCCCGTGAAATGGCAGTGATCTCTGACTTTCTTGACTTTCTCGCTCCCTTTGGTCGCTCGCTCCCTTC
The DNA here is from genome assembly GCA_022457155.1 of Cladopsammia gracilis. Lineage (NCBI taxonomy): Eukaryota > Metazoa > Cnidaria > Anthozoa > Scleractinia > Dendrophylliidae > Cladopsammia > Cladopsammia gracilis. The sequence continues at coordinate 778,953 of JAJGOT010000401.1, read as the reverse complement.
GGTCGCTCTTGGCTTTTTTGTCTTCTTTGAATTCTTCTTCACAAAACCAGCATGTCGTTGCGGATTCAAACTTTTCTTTGTCTTCTTCGCTGAATATCATCTTCTTCGGTTTGTCAATTTCTGCCAGAATGCCTTTAACACTTCCCACCAATTCTTCCACAAACTTCTTCCCCACATCTACTTCGTCATTGTCAGCGCGAAACAAAACTGGGTCTCTTTTGACAACTTCTGACTTGCAATGAAAACCAAAAGAAACTGCAACATGTTTTTGGAATTTCTCAGACCAACTTCGCTCCCCAGATGGTCGAACTGTGTCAATTGGCACCAAACGAGATTCAAAATCACCGTCTAACACCACAGGCATTTTCTGCTTTCGTTGGAAATTCCGGAATTTCACAACTTCTCCTTCCTTGGGCATGTCAATTCTCACAGCTTCAAACTGGGAACAACTTCTCAGATGATTTGCCAACTTCACTTCACTCCCGAAATGATTCAGGCATCTTCGACGGAAGTGCATGGCTCCTTTGTGTTTAGAAACTTGTGCACGCAGCAAACGATTCAGATTTCTGATCCAGCAAAAGTGAGATTTCACCTGACCATCAACAATCTTTCTCAATAGCATCAAATCAATCCCAGGCAACTTGGAAATTCTCAACGGCACAGTTGTGTTGTGTTCCCAGCAAAACACATTGACACCAAAGCCATTTTTCTTTTCAAACTTGTCCAATATCAGACAGGGGAGTTGGGAATGAAATTCCTTCCCAGTCAAAATCTTCAGTTTGCTTTTCCAAAATTTCTGTGATTCTTTCTGCATTCTTTTCAACTGGATTTCTTGCACGAGTCACGGCATATTTGAAACACATTCTCTCTCTCTCTCTCTCTCTCTCTCTCTCTCTCTCTCTCTCTCTCTCTCTCTCTCTCTCTCTCTCTCTCTCTCTCTCTCTCTCTCTCTCTCTCTCTCTCTCTCTCTCTCTCTCTCTCTCTCTCTCTCTCTCTCTCTCTCTCTCTCTCTCTCTCTCTCTCTCTCTCTCTCTCTCTCTACAGTGGAAAAGTAGGGTACATTTGTAACTTCTTTCTCCTTCTTTAATAATTTTCCCAGTTTAACGTGGTAACCCAAAACTTGTCATGTGAAGGCCTCCATAACTGATCTTTACTACAGGAAAATTGCAAGATCGCAGGTTAAATGTGCACAGATTGCTCCATTAAAGTGGTTAAGAGGTTACAAAAGTGCCCTGTGCCCTGGTAAGCACTTTTTAAAAAGCTTTTTAAGTTCTTTTAAGGGAAAAATGTAGCTATTGCCTTATATGCCGTACCACCCTCTCAATTACCACATCGCTTTAAATATAATACTGAACTTGCAAAAGGTAGTAGTTTTTTCTTTTGTTGGAGCAAAAAAATATGGAATTCCATTTCATTTAACATCACATCTGTAAATTCTCTCTCCGCTTTTAAAACACAGATAAACAATCTCGCTGTCTTCTAATTAGTGTAATATAGTTACTGATCATTGTATAATAGGAATAGCAAACACGGTGTTTCTGTAAAGCAGTTAATCAGTTACTGATATGTAAACGCTGTGTATAAATAAAGTTTATTCATTCATTCATTCACTCATTCGTTCATTCATTCATTCATTCATTCATTCATTCATTCTCTCTCTCTCTCTCTCTCTCTCTCTCTCTCTCTCTCTCTCTCTCTCTCTCTCTCTCTCTCTCTCTCTCTCTCTCTCTCTCTCTCTCTCTCTCTCTCTCTCTCTTTCTCTCTCTCTTTCTCTCTCTCTTTCTCTCTCTAAAGATAATCAAAGGGTAAATTAAACCATGTAAGTGGACCAACGAATCAAAATTATCAAACCGAGAACAATAATTAATTACCATTAAACGTGAAGAGGTTGGAATACATAACCGTATACCTAGTAAGAATACGTTCAGTACATTCAGAGTTCCGTGACATCAAATATGACATCTTCATCGTCACTATCTTCTAAATTTAAAGGAATCAGTTCAAATGATCTTTGTAACTGCTTTCTACGCCTAACATTCCATAGTTTAATTATCACGCGCAAACAAATAACTATCAGTGGGATGGAAATTAAACTGAAAAGTAAGACAGTTAAATAGTTCCTGTGCTTCTCATGGTTTCTAGGCTGTGGACTCGATCTGTTCTTGGTAGTGGGCCTGTTCGTAGCGATCGTTGATCTCTGCTTGGTGGTGAGTGTGGACGTAGCGATAGTCGATCTGTGTTTGGAAGTGGAGCTGCTCGTAGCCATAACAGCTCTCGTAGTAGTAACACAGTCTGAAATAATTTTGAGGGAAAGATTGTCGTAGGCTCTTTCACACTTAAAAGGGTTGTCTCTGAGATCCACGATCCGTAAATCAGGGAGCAGAATTAGCAGCAAAGAGAAATTAACTTGTGTGAACTGATTATATCGAAGAGAGAGCTCCATAAAATCGTTGAGTGTTTCCTTTGGTTTCGGTAGCGTTTTCAAACCAACTCTCGCACAATCGACCAACTGCGTTGATCGTACACAATAACATCGCTCCTCAAAACACTTGAACGTCAAAATCGTTGGAAAAAAAGGAATAGCGAATATAAGAAGGACCAACATTTCCATTTTGCAATCAAGTTGGATGGCATACACGTGGAACAAGAAATTCGAGAACGCGTGAAAACTATTTCAACGGAAATAAGTCATAGTAGAAATTCGAGCGTGTGAAAAAAAAAACTAGGAGATTAAGTTCCATACAGGAAACGAATGAAACACACAAGACTGACACTCACATTTCGACATTTCCAACAAGGTTGAAAATCGCGCGATAACATACTTTATTTGCTTATAACTTATACCTTATTTGCTTTGAAACACATTTCGGTTTCTCCACACAGCGCATCATAACCGTCGTAACCCACATTCGTATATTTTTACGCGAGTTATTATGTTATAGAGTTTTTTACACTAATGCGTTATAGATACTCAAAGCAACTTCCTACGACCAAAGATTACCCCGAGACGTTCAATGCGCGCGAACTCCACACTCCTTCTCACGCGCGATCCCCCGAATCACACCGCTAAAACGTAGCGTTTTTTGGCGCTTTTGGCGTTTTTGGCTGTTGTTTCGAGTTTAATTAACGATAAATTTAGTTTTGCAAACAGTTTTGTTTATTTTTGATCAACACAACGATGGAATTACTTACATTACTAAGCGAAATTATTTTCCACACCCCCGATTTCTTGCAACTCAGTATTCGAAAACTGTAATGGAAAGGACAATTCGAGATTAATTAAAGTTCAGTGAAATTAATTAAACTCCCTGTGGGTATTACGCTTGGTTGAAACCCTTTCGGTCAAGTCTTTTCGCATAATTTAAACTTGTTGAACAGTGAAGGAAGCTTAGTTCTACAAAGCTTTAAAACTAAGTTTGAGATGGAAAACAACTTAGCGAATCGAGAAAGGCAAAGACCTCTTCAATATTCCCAGTAAAAGTCACCCGCGGTTCAAGGATTGTGATGACAGAAAAAATGCGCTCAAAAGAGAATTGGTTCTTTAACGGAAATTTGAAATAATGTTCTAATCTAAGAGCCTTATCCGATTCATTCACAGGGAAAAAGTCAAAGTGTTTAAACAAAATGCGACCTTTACGCGAGATCCCCCACGCGATCCCAGGGAAAACACAACGTTAAAAAGTGTCCCTTTTGTCCCTTGTGGCCCTCGAAATAGACATAAATGTCACGTTGCAAACAGATTTGTATGGTTAATAAACGTATTTGAAAAGAAAATCAATCTACTATAAATTTGTTTTTTTTTTTTTGCAAGCATCGCGCTTTTCAATTACTTCTTGAGTTATTAAATAATAACTTTTCAGGAGACAGCGGGAAAAAGAAAGAAAACACGTCTGCCCGCGAGGCCTGCGTTCTCAGTAAACACACCCGCTAAATATATTGGTTTTGGTCTTCCGAGGCCCTTGTGGCCTCAATTGTTTGATAAATTAGCGATAAATTTAATTTAATTTTAATTTTGTAAACAGTTTTATCCTGTTGAAATCAAGCTTTCACTTTACATGGTGTGGAGGAGATGCTGCTTTGCAGGTTAGTTACTGAAAAAAGAGATGAATAATTTCTGATGAAATTTATCCAAGTAAGCCGACATTGTCATGGTGGTTGAATTTAAAACAACTTCGATCGCTTCATTGATTTCTGATCAAAATAGAGGGTGTTGGAATAAGTTTGGAGTAAAGTTGTAAGAATTTAAGTCGCTATAAGCTTGATGTGGGTTTAATTTCCCACTACCGTGATTCATGTTAGTAAAACCCTCTTATCAGGTTTTCTAAGTAGTAAAGGAAGGACAAATAATATTGACAGACACACAAATATTGATAGATTTACGCATAAACGGTTTATTGATACTAGAATCGTACAACATATTTTGAAATAATTTTACCAAATCAGTTCACAGTGACTCAAAGTTTTACAGTTCATCACTTCGATTTTCGAAAACTTCGTGCTGTCTGTGAAGTTTTGGTCGCTTGGGAATCTTAAGAACCCAACAAGAGTTAAAAGACAGAAGGATTTCATTGCCTCGAATCGATAAGCGAAAAATCTTACTCAATCGATCATTGTTTGTCAAACAAGCTCTTCCAGATGAAAAAAAAAAAGACTAAACCAACTCTGTTTTTTTTTTTTCCTTTCCAACTAAGCGTTTAAATTGCCTGTATAATTATGAAGTTGTTTGTTATCAATAACAAAGTCTGGGTTAATTGTTTTAGCGCGCGCATGTAATTGGTTGCCTTGTTTATTTTTCCGAGGTGCTTATTTTCCATGCAAATTTAGTTCAGTGTAAGTTCGCATAATTAAAAGTTGGAAATTTGAAGCTACCGGAAAGTCATGTTCTCAAAACTTAAAGCGCATACAAATATAAAATAGATTTACGTATTAATGGTTTATTGATACTAGAAATGAACAACATATTTTGAAATAATTTTACAAAATCAGTTCTCAGTGACTCAAAGTTTTACAGTTCATCACTTCGATTTTCGACAATTGCGTGTTGTCTGTGAAGTTTTGGTCGCTTGGGAATCTTAACTTTCAATGTTGACAGCTTTCGCTTTTTCGGTTTGACTTGGTGTTTGGTAACTGACTCCAAGACATTTAGTCCTTGCTTTTCACTGGTTCCATTTTCAGGGTCATCTTTCTTTGGCTTCTGATAGTAGTCCTTTTGTGATCCCGCGCTCTTTCGTAGCCACAACGCTTTGAGTTTCTTTACCTAGGTTTTCGATCTGTGACCATAACAAAGCTAGGTGTGCTTTTCCTGTCTTGTTTACAAACAGCTGCAGCTCCAACTGAGCAATACGATCTTGAAGGGTTATCCATATCGCTATCAGCATCCAGTCGCGTCTACCATAGGGATTCTTATAAAAAACCAAGGAGTGACGGAATAAACTGGCACTCAAAGAGTGAACGTGGTTTCTTACTTCCTTGAAACATTCAGCAAGAAACTCTAAATTTAACTTGGGTTCGTCTAATGTTCAGTGTAAGTTCGCATAATTAAAAGTTTGAACATTGAAGCTGCCGGTAAAGTTATAAAAACTTAAATTGGGTGATGGCTGGGAAACTGAAAATCGATATAGAGTCTAGCGACGACGTGGTTATATAAATGTAGCGGTAAATAAGAACAAGAAGTGATTTTTTGTACTGCGCAATTTTATTGAGTATAAGGTGTTTACAATTGTTAAACTGAAACGTTCAGCTGAATTACTTCTCTCGGTCAGTGTTTATGTTCCCTTACAGTTACAACTTGTGTTGGCTTCCTTTCAAATTTGAAAATCCCATTCGAATGAGAAAGCAACCAAGAACATCAAACATATTACAGCAGAGGGTCTTGATTAGTAAATGAAGAATGTTTTCGTCGTCCAACAGCAAACTGTAGCTCGCAACATCATACATATTGAGACAGGCTTCACAAATATGATTATCCTCCACTGAATCAAACGCCAAAGCGTTGACACATAGTTTTTTATCCAAAACCAACTGAAGATAGTTTTTCACTTGTTCGATGCTAGCGCTGCGAAATGTGATATGATACCATCGATAAGGAGGAATATTGGTCCACCTTTTCACAGGCTTATTGCGAAGAGATGCAATGTCCAAATAAATCTTGCTGAAAGCCATTTTGACAGGAATGAAGGTTTGCAATAAACGAACTCGAAGCAAATATTTCTTGAAAGCAGGCTCTAGTTGTAGGAATGACGCTCTTGTAAAATTCACGCTTTTTATTCAAACAGACAATACAAATCTTAAGATCCAATCAGGGTGTGAATAGAGCGGGCAAGTTTGGGCAAACCTATTGTTTCTATTGTTTCAGAATAACAAAAAAGGAATAGATAGTTGAGGTCATGAAAAGGCATTCCCTTTATTAATATTCATTAATAAGTTACCTATTCCAAATTAGTATGCAGTATGCAATTGTCATTGACTAGGCATAGCTAATGAGGGGAATGTAGGGGAGTGCAGGGGAATGCCGTAACGAGGCTTATCTTTGACCCTAGACTACTACTGATGTAGCTAAGATATCCAACAGGTGCACTTTTGTTCATTACTGGCGGAAAATTTTGGTAAAAATGAAAGAGAGAAAAAGTTAAGCAGACACAGTTTTCGAGGCGGAAAATATCAAGAAAACTCAGTCTTCAGGCGGTTATTTTTTCCGCCTTCCGCCTATTATTTACATCCCTGAAGAAGCACGATGATCGTTTTCTGTCGCGTTCAGAAATGTGTGTCGATTCAAGAGGTATTTCCGAGCTCTTTGATTCACTGCAATGCACCGACTTAATACACCATTTGCTGTTCATTACTGTATGTTTGTCCAAATCAAAAAGGACAACCTTGGTTAGATTTTTGTGTGACAAACGGATAGAGCTCGAGGTGGCTTTCTACACCTTTTGCTGTTCATTACGGCAAAATACGCATTCATTTGCGCCAATCGTCAGTCAATAAAATGAATATACATTCATTTGCACGAAGCGGCAATCATTTACGCGAAACGTACACTCATTTGGGAATTTTGCATAATTTTAGGCATTCAATTGCATTTTTGGTCATTCGATTGCGCCTTTGGGCATTCAATAAAGAACAATAAACTTTCATTTGTGTGAATATTTATATCATTAACACGAAACGAAGAGTCAAATACGAGAATCGACAATCAATAACTTTTATTCGCATTTTTAGCACACTGACTGACAATCAGTAGCGTAAATATATAACCTTTACAGCGGTCGTAACAAACATTAGGGTGATTTTACAAACAATAGCGGGTTTATAAAATTCAATTAACAAAAATCTACTTTCAATAATTAAATAGTCCATTTTATTGTTACTTTTATGAAAAAAAATGACTGTTCATCAAAACTACCCCTCGATTACCTCACGGTTCATGCAGCGAGGCAAAAACGTTTGCATAAACCTATACCACTACGTACACTTAGCCGGCGTTACAGTGCCTATTGAGCGCTGAAGAGCCTCTAGTAGCAGCTGAGTGCACAACTCTCCAAGCGGGATACCTCTTGCTATAGCCTCGTCTCTATTGCCCATTCGAGGTTGTACCTCAGGCCTGGAAATGTCCGTCTTGATAGCTGCTTTCAGCGCGCTTGTTGCTTGCGCCGCAATGTTAAGAAACGGGCTATAGGCTGGGAGATTTCCAGCTCTGTGTTGGCACCTGGGTCCCCTGTATTATTGTCATAATGTTGTGAAAAGTTTCATAACCCTCTTTGTACTCTAGGCACAAGGTCGGACAAGACATTTTCAAGAAATAATGAGGATTACATCATTTTTAGTTGATAGTATATTTTTGTTTATTGAATTTCACAAAGGCTCTATTGTCTGTACAATTGCACTAATGTTTGTTACGACCGCTGTAAATGTTTTCTATTCATACTATTGTTTGTCAGTCAGTGTGCTAAAAATGTAAATAAATGTTATATTCACGCTATTGACTTTAGATTGTCGCACTTGAATCTTCGTTTCGCGCCAGTGATATAAATATTCACGCAGATGAAAGTTTATTTTTTCTATGGAATGCCCAAAGGCGCAATTGAATGACCAAAAATGCAATTAGTGAGGTGGCTTAGGGAAAATATCGTTACCGACTGGAAGAAAGCACCAAATTTGGCACACAAAGTCTTTATGATACTGCAAACAAATTTAGGCTGGGTGCCACTTGATCCGATTATCCGGGGGGGGGGGGGGGGCGTGACACGCAATTTATTTTTTAACACTTTTCCGACTGGCATGAAGACGAGGCTGGTATATTTAAATATTTTAATCATGTTAGACTATGCCTATTATAGGGAAATATTAGTTTAAAAACATTAGAAATATTATTCAGGTACTATGGTTAAGTTTACAAAGAATATGTTGACTTATGATGTAGTCGCGTGACAACCACACGCCGAGGTTTTGGTTTCTCGCCATATTGAATGCAAAACAGCAATATCACTACTATACATACTGCAGTAAATAACAAGCACACACATCCTGTGTTTATATCAATATCGAAAAATGAAAGTGATACAATGATAATGGGAGTAAAGGCAAGTTTGACAGAAATCACGGAAATATTTCCGGGGGGAGGCGTCTGATCCGTTCATATAGGTTACCAGTAAACGAAATCATCTTTGAAAACTGCCATACAACGCAGAATTCGGAACATATTCTTTTTCTATTGTGCAGAAAATAGGAAAGCGTTTAACTGATAATCTACATGTAGTTTTGTACGGGGGGGTTGGGAGTGGATTGGAGACTGGCCTGTTGTTACAGTACATGACGAGGCTTTACCAATATATACATTATCCCTGGATATTAGGACATCATGCTTGATTGAAAACTCTGCGGTTACAATGGAACATCCGACTCAAATTGAGAAAACATGAAGTTCGCTTCAGTGTCTATGAAAACAGCATTATATACAATGTCTGTCCCTCAGTTGAAAGACATTGTATATTAAGTTAGTGTTAATTATTGCTACATTCGCCGGAGCACTGACACATCTGCCAGTACATCCTTGTTTGCAGCCACATTTAAGAAGCTTGACAGGCTTGACTACTTTAGGTAGCGTTAGCCAGACTGGTCTCCACGTTTTATCCATGTCACACCAACCCTATCCCTCGGCTGAAGGAACCATCTAAACAGACTGCAGTCTTGTGTATCAGATGCTACTTCGGTAGATTGCTCTTAAAACGTGCTGTAGCAGCGCGTCCTGCACAAGCAAAAGTAGAAATCAGCCTTCTGGTTACAAAAACAGGAATGTAATAAGATCAGTTAAGTAATTCAAAAGTCTGAATTTCACCCCTTAAGAATGTTGTGCGTTCAATTTACTTGTGTAGGAGGTAAGTTCTCTAGGTTTTTGTTCTTTTGGGTAAAGATTTCTTTGCGGGCTTTATTTACATTGAACACATTGCTGGTCTAGCTACAGTTAATCGCTCCAGAAGCTTGAAGATAGAATTATCCTTGTCCAGCTGGTTATACGGGTCTTAAAGGAACAGAAATGCCTCTGTCGCATCAGGGAATGACTTCCAGGAGTCCCAGGCGGACTTCTCATCCTTGCCAAACTAAAGAAACAGAATGTCGTGTTGCATCCAGTGAATGAATGGAATATAGGAAGTGCCCGAGATGTTTGAGGGTCAAGAGATGCGCAGATGGCATTCGCACTTATGTACTGGACATATTTCCCTGTGCCCAAACAAATCCAGATGGATGTAGAAGGATACAAAGCGATCAAGTCATGAGAAAGCCCTATCGTTTTGACCAGAACATCCGTATCCACCGTGCGGACGAAAACCTGACTGCATCCTTTGCTCAGCGCGTGTATAACATGCACAGCGATTTTCATGTCAGTTTCCTCATGGTCGCATCTCTGCTATACAGTAAACACCCGCATATAAGAACACATGATTTTAGAGGTTAAGCTGATCAAGTTCTTATTTATCGGGTGCTTAGTGAAAAATCAGCCTGAAGGTGTTCTTAAATTGTTCTTTAATTTTGTTGTTGGAATTCAGAACTGTAACAATGCAAAAAAAATGCTTGAGATTAAATTAGCATATTTAATGAAAAGAAAATGTAACACAGTACTGTATGTCTCCCTACAAGTAACTAGATCATTTGAAGGGAAAAAAGCTCAAAACAAATGCAAAACAGCATCACAGCTGATGAGCTGTAGTTATTTGGCAGCAGGCCTTCTGTATGATCTGAAATTTTTTTAATGTCTTATCCATTTTATAAGAACATTTAACATTTCCAGGCTGATTTTGTTCTTATAAAAATGGTGCTTTATTTGCAAAATTTCAGCTTGATGTTCTGAATCCATGTGTTCTTATTTGCGGGTGTTTACTGTATCGGTAGAACCTCTGATTGAGACAACAGATTCGTCTGAGGTGATGTTTACTTCCTTGTCTTCAGGAAACTGGTAGTCTGCAACTCTTCTTGTCAGAAGTGCAAACAGTTCTTTCTTGTTGGTATTGTCTTGAAGAAACGCTTTCCAGTTTGGAGGATCTTGGTCACCCGTGACCTTTCTTCTCTGACCTTCACCTCTCTTCTCTCTGGTTGAATCCTTGATGCTCTTCTCCTTGTACGTATCCCAAACAATGTCCACTCGTTTACTTGATTGAAGATGATTCACGATAAATGAGATAAAGACGTTTTCAGCACAACTCACTATCAAAGGTGAAAACAGTTGTGAAAGGAAGGGCATGAAACAACCGCTACTCCATCAAAGATCTTACAGTCAAAGAGTTGGGGTGGATCAGGCTGCTTTGAACTGGCAGGGTTAAAACATTTATTTTCCCGAATCTTTGTTTTACAAATCCGGAGAGAGATGGCGGGTAGGGATGGTTTTCGTGCATGAGAAATAGTCAAGGTCTCCGCTTCGATGCTGGGTGGCTATGTACAGACCGCTCGGCTGAAAAGGTTGCAATCGCTTCTCGGTGCACATACTTGCTGCTTTGACTTTGTTTAGGCTTGAGGGTTTGTCGTTTGAACAGTGGCAAAGAATTCTTTTTGATGGTATTCGGCAGGAATCGATACAGTTCTATCTTCGATCACTGTCTTTACAAAATTATTGTACTGATTCTTCCCCACACTCTCGATAGACTTCATTGGCTTTACAGCCTTTTTTTGAAACACTGAGTCTACAGTCACAATGTTCACAAACCTAAACGGCGCGTGACAAGCTTTGGTTGAACAAACATGGCCGTCTAGAGGTCCGTTTATACAGCAAGGTAAAACTTCGATAAAAACTTAGCGCTGGATGAAAATTGTACTGCCTTGACGATTTTCAGTATTGGGGGATGACTTAAGCTGACGAAACTCTCAACTTAAAGCAAAAGTGAACTCGCTCGAGCATTCTGCTAAGGACAAGTGTTTGTTTATTGGTATGTTTTCGCATTTTCGTAAAATTAAAACGGTTGTAAATCTTGAAAACGTAGTGCGCACAAACATTTTATTCTTAGTTATGATTTAGGGTCATTTATAGTTTCTGTTTATATATAGAATATAGAATGACTTTCAATCATGATTTCACCTTAAAGTTGAGTTATTTTCGTGTTTCGCTCGGAGGCATCTTATTTGTGTAAAATAACCTGTTGTTTACTGTTAAAATAATAAACGAATCTGGATATGCGATACAGCTAAGCAAACTGCAATAATGTATCTGTAGATTGATAAAACAACTGGGCCTCTTGAGTGAATTAGCGACGGCAATGTTTGTGACTTATTCGAGTCTCAGCGGCATAAAGCTAGTACCTACCACGTGAAACTTTAAAAAATCATAAAAAAATTAAATTATTATTTTGGATCAAACGAATTGCATTTTTATGAATGCTTAGGTGAAGGCTTTTAAATAACCCCATATCAGAGAAATTTACTTTTCTAACCAAAATCTTTGGTCGGTTCTTAAGGAGACACGCACTTAAATTGCATCGTTAATCAAGTATTGCGTTTCTCTTATCTCGTGTTTTTTTTCTGAATGAAGTTAGTTCATTATTAATCGATTAGGAAGTTAACAGCGATATACAGCAGCAAAATGCTGTTTACAGACCGCACTTACGACATCAGATCAAAACTGAATCTCTACTCACGGCTGTCATATCATGAAGCTTTGAGGAAGCCAGCTTCACAAGGACCGTGGTAGGCGGTCATAAACCCAATATAGCCTCCCATGGTTGTTTTCCAGTTAAGTTATTCTCAAATTTTCAGGTGCCGATCATCTCCAATGCAGTTGCCGGTCTTAATAGCTAGCTGCCAACTAACAATGACAACTCTGTCTACTGAGTTCCCGGTACTGATTTGGCAACTTTTACAAATTTTACCTTCCCTCTGACAGCGGCTGTAATCTTTGCATACTTGGCACGCGATTGCATGTTTTCTAGTTCCGCAGTTTCTTAGTGAAAAACCAAGGGAAAACTTAAAAAACAACAAGAGCAACAAAACAACAACAACAACAACAAAAACAGGAAAAAAAAGATTTCAAACTCAATCGAATATACTACATTCTCTAAAAGTCAGACCATGAGCGAAAAAGCAAAGAACCATGGGATGGTCACGTGACACAAATACCCTTAGCTTTTTAAATAAACTATACAAACTAATTTATAACTTGTTAATGTATTTTGATTCAATTTGCTGATCAAAAGCATTAAAGCTATGTTTTTACTTATCAGCCTCGTTTTCATGCTGATGAAGGTTATCGTGAATTTAAATCGTGTGCCTTGCCCCCCCCCCCCCCCCCCCCCGGATTATCGAATCACGTGGCACCCAGGCTAAATTTGTTTCTTACACCGTCAAGATACTTTGTGCCAAATTTGACGCTTTCTTCCGCTCTGTAACGATTTCGCCTTAAAATCGCCCTAAGCCACCTCACTAAATTGAATGCATAAAATTATGCAAAATTCCCAAATGAGTGTACGTTTCGCGTAAATGATTGCCGCTTCGTGCAAATGAATGTATATTCGTTTTATTGACTGACGATTGGCGCAAATGAATGCGTATTTTGCCGTAATGAACAGCAAAAGGTGTAGAAAGCCACCTCGAGCTCTATCCGTTTGTCACACAAAAATCTAACCAAGGTTGTCCTTTTTGATTTGGACAAACATACAGTATGTTGCCCAGTTTCCGGCCACTTTAGTTTGTAATCGCTATAACTTCTTGTTTTTGTACGGAAAATTTCTCAATTTCCTTTCAAAGACAGTTCATTTACTTACCTTTAAAATGTTCAATGGTTGGCGGCTTTCCTCAAGTATTAAAGAAATTATACCATTTTTCGCAAAACTAGTAAGTTGCCCAGTTTCCGGCCAGCTAGCCCAGTTTCCGGCCACCGACTTAAAGTAAATTTTACTTGTTTCCTTTCGACGTAAACCGACTTGTAAGCCCCTTGATAATAGTGGTCGCCTAGTTATAAATATCAGGCAAGTTTCAATATTAAGCTTTGTCATCTGCCATTTACTCAATATTCCAAATATGTATGACCTCGGTGACCCGGAAGCGTGTCTTCCGCGGTATGTTGACAGATTACTTAAACAAATACATATGACTTACGTACTTTTAGTCACGCTATACATGCATTAGCTGTTGTTAATTCGTAATCTTTGTTACACTTAAACATGTATCTTTAATTTCTCGAGCAGGAAATTTTAAAATTCGGTTCTTTCACTCAATAAGAAATAGGTTTTGAGCAATGTGTCTTTTAGTGGCCGGAAACTAGCACACTAGGTCGAAATCTTCGCTGAAAGTTTGACTGCTAAAATTTCAGAAGCAGCTGTATTTTAGCTGATGATGATAGATTCCCTAATTACTTTCATCTTTAATCTAACATTTGTCTAAAAATTATGAAGCTCCTTGAGGTATTTCCCGTGAAACGAACTATTTGTTTATCTACGGTAGTTTTGATGTGTAGTGAAACGAACCAAAATTAATCGATGAACGTTTAATCACCTGGACAAAACCTCTCCTTCCTTGGCCGTTCCTTGCTCAGAAAGAGCGCCAAAACCACCAATGTATAGCGAAAATGTTCGTCTTTCTTTCAGAACGCTTCGGTGGACGAAAATTTAAAACTCCGACGAACATAACCGACGCAAGTTTTTTTTTGGCCGGAAACTGGAACTGGCCGGAAACTAGGCAACACACTGTACTGGTGTACGCCAAGCGTAGCCCCACTTATTAAATCATATGGCGAATTCTGGCACACGGGAATAGCAAGCCAGTATTACACCAAAAGCGGCATGTAAAAAAAAAAGCGTCCATTCAGGCCGGCAAAGTCATGGGCACCGTTCCCGGGCACGTTCATTTCCCGCCTTTTACCACCCATGTTTCGCTACGATCCCGTCGACAAAATGGCAGGCCCAAAATGGAGGAACGAAAGAACGATTCCTTCAATGCGTTAATCACACTTTGCAAATGGCGGACTATAAACTGTTTTTTTTTTTATCGCAGTTCAAGCATCGTGGCTCGATTGTGAACATGCTTGGTCTAGGGCACCGTCTAAACAATGACCATTCCGTATGCGGTAATCACTTACGTATGCCTTTTTCTACCTACTCTGTGAGACCGGCTTACAACTTAATTGCTCATGCCGAAAGAGCTTACGCCGGTATTGGATTTTTACCCGAGATCTGGTCTTGTTTTCAAGCGGAGTGGAAGGGTTGCCCAAATACTTAATTGAAGTCAGTAAAGACGACAGATGATGGCATCATATGTGTTAAAATAGTCGGGACTGCCCCTCTTCCCCCCCCCCCCCCCCCCCTCCACCCACCCACCCTTTTTACACCCGAACGGCTTCATACATATGTATTCTGACTTCTGTTGTATTTTCTATTAAAGTGTCACCCCGAAAATTGCCTGAAAATAATGCTCTCGTTAGCATTCCGGTTATAACTTTTACCCCTGGCATCACAAATCTTCGTGAAATTAAAGAATCGTGAATTTAAAAAATGGTAGCTTTGACTCCGGAAATTAGTTCATCGGCACTCGAGAAAGACGCTCAAGAATTTGCGGTCAATTATCTCTAAGAAGGTCCCATCATATCGAGTCATATCGAGAGCCGGAAACTCGGTTACTAGAAGAATACAGGAAAGTAGCACTGGTACTTTTCTGCGCTTGGTTTATACCTAGTCTGATGCGTCAGCCGCTTTCCGCAGGGATTCCTCCTCAAATAGCTTTTGAATGAGCCCCTACACGAAAAAAAAACGCCCTTTTTAATGCACCCGGAGGCATTTTTGACAGATGCATTTAATATGTACCTTGACTACATTGCACATGTCACTATGACGTTTATAAATGTCATTCCACAGGGAAATGACAACTTTGATTTCAAAATGGCGGGCGGGCGCAGAAACACCTGGACAAGGCGGCCATTAAATACTCCAAGAATCAGAGACGTATTTTGTCATGTGACTCACTATGAAATGGCACTGTTTTCCAGCGATTTTTTATTTCCAGCGATTGCTAGCCGTGTTTGATTTCTGGCATCTAACTTTACGCGACAAAACTGACGCCAGAATATTTTTCATATTTTGACAGCCTTGTCCAGAGATCGGAGAAGACCCTAGGGTCGAGGTTGAGGAAATGGTCAACTATAGACCTTTTTCATAATGGCGGCCAATTTATTTATTCTTTTATATCTATGTTTATTTATGATCCTGATTGCAGAATTTGTGTAAATGTCTCCCAAGAACTTTCCACTATGAAGCCACAAATGCGTTGTAGTTGTTTGTGTAAGTGTGGTTGTCTCAGTGGCCTAGTGGTTAAGGCATCTGTCCGGTTATCAGGAGACCGGGGTTCAACTCCCGGCTGAGGCACTTTTTCACTCATAATCTTTGTTGTGAAAATTTCTGTTCTCACTTTAACTGTCTATATATATATATATATATATATATATATTTTACCGCTCCATTATTGTTGAGCACTATTCTGGATTTAGCAGTGTGGAATTCACCTGTCAGTTATATATATATATATCACTCAACTTTGATGACCATAAGTTTAATACAAACTTGTTTCGTAGGTGTTGCCACCCACTCCTCAGTTAAACTTACAATGATTGATCCCTTGTTTGACTACGTTATTTATATGTATGATTTCGCAAGACGCACACTCTACCTAACTGTCATCCCACTGTTTCGGCAGGCCGTTGAGGCACAACAGATTCTTGTAATCGAGGTCCAAATACAACCAGGTGCTCTTTTTTCTATCCTGATCGTTTAGGATGAAGTCCAACTGTCTGGCTCTCTTCTCCGCTTTTTGTGGCGCCCAAGTTTGTAAAAGTATTATCCAGTGGGATAATAAGTCTGGTGCGAAACAGCAATAGCCCAAACAAAACAACATCGGCTTAAACGTGTCTCTGTCCCCAATGAGGTGTTTCAAAAATAAATTGACATGTCTTCCAGCCAGTTTTTCAGAGGGAAGAAGGCCTCCCCATTGACGGAATTCAAAAGTACTGCTCTTTCTTCTGAAACTTCTTTTTTAGAAAGGTATCGGATCTTCTCACTGTAAGAAAGTTGCGAAGAGAATGGTAACCCGAGACCAGGAGCTTATTGAAATATAATGTAAGAAAGGTCACCGATCACTTTACGCGGCACCGTTTTCATTTATTCAGTTGCGTTGTTAGATGTATAACGCCTTTCGTGTCCTTTATAACTTCTTCACCTCCTTTCCGAATTAGTTCCTATTGTTACCAATATTATCACACTTATGTCCATTTCGTGGGGCAACATAGTACAAAATCTTCAGAAATTATGAATAAATTTTGCTTGTTCAAACTTTCAAGTTTTTGCTTTACCAGAATGCCATTGTTTTTATAAAACTGTTTTCTTAAAAGAAAAAAAAAAAGGGGCCTACTAAAAGCAACATTTTGTTTCCATAATGAGCCGGGTCCAATTTCACTGATTCGACACTTTTTTTGACAAGGTCGTCAAGAGAAATTAGACATTCTCCCTGTTTGTAACTTTTAGCGCCAAGTAGTGTGTTCGAATTCAATACTTTACCGATTTCAAAGGCATTGCTGTGTTTCAGAAGCCAGTTTCCTCATTACTCGTGGCGGAGCACACGAGTTGTAAATCCGGCTCTGACTTTTCTTCTTTTTTTTCGTGTCACATTAGCGCATGCAAATTCATGCACGACTATATGGACTTCAGCCATGAAATACATACCGCAAAATCTATCCTTGTGTTGACTTGAGAAGCGAATAAAGAACTACGGCATACAATTCCACATTTTCAAGACAATGCAAGGCGTTCATGAACGGATAGGACCGTTTGATATTGTGTTCGCCGCTTATTCCTGTGGGATGTTTGCTCCTGCAAGTTTTGTGTTTGATATAACCAGTATAACTTGCTATTTGCTTAGCGATCGAGCTTTAGTTTCGGTTTCTGAATGTAGTGAATGTAGTGTAGTCTTACTTTTAAACCCGTGTATACGTGAAAGCGTAATGAACGGGTTATCGGTAACGGTGGCTAAACAAAATTCACTCACTCACTCGCTCAGCTGTAAACTTAGTGAGTAAATGCATTGTTTATACGAATACGTTTCGTATCAAGAACAACGTGAATTCAGCGATAACAATAATTAACTGGATGTAAACGAATATAGACAACGATAAGCTTACAAATTTTTCGTAATTAGAGTTTCTTAGTGCAACGTTAAAATCGATCTAGAAGAATTTTGCAACCGAAACACCCGTTTAGATGCGTATCTACAATAAAATAAAAAAATTAGTCTTTATCGAGCACGAGTTCCTCGATCGCGTAGTGGATTGAGGTTTGTCTTAGCCCCGGAAGGCCCGAGTTCGAATCTCGCTTAAGGTGGCTCGATATTAGTTTATAGTATTCTGGTTTTCCTGTATATTATATTTGGATCAAAACAATTAGAGTTATACTTTGCGGATTGTCATCACATTTTATCCCGAAATCAAGATAATATTACAGTGTTAATTTGCCATAGATGTATCGAGGTTGGCGTTGCCATGGCAACACCATTGGGCTTTTAAGTAGGGCATTAAAACAGCCCGGACATCTTCAATTTTCTTTAAAATGTCACGGTGAATTCTGTTTAAATTTGGCATACGGCCTTTGACCCTTGTGTTCTACCTGAATACCAACTTAAAAAAAAATCTGTCAGAAATTCTAAACAGAAAAACATCTTTTTTAGAATTCGTTGCTAATTATTTTGTCTCTTGACAGAATTTTTTGAAAATCGCGCAAAACGCACTTTTAAAAGAGCGAAGTCTACATGCAAAAAATAAAAAAAATACCGAGCGGAAGCGGAAGTGTGGACTTCGAAAGTTTCGAAATTCTTAAAATTTTGACACTACAAGATCAGCAATGACGCATGCGCGGCAATTGTCACGCCACTCGCCACGCGGATTTTGCGGTCGTTGCGGATGTTATTCTTATTCATTCATTTATAGACAAATCTCTTTCGCACTATGCAGCTTTTTGTCAGCTAGAAACTGTTATCTTTTGGATGTATCGTGTCTAGTAATGGCTGGTACATTATTTGCCTCCGAAATGATTAATAATTCTGGCTAAAATCATCGGATGCTTTGTTCCTCGTGGTGTGGATGGAATGGCTGCTGTCGACGCTCTGCTCAAAATTAGGGGCAGTACGCAGCTCTGAGAAAACAATAGAACAAACAAGACAACAATGGCTAACAATAGACCCTAGACCTAAAAACAATGGAGCTGCATGATATACAGGTCCAATGAAATTAGAGGTTGTAAAGAGCTGCGTGGTATCTGCAAAATTGCCACCCATGCTTCTCTAAAGATGCTGTAAGTCCTGGTAAAACAGGCCGCTTTCTGCAATTTTTTGTATGAGGCTTTGCTTTACCAGCCCATTACTCTGTGAAAAGATGTCATCCCTGAAATTACACACGCTGGAAGCGTTTGTCTAAAAATACCATGTCTTCGAATGCGAAGGAGGCGGGTTTTACATTGCTTTTGTTTACAACGACGGGGATTGGAATAATACACGATGGGCAAAGACATCTTCCAAAGCATCATGTCCTAAAAAGCTCTTCATTAAAAAGAGATTTGAAAACCGATGGAAGATTGCTTCTACAGGACTTTCCACCCGGACTGAGCGACTCGTGTCCACTTTTTGTGAGTGTTTTTGACAAGGTTAGGACTGTGGGCGAATAGAATTTTTCGTAGATGAAAATGTTTCTTTGAAATCATACCTAGCACAGAGTAGCAACGTGAGAGTGTCAAAAACAAAAGAATTGTGGCCGATCAAACATTTAGGCAATTTGCACTGGCATTACTGGAGAGAAAAGTGATGAAACTTTGAATGCATTCGCTCAGATGATCAGTCTGCACTGGGACGTTTACTTTGAGCAAAGCTTTCAGGCCATTTACCGACTTCACCGACAGTTTGTAAAATCGAGAAGCGTAGTAGCTGAAGTTGCATTTCGGTAGCACATAGTGATTGTAAGTGTTTACCGGTTTAGTTATAACTACTATTTTACCTAGAGAAGTTCTCTCCGTGTCAAAAACTACAAATTGAAAATCACTGTAGCCATGTTGTTGTGTCTTTTGTTGAACGCCAGCTCAAAGATTTCCCAATTTTCTCTTTTGAGTATTTCTGATTTGTTGCTTCATTAAAAGCCATGAAATGTCAGCTTCGTTTTGCTTTTTTTCTCTGGTGGTTTGTAAGTGTATAACGATTTTTTGCATTTTCTTATTTCCTTCTTTGATGACGAGAATCGACCGCAAATGTCACGCAGTGGGTGGGAACTTCGTGGCGCACACGCTCTATTGCTGTTTGTCCTTATTAGAAGATGAACTGTCTTTCCCAACACATTTTGCATTACTCTTAGAGGCCAGATAAAGAAAATACACTGCCCCTAAAAACAGCCTATTAAATATTAAAACTCCCTCGATCGCGAAACCATTCTTCATTGCATTCTTGTGAACTTTGACGCCCTGTTTTCTTTTTCTCGGTAAAACACATTACCACTAAAGAAAGACGAATGTGAACCTAGCTTGCATACAAGCGAAAAACACAGTCTACCGGGCCGGCGCAAAAAAAAAAAAAATATATCGCGACAGGAGTGCTGCGGCCATGTTTGTTTGCCTTTTTTCTTGACTCAAATTTTTAAAAGCCCACCTTGTCCCAAAAGACGTTGCGGTCGTTTGTGTTTGTTTTGAAATGCTCCATTGTTTATATTAAAGAACTGATTGGTTGTACGCATTCAAGCATGAATTTCGTGTTACACAAAATTCAGCACAGAAAGAGATCACGGCGCGCATAGCATTTTGGGTGAAGGTGGGCCTTTAAAAGTCCCGCGGGTAAATTAGAACCCAATCTGCGCGCGCTAAAAAAACTATAGCGAACCACCTTAAGTCCTTTTTTTTTTCCCTTTTTTCTTTCTTCGGACTGGACATTACAAAAGTGATGTACAGTTTTTTTTTCTTTCGTCAAAAATCCTAACGTTTATTTTTCTTTTTTAAATATCGAACCTTGTCAGTGTGGAAAAGTAAGCTTACGGCAATACTGCATTACGCGTTAGCATTTCTTCTTCACGGGTTGGCTTTTAGGAGTCTTTTATTAGACATATTAAATTTTAAGCTTATATTTCTCCGTAAAAGCACTCAAAACACTCGAAAAACAATGCTGCAATGAGTTAAAGGCGCCACGAGTTCAAGTTGTGCACAGCTTCTTGTTAATTATAATTTCGTGTCTCACAATGACCAGCCATCAATAACAGGCAAACAATAACCGTTGGTTTTTCCCTAACAATAGACAGCGCTTATTTTAATGCGCCTTTATCATTAACACAAGTTCACTTCTCTGCACACCGCATATGAACATAATCTCGAGTTTGTGTCGTTATGTTCTCTACAGTGAGTTTATTCCTACTTGTAATCATTAAAAATCGTTTTAAACTACCGAACCTAGATTTCAAAAAATGTTACGAGTGCGATATGATGTGAATTGGACACTTTTACCGGATAAATTCCGTGACATACGTATACCGTATTTTATCAATTAAACGCCCCCGGCGTTTATTTCAAACTTGGCCTAGTGGACCAGGCGTTTCTTTGAATCAGCAGGTTTTTTTTGTATCGCTCGCCATTTTGTAAAGAAAGGGTTATTATACGTTTTTCTTGGCAGCCGTGTACCTTGCCCTGAAATCTTAAAATTATTTTACCACAAATAAACGTTTGAGACAAGGGCAAAATAGCTGCACATGTTAACAAGGGTATCAGAATTTTCTATATTTTGATTGGTTAGCGAGATATTTGCGTCTTAAGTTTGAGTAGCTAAAAACATGCGAGACGTGTTACGTCAGAATGGTCGTCACGGAGGAAATAGTTTGCATATCAAAATTTCATGACACTATTTCATTTGTCATTATAATAGTGAGCATCATTACGGCTAAAACACAGATATTTAAGCAAGATAAGTGTTACGAAAGTTCAAATTATAAGAAAGTGACGAGAAAAAAAAAACAAATTCTGAATCGGACAACTTCTTACCAATCGGTGTGGCAATTCGTAGCCGCTCTATTCCTTTCGTGGCATCTTGCCGTTTCTTCGTTTTAATCTTTTAAAAATTGCCACAGAATCTCCTTCTGCTCCGTGACGCCATCACACCTTCGAAATTTCAAGCGAAGGAAGAACCGAAAAAATTGCCCAAATTCGAAAAATTTGGTATTAAAATGAATATTAAGAAATGCGCGCCAGCTAGTATCCACAATTCATCAGGTGCGCGTTTATATACTGACCCCAGGCTCATCCCCAGACCTCCCTACGCGGCCAAAATAGCGACAACAAAAAATGTGGACAAATATGTGCCGGAATCTAATTAAAAATCCCCGGCGTGCTACTAGTGAATTGACCGGTTTAATTGGACTGTTCTGACAAATAATAGTATAATATTTACAATTTGATCGGTCGGCCGGCCAGTTCTGACAAGTGGAAAGCGCCGTAAATCACCCATCACCAACCACTTTCACCGAACCACACCTTTATCCCTACCACAGCCACAGCAAAGACAAAACATAATCTTAAAATGCCAGGAGTAACAAAATATATTTAGTCAGTAGTAATGTTATCGTCCCAGCCTAGTAAAAAAATAGCTGTCTTCGCATTACGAGGTTTATTAACACAATGTACAATGAATTGTGTTATTTCGATAGAGGGGCATCTTTGTTAAGCAGCCTATATATCACATTATCTGAAGACGAATGTTCTTCCATCAGAATTATGATAAAAACAATGATAACAACGGAAATGTGATAAATAGTAGGCGTGTGAACTTGACAAATGCATAAAGTAGCTCCACTCAATCTACTCTTATAATAACAAACAAACTAATGTGTCAAACTTACAATGTCCTCAACTTCGTGTTACTTGAGAATATCCCAGGTGGAAGCTTCTCTATTTTATTGT
Organism: Cladopsammia gracilis; assembly: GCA_022457155.1. Taxonomy (NCBI): domain Eukaryota; kingdom Metazoa; phylum Cnidaria; class Anthozoa; order Scleractinia; family Dendrophylliidae; genus Cladopsammia; species Cladopsammia gracilis. The sequence goes on along the minus strand of JAJGOT010000401.1, from coordinate 756,526 downwards.
TCGACAAAGACCTGCAGGAAAATAAATTATTTTAGTTCCAATTGGGAGAATATTGAACAGATCTAGAAGTTGTGCAAAATTGCGTTCCTAAGAATATAAATCGACGACACATGGAAATAATCACAGGCCACCCAAGCTGAAGCTGCGATTCAGCCAAGTTTTAATTCTCTATGGGCTTTCGTAGCGTTGCTACGCTAGGCATTAAAACCTTTTTCAGGTAAAGCGCAGTGACAGAGAATGATCTGTATTGCTCAATGGTCAATAGAGGTCATGGCGGAAGTATAGATTTAAGACCGGTATGGCAGAACTCATGATCCACAATCTTGGTCATGCAGAAGTTTTGGAACACTTTTCCCCACAAATTGTATTTGTCGTCAGTTCCCTTCCTCTCCCCGGAAAATAAGGACATTGTTCTCAGTCCAATACATAACAGATAAGTTCCATGTCTGTTGGAATTTTTTACTTAGATATCCTTGAATTGCGTCACTTGCCTGCAGCGGTGTATATCGCCGTTGAAAAAATAAAATGTAATTGTTTAAATGTTTCAAGAATGTGAAATTTGAATCTGAATATTCCTCGATTGAAATATTTAAATTTCCTATAACATTCAGTTTGTGTAGAAAAGCTTTGAATTCGCTGTCGGTATATTTTGCAATAAGGTTTTTAAGTTCAACATAATTCAACAAAATATGAAATATGGATCCTTCTGTTAAGTGACACGGCGGGACCAAACCAACACTCCAATTAAGGGATAACTTTAAATGTATTGAACATTTTGTTACCAATTAAGTGAACAAAGAACATGTGCCACGTTATTTTGACATCAAAATTGACAGCAGATATCAAATAATGACGTCACAATCATCATGATGTCTTTTCTATTGTTTTCGAAAAAGGATAACAAGAGGAGTTAATCAAAGGGCTCTTAGAGCCATCTCGTTAATGCGAGAAAATGTAAGGTTAATAAAAAACAACAACAACAAGAATTGGAAAAGTTGGGTGCCTTTGATAGGCAAAATGTAGTAAAGACGTAATAGGTAATATGTGTAAAGCTGCTAAATGGTCTATTGAAGTTGAAAGATTGAAAATACCTGTAGGTCTAATCGTAGAGTTACACACTGCAGTCATAGAGGACTTAAGGGCTCTTTTAGGAGCCACGAAATCAATAAAAGTCATGAGCAACAAAATAATCACGAGTGTGAATGTAAATAATTTTCATGTTAATCTAGCGTATTTGTTCAAAATAGTCTTCATTTTACTGAGGGGAAACTTCAACTTGATTATATTAAGCGAATTAGGAAAACGGAAAGGCGTTTCAGAGCAGGGCCGTCGTCGTATCTAAGGTTTAGCCAGGTAGTAAGCTTTTGCATGTAAGCGGTGGAGGCTTTGTAAGGGTCACCATATTCCTTTTCGAGAAGCCTTCGTGCCTCTGTGTATCCTTCGTTCGGTTCGATGTGGAGACAGCCGCTGACCAATTCCTTAGGTTCCCCTTCGAGATGCTGGTCGAGGTAATAGAGTCTGTCCGCGCTACTGATTACTTTCGATTGAACACGCGCGTCGAACGCCATAACAAAAGTTTTTAATTCCATAGGATTTCCTTTAAATTTAGGCACTTCGGGCTGAGGAAGGGTAATAGCGGTGGCAAGCTCGTGTTGCGAGGTTATCATTCGCTGAATTTGCTCATGTTGTATTTTAAATACTTCCTTTAAGATTTCTTCATCATTCATTTGCGTTTTCGAAGTTGTTTCATTATCTCTTTCAGTTATTATTTCATCTGGGAGTGGGAAGAACTCATGAGCATCTGGGTTCAAAGGTAGGGAGCCGTTCACCTCACGTTTAGTCTTGGTTTTAGTCACGCCAACCGAAGTAACGCCAAACAGAGTGGGAAATGTCGGCGGTTATTCGTGATTTCGATTAAATGAAGCCTGAGGTTGCGGTAACGGAAGAAATGAATCACGAGATTCGTCATCATCTGCGGTTAGTTTCAGGTTCCCTTGCATTTCAGCGTATGCTGTTTCTCTGGCCTTAGCCTTGGCGATTTTAAGATCTAACTTTAATTGCTCTTCAGCGGCTTGCAATTTTAGTTTTTCCTTCAGCATAGATCGTTCTGCCATTAATTCGGCGATCTTTGCCTTTTCTTTTATACGGGCCGAATGCAGAGAGCTAGTGCGTGACGTACGCGACGTGCGTGAAGAGCTTGATCTGTGCGACCGCTTAGTTTCTGATAATCCATCTAATTGATCGCTAATCTTTGCTTCACACTCCAAAATCCAATTAGCGACTTCCTTGCGTACTCGAAAATGTCACTTTCCTTGGTATCAAAATGACGAGATGCGCTTTCCTTTTCTTCTGGCGAGATTATACATCACAATAGAAATTATGGGCGTCTTGAAACTGTTGACATAACCTGTCCAATTGATTAAGTTCTGTTCTGACGATATCTAGATTATTGCGGTCGGTCATTAACTTTTTTATGTCCGTTCGTTTGCGGGTAACCGCCGATAACGCATTTGTTCTTTTTTGTTTTAATCGCCGAAAGTTTTCTCCTTCGCCTTTCTCGGTCAATTTTCGGATTCGACCAGATTCTTCGTTTGGATCGGTATCGAAGTTTTTTATCGTTTTCGGTGACAGTCTGTGCCTTGTTTACGGTAGCTTTGGTATTAGCGTTAATAAGTTTACCATCTTCGGTATTTTTGTCATCAATATTTTCTTCGGTGACGTAAAGGTCTTCGTTTAAAGGTTCTTTGTTTGAGCACGTGCTTTCGTTCGATGCCATTTTAGATGTTTCCTTTTTCGTAAAGTACTTCTGTTCTATGAAATTCAGACGAACGAACGTTGCGTTGAGTGGCACGCACTGAATTCAGCCAAGAATTTTCGAAACAAATGTGAGCGCGGAGCGTTACTCACAAGACATGCACAAAAACGATTGGTAATCCCACGTTAAAGCAGAACTTCTTTACGCGCTTCCAAGCGATTTGCCACAACAAATTTCACCACGGTAAAAGTGAAAACAAAGTTTATTGAAGCGAAGCGTTGAAACGTTAACAATTCTTGGAGGTGAAGCGATGTGTAGCGAAGCGATAACAAAGCGGTTTCGAAAACTAAAAAGTTAAATCGCGAAATAAGACTATAATTAGACTAAGTACAAACCTACTTACAAAAACTTTGGAAACAAATGTTGAACTTCATAAAACTGATGCAAACAGCAATGCAAATGGTATCATGCACAAATAAACTTAAAGACTTACTTCTGCGTCCATGTTAGGGATTTGACAGCGTTTAAGTTGGACCTTACTCTTGATCTGATCTTAACACGATGACTAAAACTGAACTGTTTTCCCCAACACGTACGAAAAACGCTAACTGAATACAAAGGGTAATAGATGTCCTTGTTTCGTTAATCGTACGTGGGCAAATATATCCGTAGCGATAACCACAAAACCCATAAATAATAACGCAAAGAAACGACAAAAGACTAGAATGGAAATGCGAAAAACCAGAAAATATTTGGCAGCAACAGCCCTAATATAGCTTCTATAAAGAAGAAAGAATTAATCCCCCGGACAAAAGTTCACAAGTTAACAAAGTTAACAACGAACCCTTGTTAACAACTTTTGTCCCATTCTCGACCCCAGAGCTCCACGGTTTTTTTTTTCAATTGCGTCTCGTGTAGCTCTGGTAACGGACAAAAATTTGAATTTTTTGATTGGCCGTTTAAAAATGAACGCGCAACAAGGTAAAAAAATTTAGGTCTCTACGCATAAGGTTTTACTTCCGGTTGAATTTCAAATGTTGAAGTCCTATGACTACATCAACAAAACCAACGTTTTAATTTCAACACATTCAACGACCAATGTCACCCAGTTTTGTTTGGTTTAGCAGGTAAAGATACGGCTGCTAAATTTCAAAGTATAACGGGATCTGATTGTCGCTAAATATGAGCGATTCGTCACGGAAAATAATGAGTATGTGTCTTGGTAGACGAAGCTATATGCGGTCACGAATATTAAAGAAGTATGTTGCTTGCAACAGGGACGAGTTTTAATTAAAGGAGAGGCAGAAATCCTGAAGAAAGCCCAAGGGTGAAAATAAATGTTCAACAACGCTATCAGCACTCTCGAAAGCAAGTTATATTTTCTTTATTAGGTAGTACTCTTTGCTACAACTTGAAATACAAATCTAGGGAAACGACGGTCACTCGAAGCCCAATTAAAATAACATGAAACGAATGCAAAAAAAAAATTCCTCGATATTTCTTACCACTGTTCGATGATATAAGCCTAATCAATGACCACAGTGTGTCCATCAACAAACTTAGCTGTCTCAACTGATTTGGTCGGATATGATAGCGTTCAGTGGCGAAACGATAAATGCACAGCTACCAAACGAAAGAAGTCGGCTGACTTATCGAGCGATTTCTAAAACCAGTAAGCAAAATACGAAGACAATCTTTCTTCTAAATAACAGCAGCACGTAAAGCTTTTCTTATTTCCTTTTTAGCGCGATGTTTTCCTGTAATTGTTAAAGGGACACTGTCACGAGCCCTGTACTGTACAGTCCTTTTGAACGCCATTCCACACACACAACACTGAACAGTGTCGTCTCCAGAGCTCAACCAAACGAAACGAGGACGCAATAGTACATTAATGCATTAGGCATGCGCTAACGGATGTCGTGGATTTTACGACATCCGGAAGGCACTGTTACTCGTTTTTTCCGCTGACCAAACGAAACGAAGGCTCTGTGGACGAGAATGCTTTTGTCCCTTTTTGTTGTTGATTCCTAAATCTCGTTAGCGCGCATGCGCATTAACGAGATAAAAACTGAAAACTGTTTGTCTATATTAGGAATATTACATAAGATATGACATTTTGAATTTTGAAGCACGCTTTGCCGAGAACAGAGTGCCCCCTCCCTTTTAGCCTTACGAAACCAAGAGTATTTTAAAAGTGATTTAAAAGTACTTTTAATGTATTTGAACGTTTTTAAACCTCGGACGTACAAGGGGGCAGGGCGGGGCGGGGCGGGGCGGTTGCCGCCCCCCCCCCCCCCCCACTTAAGGTTTTTCTCCGATATATTGAGATAGATAGATAGATAGATAGATAGATAATCTTTATTTAAACACGGTAAAAATTCGTCAGCTAAAAATCATTATAATACTAACACAAAGCAATAAACTAATATTAAAAAATATCTATATATGAAGAATTAAATAATAAAAAGCTGCTTTCCACGAATGCCGTGCCTTATAGTTCCCCTTTGAGAAGTCGTTTAAATTGCCCAAGGGACTCAGCTTTCCTTACATTATGAGAAAGGCTGTTCCAGAGCATGGCGCCACTATAACTGAAACTATTTTTATAATAGTTTGTGCGCGGCAATGGAACATTAAGTTTATCCTCAGAGTCCCTTAGGTTGTAACTAATTTCTTGCTTCTCAAATTTAGAACTTAGATAGTTTGGAGCCAACCCGTGTAGAGACCTATAAACCATCGTAGCTCTTTGAATTTGTTGCTGGCAAGGAAGATTTTTCCATCCTAGGAGTTCTAATAGATTACCAGCATCTACGTCATAGTTTGAATAGGTCAAAACACGAGCTGCTCTGTTTTGTAGCTTTTGTAGTTTATTCTGCAGAGTTATCCCACAGTTTCCCCAAACAATGTTGCAGTAGTCGAAGTGTGGCTGTATCAATGCTTGATAAATTAAGTATAAGGTCGCTTGAGGAACGAGGTGCCTAATTCGTTTCATGGCCCCAATACCAGAAGCGACTTTCTTTGTGACTTTCTCGATGTGGTCACTCCAGCCAAGTTTGTCATCAATGGTCACCCCAAGTGATTTTGTGGTAGTGACCCGGTTAACTTGAAGATCTTTAATTGCAAGTGCTGGGGAATCCATGAGAGTACTAAGCCTCTGTCTAGATCCGATAAGCACAAATTCAGTTTTAGTCATATTTAGAGTGAGTTTGTTTGCTTTCAGCCAATTGCAAACGTTTTCTAAATCTTGGTTTAGATACAATTGAATGTCGTCTGCATTATTACTTGCGTAAGTCAGGTGGGTATCGTCAGCGTACATCCTCGGCTCGCAGTTTAAGAGACAATTTGGAAGATCGTTAATATATAACAGAAATAGTAGTGGTCCTAGGATCGTCCCCTGGGGAACACCACAACTTAAAAGACAACTTTTTGAGAGCGATCCGTTAATAGAGCACATTTGGGTACGATTCTCTAAATATGACTTAAACCATCGATGTGCATTACCATATATGCCATAATTGCTTAATTTTGATAAAAGTAGCCCGTGGTCAACTGTGTCAAAAGCCTTTTTTAGATCTAAGAAAACAACGGCATTGACTTTACCACGATCGATATTATACGCCCAAGCGTCAGTGGCTTCAAGGAGAGCCGTGACAGTTGAGTGAATAGTACGAAAACCTGATTGATATTTACAGATGATTTCGTTTTCATCTAGATAGGCATATAATTGATCATAGACGATTCTTTCAAAGACTTTGGCAACAACTGAGATAACCGAAATTGGACGATAATAGTCCATTTTACAGTTGTGTGCTTGGTGACCTTGCCTTTGAGTGGAAGCGAGGCAGAAGGTGACCTTGTTATGATACAGACCTTGGAGCTTTTCAGATGTAAATTTAGTTGGTTAGCATGAGAAAAGCCTTATTAACATATGAAAGGCAGACAGGTTTGTATCAAAGCAAGGTCACCTTCAGCCTCGCTTCCACTCAAAGGCAAGGTCACCAAGCACACAACTGTAAAATGGACTATTGTTTAGATCGTCCCGATCGCCCTGTTTAAAAAGTGGGGTAACCTTTGCGCATTTCCAATCATCTGGACCATTTAAGATTAGCACATACCGTTTTCAGTACCTGTTCATTTATCCTTGAGACACGTTTTGGAAAAAAGTTTGGCGACGACCGGTTGCTGGTAACGAGATGTGACGTCATAAGTAACATGTGGTCAACCCATTTTTGAAGAAAAATGCGTATTTTTCACCTTTTTTCAGCGAAAAAACATATAAAATGCTACCAAAAGCATCAAAATGTTTGTATGCTATTTTGCAACCCTAGCAAACAATATTTGCAATTTACGCATTTTCCCGATAAATTTGAATTTGTAGTAAAATCCAAGATGGCGGCCATCTTGGTGACCATTTTGGATGACGTCACGGACCCCCAGCAGTGCCCCAACCCATAATATTTACCTTATTTTGTAGAGCAGGTCGCGGGCTATCTATTAGACGTAAAATATTTCCGATATATTGCAACATCGCAAAGACCCAAGGGGGGGGGGGGGGGGGGGTTGCAACAATCCCCCCTTGTACCACGGTTGGGGTATACATTTGCGTGTACGTCCGAGGGTTAACTGTATTTTGAGCTCAATATGGTGTATTTTTATATTTTAACAAAAATCCTAAAACAGTGGTAAGAGTTTGAAATGTATTTGAGGTATATTTAAATGCTGTTTAATAAACGGGATAGGTTTTTCCATGTATTTGCAAGCCATTTGTCGCCCAAACTACATTTCAAAATAGAGTATTTGAACACTATTTTGACAAAATGACTGCCGAAGTGTTACTCTAAATTGTTTTTAATAGACTATTTGAACACTGTTTGGAAAAGAATCATAAAATGTTGTTGATTTATAATGTAGTTGTAACAAGTAAAAAATAAAAATACGTTTTAAATGTGATGTTTAAATACTATTTGAAATGGACAGTCATTACTACGCTTTTAAATAGCTCATAGTCTATTTAAAACATGTTTGAAGTTGCAGTCATAAGTCAGAGCTATTTGAAAGGCGATTTTACTAAATACTAAAAGCAGGAGTTGTATATAGTATGGATTAGAAAATATTTAATACGCCATGGCTGGACATAATGTATAGACACAAATGAAAGCGGAAAGCCGTTTCCAAACTCCATTCAGACACATGTATAAGCTTAAGCTCATGTAAATTCTTCACACGAGTTCTATATATATAGTATAGATTAGAAAACATTTAGGGTATTTTTTGTTTTAGCACTAAGAGTACTAAGCTCATAGATAAGAATTTACAAGTCTGCGAAGAAGCTCTCATTTGAATGGTTGCTATTTTCCAAAGCATTTTGAGGATTCAGTTAGCATAATCTTACTGCAATACCAGCAAAGGACTCTGGTATTGAAAGGTTTAAGAAGGATATCTAATAGAATAAGGTAAACAGTAAACTATTTTCACCGGTCCCACTTGCACTTATATAATGAGAATGGGAGACCTGGCGGACGCTCTCAACAGCAGTGGAGAGGAAAGTAGGGAGGGAAGGGTGGGAAAAACTGTTGAGAGAGACCGCAGGAAGTGCAAACGAGACCAGATGGATGAAGTAAAAGACCTCACTAAGTGCCATAACACTAATCCACGGACATGCGAGAAAGGAGAGCGTATGTAGAATGGATTCTCCTTATATACGCTTAAGTGAGACCGCTGGGAATAGTAAACTATTTCCACCGGTCTCACTTGCACTTATATAATGAGATTGGGAGACCTGGCGTCCTTAGCAGTCTTAGCAGTGGGGTACCAAGATCACAGGGACAGAACCGACAGACCCCATACTCAATTCTAGACTCCGACCCGAAATAACATCCGATACCCAGACTCAAACCTGAAGGCGTAGAGGGGAAAACGCAAATAAAGCTCTTAAGGGAGTCAAGATAAGTGTATTGAGCACACGAAGAGGAAGGCTCAACATTTTCGGATGAACGCAACCGAGAAGACGTTCCCTGGCAATGAACTTCTGCGAACTTCATATAATAAAGTGCAGTTTGGCCGTCTTTCCAGCCGACATGGGACATAACGTCCGCTAGCGGAGCTCCGGATAAGCCAGGGTGACTGCGCAACCAGAGCGCAAACTGTGCAATGTCTCTCCTTCGTCAATTTTGCCTCTTTAAGATATAACTTGAGTCTTTGTTGTGCAGTTGAACTAGAAAAAGGTTTGTCCAGGACATCTCCCTGGGGAGAGGTAGGTCTCAAAAGGTATCCCAAGGCGGGGCCGAACGGGGAAGCGAAGAAATAAATAAAATAAATAAATAAATCAGCAAAGTAAAACATGTGAAACTTAACGGGTAACCTGCAGAGCAATAAACGGGGTAAAGACAGGCAACCCGTAAAACACGCAGGACTAAACTGTTAAAGGAGTAAAAAGAGCGACACTAGAACGTTTACCTCCAAATATCAAATAAAACGGGGTCAAAACTGTTAACCCGCAAATATGAAAGCATGTGGGACTAAACTGTGGACCCACGAAAGAAAGCGGAGACAAACTGTTAACCCGCAAAAATTAAATGATGTGGAACTAAACTGTGGACCCAGGAAAGAAAGCGGAGATAAACTGTTAACCCGCAAAAATTAAATAATGTGGGACTAAACTGTTAACCCACAAAACAAAGCGGGGCAAACTGTTAACCCGCAAAAATTAACTGATGTGGGACTAAACTGTTAACCCGCAAAACAAAACGGGACCAAAACTGTTAACCCGCAATAATTAAATCATGTGGGACTAAGCTGTTAACCCACAAAACAAAGCGGGACCAAAACTGTTAACCCGCAAAAATTAAATCATGTGGGACTTAGGTGTTAACCCACAGAACAAAGCGGGACCAAAACTGTTAACCCGCAAAAATTAAATCATGTGGGACTAAGCTGTTAACCCACAAAACAAAGCGGGACCGAAACTGCTAACCCGCAAAAATTAAATAATGTGGGACTAAACTGTTAACCCACAAAACAAAGCGGGACCAAAACTGTTAACCCGCAAAAATTAAATCATGTGGGACTAAGCTGTTAACCCACAAAACAAAGCGGGACCGAAACTGTTAACCCGCAAAAATTAAATCATGTGGGACTAAACTGTTAACCCACAAAACAAAGCGGGACCGAAACTGTTAACCCGCAAAAATTAAATCATGTGGGACTAAACTGTAAACCCACAATACAAAAGCGGGGCCAAAACTGTTAACCCTCAAATATTAAATAACGTGGGACTAAATGTCAAAAAACGGGGACAAAACTCAAACAAAGACAGAAACTACGGGTCGCCACTCCCCGGGTATGGGGATAAAGGGAAAATCGTATTAATAACCCCGGGAGGGAAAGGGATCTAAAACTTTAACAAAACCTCTAAAACTAAGACTAAACCCGGGGAATGGCGGCCCTGTCGCCCGGTAATCCGAGAGGGCGTTGTAACCCCTCCAGGCACCGCCATTATAAAACGAAACTAAGTGACGTGAAAAAACTAAGGAGCCAACCCAAGGGAAATTGAAACAGCCCCCCCCCCCCCCCCCCCCCCCCCATAAAAGGGAGTAAAATGCGAGGGCACTATGACAAAGGGAGGACCCATGGGACAATACAGAAACCTGTGAAAGAGCAAGGGGCGTGCTAGCAAGGACTTGTGAAATAAATAGGGAACAACGAAAACAAGTTGACGCGAAAAGGTAAATATAAGCTTGGAAGAAGGAGTAAAAACTCCAAAACAACGGGCAAAACGAACGAAATGCAAATAGGGATAAACATGGCCAAAGCCACGGCATGACAATAAAAAACTAAAGGGCGAGCGAAGCGGCCGCGTGGAAAGCAAATGAAAACCCCAAGGGGGAAAACAAACTGGGCCGAGGCTACAGAAAGGCAAATAATGATACGAGAAACGAAACGACATAGGGAGAAACGAGAACCGAAGCACGACTGGGATCGAGTGCTAAAGCAAAAACGGAAGATAAAGACGGAGCGGAATACCTCAGTTTACTCTAAAGGTGGCGGGGTGGTACACGTCTTGGAGCGACAGCTGGAAACTGTTGGGGCTAATGAAGTACATCTTGGGCTGCAACGACGGCTTCTCGTTCTTGGCGAGGTCGTTGAACTTGAACTGCGATTTTTGGAGCGTGAGCCATATAAACGTACGGGACACGGACGTGCGAGAAAGGAGAGCGTATGTAGAATGGATTCTCCTTATATACGCTTACGTGAGACCGCTGGGAATAGAGCTGTCATTAGGTTATGATGCGTCAAAGAATGTTTCGTTAATATTTTGTTTATGTCGCATTTTTTTCTACCCTTGCAGAAAGAAATTGTGGCCACCATTAACGTAGAAGTCACTTTGTCTCTTCTGCAAGGAAGCAACTCAATTTACAGTTACAAAAAACGCGATATGCATAGCCGTTTCCCCCAATAAATCTAGCAAACTCCCTATTAATTCCATATCATGACCCAGCCTACTTCTACATTGTGAGAACACACCTAACCCGCGATGAACATTAGTTCGGGCTTTTGTTAGATGCAGGCAACAGTATTACAATTGAAACTTGTTTTTTTAATACTCTGTTGAACATTTAGATACATTCAAAGTTATACCACTTTCAGTGTACACCTCAGTTTTTCTAAATAAAAAAAGCAGGGGGATTTGGTCAGCGGTGGTTTTGGTTTTAGTTTCAGCGTCCATTTTGAATAGTCCATTTTACAGTTGCGTGCTTGGTGACCTTGCCTTTGAGTGGAAGTGAGGCTGGAGGTGACCTTGCTTTGATACAAACCTTTCTGCCTTTTATATGTTAATGATGCTGTTCTCATGCTAACTAGGTAAATTAACATATGAAAAGCTCCAAGGTCTGTATCATAACAAGGTCAACTTCAACCTCACTTCAATTTTCTCATTTGAATGGTTACCATTTTCCAAACCATTTTGAGGATTCAGTTAGCATAATCTTACTGTAATACCAGTAAAGGACTCTGGCATTAAAAGGTTTAAGAAGGATATCTAATAGAATAAGGTAAACAGAGCTGTCATTAGTAGTAAAGTTTGAAAATGACTGTTAAAGAATAACAAACATGAGAAGCTTTGTTGAGTTTATGATTGGCTATTTTCCTTGTGTAGGCTGAAACCTTAAAGCTTACAGTACGACATGCCTTACAAAGAGCACTCAACAAACTTTCTTACAAGTTAGCCAATAAGAAAGTGCGAGTTCAATTGATGGCCACACCTGCTCGCAAACTTCAGCACAATCAAAATGTAATCTTGTCGCTACATGTTTATAACATGTATCTGCAGTTACGAAAATGAATAAGCTGGTGATATTGTGGAAACTTGTAGAAAGACTTGTTGAGTGCTTACGGTAAGGCGCGTTGCACTGTAATGATGGCCCTAAGTAAATAAAAATTTAATCAAACAAAGGGAAGCTGGTATAATTTATAGAAAAAAAAGTAAATCTTAAAATATTATACATTATAAGTTGTGACCAAGGCTTTGCTCAAGCTAAAATCAAAGGGAGTCCATAGCACTACATTACCACATACTGCTAGAGAACAGCTCTGGTTGTGAAGCTACTACATGCACATGTATCTGCTTGAATTTATTTATTTCTCTCTTGTTCTTGCATCGGTTACCAATAACATGCAACTCACGGTTTTCAAAAGGGATGGGTAAAGTTGAGTTTTATTGGACGTCAATCCAAGAAAACCTGTCAATTATTTTGGATTCTAACTGCTTACACAGAATTTCAAGCAAACCGAGCTAAAATATAAACAATTTTACCAGCAAAAAGAAGTTCAAACTTCATCAAAATTGATTTTGAAACCAGTTTAAACAAAAACAAAAAGTTATAATATATCGTTTGCAGCGACCGCATTTTTAAAATAAAACTTAAGTTTCACTGCATGCGATAAATTATTTGCAAAATCAATGATGCATGAATGGTAGGCAGATCATAAGGCCGCTACAAAATGCACCAAATTTTGTTATCATGTTGAATGAAATGTTCTCTTTAAACTGTAACTGACTTTGACTCAGGTTGTTTTACAATTTTATTTCCTTTTCTGGTAAATTTGTCCAAAATCCAGACCGAATATAACAAATAGTGTTAACGGTTTCCTTTGATTGACATCCACCAAACACAAGTTTGAACGTCTGGAATTAAATGCATTGGGTTGCATGTTAATAATAACAGCTCAAGAACCAGCATAAAGTAAAGAATGAACTGATGAATGAACACACTGATGAATGAAGTTTTGTGCTTTTAATTATTCCGGTGATTACATGTATTTCTTGCTACAACAGTCACCTGCAGCATTTGCACTCAGTGAAGTTGAGTTCTTGTGAATATGTTTGTGCTCATTTCCCCTGAATGTGCAGAAAATGGCAATCAATTTCAGAAAAAAAAAACAATAAACCAATCAATATATACACTTGACATACATACAGTGTATATGCACATGTACATGTAAGGCAGTTATGTTCTCTGCCCCTCAGTTACATTATCAATCTACTTTGTTATTAATATTTTATTATGAAAAAAAAAACATATGCATATTCATCAAGTCAGACTGTGTAATGAGTATCACGGCAGAGTAATAACAAAATTTACTCTATGTGTACCTTACATGTAATGATTGTTTCGTGCAAAGACAAATCTTACAGTCGATCACAGTACATATTGTCTATCGGTTGTCATTAACATTCACCTAATTGATATTGACTGGTATTGATTGTCTCTGATAAAGTACATTTTACACCCCAGGTTACGTGTATGTCATACTGCATCCCATCAGTGAAATGAGCACAAGTACAATTAGCTTACAAATTTCTCGGGTCATTTCCCCTATATTTCCCTTATGGTTGAGCTTTTACCCTAACCAGACCGGGGGGGGGGGGGGGGGGGGGGCTTTTGGCGCCCGATCAAGCTTTGAAATTATGTCGTTTCAAAACGGTCGACGCAATGACCACCAAATTTGGTGACTTTTCCTAAAGTTTATCTGGAAACATTTTCACGTTAGCGTCCTTCGTTCATCAACATTGACGTTTCCATAGCAACCGCTCTTTGACACCTATGTTTTACAAAATTACTATTTTTCGCTTTAATCAAGATTATTTGAAAGTTTTCTTATTGAATTAACATTTTCCACTTAATTTAGCGATAACTGATCAAATTATGTATAATTGTTTATTAATCAAGGTTAATTCACGGTAATTTTAGGAAAATATGGAATATGAGATGTCAAAATCCAGGATGGCGGATCGTAGTTTTACTAAAGGTCGTTTCTTTCTATAATTTCATTATTGGTTCATATTTTGGATTGTAAAACATTTGCCCACAATAAACTAAGCTTTACCAGTCCAATTGCTTTATTTTTCGATGTTTTTTACCGAAATAAACACGTTTGGACTAATTCAAGATGGCGGATCCAAGATGGCGGACAATGATATGGAAATTTATTTCTAGTATATTACCTGTCTGTGTAATACCATTATCTCTAAACATTTATTGTCAAAATATCATAAAAAAATGTCCTTTTCACTTGAGAAAGTTTTTTTGGTATCATTAGGTACAGTATTCAGTAAATTTTAGAGAACAGTTGCATTGTGGGAGATTATCAGCACATCATTAAACATCGCTTATATGACGTCACATGCTGTTACCATTGCAACAAAGTGTACGAATTCATTAACTTTTACTCCTACATCAATATGTGAAAGTTTGCTATGAACGCTACCGTTTGTTTCAGAGATATACCTTATAGAACATTTCAGTTGGTTATTTCATTGTATATGACGTCGTAATGACGTCACTGTTATTGTTAACAACACCAACAGTGTTAGTAAGACTATTATCAAATAGGGAGCTGTTAAAGTCTTGTCGTTATATGTTCAAAATTGATGAAAATATAGATGAAAGAATGTTTTAGCCAATAAAATCGGCTAAAGGACGTCATAATGACGTAACGTTACGTCATTATGACACCTAAGTATCTGTAGTTACTAGAATTCATGACATCATTTTCCTGTGTAAATTTGGTGGACATAGCAAAAGCGGTTTCAAAGTTACATAGTGGGGGCGGGGGGGCTCCCCCCCTCCCCAGACGATCAAAAAAAGCCCAGTCTGGATATGGCTAATGTGGCATAAGGAGTTGTCACTTAATACATGTAGAAATAAAACACAGTCAAACCCTGTTAATACGGACACCGAGGGGACCACCCGTGTGAAATGATTTCCGAGAATTCTCGAGAAAAGCAAAATTCTCACTAATTCTCAGAATGTCTCAGGATTTCTAAAGAAATCTTAGTACATTTTGGTGCGACCGAAACTTCCCGGAAATTCTTGGGAAATTTAATTCGAGATCACCTCTACAAGGATTTAACACCTTCTCGGTTATTGCCGACAATTCTCGGGATTTGGTTGAAATGTGTGAAAACTAGAAATAAGCTTGCTCAAAAGAAGGGGTTCTCAGGATTTCTCGGGAAATCCCAGGAATAAGTTGAGACGCTATTCACTATTTACTGAAAACACGTTTGATTTTGACTTCAGTCTACAGGAGTGATTGTCAAATAAGCTTACTTTCACTACGAAAGTATGGAGGCCGAAGTTAATCATCAACCTCACATGTTGCCCATAAATGTCGGCTTGTGGGCCGGGACTTGAATGCAAGGCGATATCACACGGCAAGATAAATTTGATGCTCTCTTTTTTCGGCTCATCCACTCATTCCACACTCATTATCCCGACACAATCATTTTTTGAAATAGTATTGACGCCGTAACGAAATGAAACCTTGGCTGGTAAAAAAAGGTAATTCCTCGATTAATGACATCTTCAAACGCGTTTGTATATCGAAGCTTATGCATAACATAACGAGATGTTGCTATTATTCAGAGAGATGCAAATATGTTAGTGGCCCCAGCTTATGTTGTATTCTATATTTTGCCGTATAAAACGTGTGTTTAGAGTAGGTAGGCAATGCGATCGCATGTTAGAGCATACATTTGTAAACAAGCAATTTATGAAGCGTCCCGCAAAGTAAATATTAAGCTCAAAATATACACGAAAGATGACTCACAATTGCGTCTCTTAATTCTTAAGATTAAATTGACAAATTATTTTAATATGAAAACCGGGCGGGGGCAAAAGATCGGGGTCGGCCGATTTACTTCAAATTTCTACCATTTAATAGTCATCTGGTAGAAGTAAGACTGGACAAATATGAGCTTCAACGACCCTTTATTTTTCGAGATCACCACTCCCCTAAGTTTGGGCTCATAAATGGCCCCAAATTGCCCGAATTTTGGCTCAACTTTGAACGGCACTAAAATCAGAAATACTTGGCGCACCGACTTCCTTTCTTATTTGCCGTATTATTTGATGTTTCGAGAGTACGTTAGCCTCGATATTTGTTTGTTTCAAAAAATATTTTTTGTGAGGGACTCGGTTTTCTCTTGGCTGCACGTCGGAATTTGAGTTGTGACGCGATTTAAGCAATTTTCAAAAAATGTTTTCTCAAAATTGCGGCAGTTTATTTTCAATATTTTTGCATTTTATGATATTTGAAAGGTTTCTTGTTGGGCGTGAACAATTTTGAGCGCGGGGTCTTGAATTGTTAAAAAGTGAAATACGGTCAAAGTCGATCGACTTCCATGAAATTGATGAATAATTTTTTGTCTAATTAGCATGCCGGTTTACGCCAAAATCTTAAAAGGAATACCAATTAACCGCCAAAAAGTCTTTCAAACCTAAGAATCTAAGTTTTTGAATGCTAGATGAACACTAGGGCCTGTTATATGCCCTTCGAGATCACTTATCGACTTTCGATAACATAATTATAAAGTCAACAAAAATGTCCGAGAAAATCAGTTTTCAGATCCATGCATTTATTGTGTTACAGTCTTATTAACAATAGCAAAACATACTGAAATGATTGTCTAAATCAAACATTTTTCATTATTTGCACATATAAAAATACAAAATAACAGGTAATAAAGTGTAACAGGTAATAAAAATGTAAATATAAATAAATATAGCATGAAAAGAGTACACAAAAAGGAAATAAAATTATGAAATATAGAGTTTACATGAGTTATAAGAAAAGAAAATCATTTTAATTTTCACATTTCTCTTTTTTCCATTGCAATTTTAGTTTTTCTTGGAATTCTGATTGGCTTGGTATCTTTTCGGTTATTTTTCCTCACGAAGCGAGGGCCGAAGGCCTGAGCGTAGCAAGGTTAATAAATTTGGCGGCCGAAGGCCGCTCGGGTGCTCGGGTCTCGGGAGCTGAGCCGCGCGCAATCGAGCGAAAAGTTTATATATATATACTGAAGATGTCGTGCAGTTGCCTAGCAACAAAATTCGCGACCGCTGACAATGGCGCGCTCTCATGTTTATTCATGTAGGCGGCCGGGCTGACGGTTTACTCATCGTCGTGAAAAAGTGTTTACTCTCGGTGCAGAGGGGTGTTGGAAGCCTATCCCATAATGTCTCATCACGTGACCTCGCATTTGCCAGTGATTGCCGAAGCAAGCAGTGGTTGTCAGGACACCCTTTTCAAGGCCTCTTGTCTGTCGGTCTTCTTTTGTCAGGATTTGCAATGTCAAGAAAACTTCTCTTGCAACGAACAGATACATGCTTTCGAAAATTTGTTTAAAGGATGACACGACAAACGAAATTTGCGCGCGCTTAAACGCGTAAGCATCCAACTGCTTGTCCACGCATATGACGACACTCTTGCACTGTGTTAACCAAATAAGTGCTCTAAAAAACTGAAAACCTTTGGGGAAAAAGTTCTTCTCTTAATAGCTATTTGTTTTATCCACGGTTTTAGCTAGACACAGTAGTTCTGATGTCAACGACAGGAAAAACTGTAACTGACGCGTACAGCTAGCTTGTACGCGCGATATAGCGCGCGATGTAGCGCGCGCATATATTTAATTTTGCTGCGTGTTTTGTACTGATTTGAGCTTTCAGCACTGATGCATTTGCCAAGATTTTTTTCCGCTATAACCTTTGTTCAAGACGGCTTTTGGAAATACAATGTAACCCTTTTTATACTCATTTACTTGAACTTGCTTCGGTCTAAATTCGTTTTATTCCTCAAAGAATTTTCATATTCAACTCTGCAAACGTGCGCGAATTTCCTAAATCAGCTCGCCGTCAATTCACAGCATTGACTGAAAGTACCCACACTTTGATGGTTTTATTCAGCTTGAAAAACCTGGAGGAATCTGGGGGGATCTGATGTTTTAAGTCGTTATGATATTAAGGAATACGTTATTAATGTTAAAATGCTAGTGATGCTTCGATTAAGAAGGAGGTACAACTGCACTTTCCTGGTATTTTCGGGGATGATCGCCATTTTCCTGCGAGCGGAAAATGATATTTTCTAAGGATGAGAAACGAGGATTAAACTTAGAAATATAAATGAAATTCTTTTCTGTTACCAACGAACTATTTCTCTGATTCCCAAGTCTCCCATAATTGAAACCATAAAATGAGACTACCGGCAAAATCACCGAAATATGAGATTTTACAAAAAGTTTGTTTATTCGCTTCAAATGTCGCCAGTAACTCGTTGCGTTGCATCATGGGATAGGCTTCCAACCCCCGCTGCTCTCGGTGAAACACGACCAATTTCTGATGCAAATGAGAAAGAACAGCAAATACAACAACGCTGGATTGAACAAGTGGCTGGAAATCCTTTCTCGAGAAGATTAACCACCGAAACTCCGCTGGAGCGAGAACGGCGACTTGAAATTCAACGCGATCGAGCAACGAAGAAACAACGACAGCATCGATTTCAAAGACTTCGAACAGCCTGACCAAATGCCTCCATTAGAATTCTGAACGAAACCGATCAGAAGAGCGTGATATAGCGCGCGCATATATTTAATTTTGCTGCGTGTTTTGTACTGATTTGAGCTTTCAGCACTGATGCATTTACCAAGATTTTTTCCGCTATCCTTTGTTCAAGACGGCTTTTGGAAATACAATGTAACCCTTTTTATACTCATTTACTTGATCTTGCTTCGGTCTAAATTCGTTTTATTCCTCAAAGAGTTTTCATATTCAAGTCTGCAAACGTGCGCGAATTTCCTAAATCAGCTCGCCGTCAATTCAAAGCATTGACTGAAAGTACCCACACTTTGATGGTTTTAATCAGCTTGAAAAACTTGGAGGGTTCTGAAGGGATCTAATGTTTTAAGTCGTTATGATATTAAGGAATACGTTATTAATGTTAAAATGCTAGTGATGCTTCGATTAAGAAGGAGGTACAACTGCACTTTCCTGGTATTTTCGGGGATGATCGCCATTTTCCTGCGAGCGGAAAATGATATTTTCTAAGGACGAGAAACGAGGATTAAACTTAGAAATATAAATGAAAATCTTGCATTGTAGTTCTTTTCTGTTACCAACGAACTATATTCTCTGATTCCCAAGTCTCCCATAATTAAAACCATAAAATGAGACTACCGGCAAAATCACCGAAATATGAGATTTTACAAAAAGTTTGTTTATTCGCCTCAAATGTCGCCGGTAACTCGTTGCGTTGCACCATGGGATAGGATTCCACCCCCCCTGCTCTCGGTGAAACACGACCAATTTCTGATGCAAATGAGAAAGAACAGCAAATACAACAACGCTGGATTGAACAAGTGGCTTGAAATCCTTTCTCGAGAAGATTAACCACCGAAACTCCGCTGGAGCGAGAACGGCGACTTGAAATTCAACGCGATCGAGCAACGAAGAAACAACGACAGCATCGATTACAAAGACTTCGAACAGCCTGACCAAATGCCTCCATTAGAATTCTGAACGAAACCGATCAGAAGAGGCGACACCGACTGGAAGTGTTAGACAAAATGATTCTGTTTATAGACGCAACGAGAGCAAACACTGATTACAGGAAATGCTCAAAGAAGAAGAACGATTAAGAAATCTAGCTCAAATCACCGCACTTCAATCCGCTCTTTAATGCTCTTCAATTGAAACAACCTACATTTAAAGGCAAGCAATCTTAAGCTTATATACAACCCTCCATAAATTATTCTTTCATCTACCTTTTGCAAAAAAAAAAGATTTCAAGTAGCTGAACAACTGACACGCAGATCATATAAAGAGGATATTTTTCAATATAAAAAATTAGTACTCAAACACTGGAAACTATTGTCTTAGTACATGCTGTAAATTGATCATTATTGATTTTCTCGCATACATTGCTTATGATATTTGCAAAGAATATGTTGCTTCATCTTGAATATTCATGTTTAACTTTTGTAATCAATTTCGTACTTCTCATGACCTGTATCCTATTAACTCCTGCAATCTCAACCATTCAAGCGAATAGTGAATTGAATTAGCAATTATTTGATACACAGTACATAGAACAACAGCTACAGAAGTACGTAAAGGGAACAGGTTATTAATTTTGGGAGATAGCACTCACAAACTTCAAAAAGGCCCACATCGCTAAAATTTGCAGCGCATCCTCCCCCGAGCTTCGCGAGGTTCTGCGAGACACGTATTTCTAGTACAGGAGTAAACATATTTTTTGGCGAGTACAACTAATATATTAAATTTACGTTTGAGTAGTGAGCGCAGATTTGAAGGCAAAGTAAAATCGTTGAACAAAAATTGAGACTTTGACAAATTTAGATGTGTTTTGTTGTCTTCGTTGAAATGTAGTATTGCGTAATTACTAAAATCATTCATGACTGAGCACTCCAGAAATGTATGTTCAAGGGAGTCAGGGAGTTTACAGAAGAAACACTTGTCATCCGTCTTAATTTTGTACTTTTTAAGCTCTTTATTAGTTACTAAAATTCGATGAAGTAGTTTAAAGGAAAACTGTTTTAGCTTGTTGTCCCTTGAGAGGCAATAGACGACCTTGAAAAATTCTTCCCATTTGTTAGCAAAAGGAGGGTAATACCTAGCCCAAGTTTTAACCGAGGTAGGCTCATCTTTCAAATTACTACGAAACAATGAATAGTAGTCCTTACATCGCGTCTTTGAGAGTGAGATATTTTTTCTTCAGAAAGCTGAAATACATTGGAATCATCAAGGTAAGAGTCGAGCGGTCTTACAGTTGATGCACCCTCAGTTTTTAGGCTTGATGGTATAGAAGCAAGTAATTGAAAATAGTAAATAAAATTAATGTCTATTCCGTATTTCTGCTTGAAGTCTTCATAAGTAAGGTAGTTGCCATTATTATTTAATAGATCTTGCACAAAAAGGACTCCTTTGTCGGCCAATTTCTTCCAATACAGAGATTTCCCTTCAATTGTTATGTTTTCGTTGTTCCATAAAAGTAGAGTGCTACTGTAGCAATCATTGTAAAGACTCTTTAACTCCTTAAAATAATCTAAAAGTTCAATGTAGAAGTGAGGAATATTTCTGTTAAGTTTCTTTGTATTGTAATTACATTTAAGTAAAAAAGACAGCCCTCCATATCTATTAAAGAATGCATTTGGTATTGCTTTCCACGCATCATTGCACCCACTTAAAAATCTACTTATCCAACTTAGACGTAACGATTTGACCGTTGTTCTGAAATTTGGAAGGTTAAGGCCTCCTTTACTCTGGGCCTGATATAAAACAGTTCTCTTAATCTTATCATTTTTATTCTTCCATAGAAAGCTAAAAAGTTTTCTTTGAACAATGTTTATGACTTCCTCAGGGACATTTAGCATTGAGGCCGCATAAACCAATTTGGAAACGCCCAAAGATTTTGCGAGGAGAGTTCTTCCCATAAGCGTCAGGTCACGGGATAACCAAATGTTTAGCTTTGTTTCCATTTTTTGAATTTTGATGAAAAAGTTTTGATAGTCATTCTTATCACTATTATAGGATACGAAGGTGCCTAAAATTTTAATTGGATCTTTGGTTGTGCTTATTCCAATAGGACAAGTTTTGTTTTCTTTCAGCGAACCAATCCACATGGCTTTTGTCTTTTTCTTATTTAGTTTAAGACCTGAGATTTTTCCATACTCATTCAAAACAGATATGTTCTCTCTTAATAAGTAAACGTCCTTGCATATGAGGGTTGTGTCATCAGCAAACTGACTCAACTTGGTCTCAACCGTACCCGGAAGTACAATTCCTTGGATATTGGGACTTTGACGAATTTTTTGCGCAAGTATTTCGGCAGTTAGAATAAAGAGGAGGGGACTCATAGGGCAGCCCTGACGGACTCCCCTTGATACTTTAAAGTAATTTGTCATATAGCCTCCATTTAGTACTCCACTTTCCACATCACAGTAAAGCGTAGATATCCATTGTCTAATATTAGGTCCAAAGTTGAAAAATCTTAATGTATTTTGGATAAAATGCCATTGTAATGAATCAAAAACCTTCTCAAAATCTACAAATACCATAATACCAGGGATTTTATTCATCTCTGTGTACTCCATAATATCATTTAAAAGGCGGACATTTTGGCCGATGAATCTTCCTTTAACAAAACCTGTCTGATCGGTATGAATTAAGGTAGGTAGTTTAGGCTCAATTCGTTTGGCAATTAATCTTGCAAGTATTTTGTAATCCACGTTTAGAAGCGTTATAGGACGCCAGTTGGTTAAAACAACAAGATAATTTTCATCTTTTGGTATTAAAGAAATTACCCCTCTCCTTTGAGATATTGACAACTTCCCCTTTCCGAAAGCTTCCTTAAAAGAATTGAGCATCCTATTGCCTAAGAACTCAAAAAAGGCTTCATAAAATTCTTTGGTAAAGCCATCGTCACCTGGAGTTTTGTTGTCGTTGAGACCTTTTAAAGCATTTAACAGTTCTTCCTTTGAAATATCGTATTCCAGGTCTTGATGCTCCTCATCCGATAACTTAGGAAAATTTAAATTTTTGACAAAATCCTGAAATAATTTATCATTGTTGTCGTCATCACCAGGTTCCACTTTGGTAGATAAGAGCGTGTTGTAAAACTCATCGATTTCCTGATTCACTCTTCGGAAATCCGTGATTATCTCGCCTCCGTTAACTTTTAATTTCGTTATAACTTTCCTTTCATAGTTCCTTTTTATCTCGTTAATGCGCTTGCGCATTAAGCGAGATTTCGAAGTCGAGTACTAAAAAAGGGACAAAAGTTGTTAACAAAATTTTGTGGACTTTTGTCCGGGGGGGTTTCTTGTTCCTTCTTTATAGAAGCTATATTAGGGCATTGAGGATATGGTTGGTTAAAGCGGTTAGGATTTCAAGAAGGGCGTCACATACTGCCACTAAAATGTTTGGGGAGCACCCCCGGACCTATTGTTAATTTCCCTAGGGTATTGGGATGTCAGAACTTGTGATGAACTTGTCATATCTCACATTACGTTACCGCAAAGGTATTAGTTCTTCTTAAATTTCGATATCTCACGTTACCTATCAGTTTCAATCATTTGTCGTAAAGCCATTATAGCTACTTTAAAAGGGTAAAAATAGGTTAAATGCGTTTTCTTGGGAAACGTAGTTTGAGAATTTCACGGTGTATTTTACTAATGGAGAGGTTATAAGAAAGTTAAATGGGACAGGAAAGTTTGTGTGTTAATATGAGCGGTATGGCAGAGCAAAATAGCATGAACTTTGCGTTTTTTTCTATTGAGTTGTGGTTACACACACCTTGGGTTTGGGGCCTTCCCAAGGGTTAATGGCTTGGGTTCGGTTTATCTCAGGTTTCATCTTACCCTTGGGGGGGTCCGCCAATATCGTGAGTTACGTATCGTGAGTTATCACGGTGAGTTAATTAAATGTGAGTTACCAAATATTGAAATTTCAATATTTGGCATGCAGAATCTTGAAATTTCAATATTTGACATGCCAAATATTGAAATTTCAAGATTCTGCATGCCAAATATTGAAATTTCAAGATTCTGCATGCCAAATATTGAAATTTCAAGATTTGGCATGCAGAATCTTGAAATTTCAAGATTCTGCATGCCAAATATTGAAATTTCAAGATTTGGCATGCAGAATCTTGAAATTTCAATATTTGACATGCCAAATATTGAAATTTCAAGATTCTGCATGCCAAATATTGAAATTTCAAGATTCTGCATGCCAAATCTTGAAATTTCAAGATTTGGCATGCCAAATATTGAAATTTCAAGATTTGGCATGCCAAATATTGAAATTTCAAGATTTGACATGCAGAATCTTGCCAAATCTTGAAATTTCAAGATTCTGCATGCCAAATCTTGAAATTTCAATATTTGGCATGCAGAATCTTGAAATTTCAAGATTTGGCATGTCAAATCTTGAAATTTCAATATTCTGCATGTCAAATATTGAAATTTCAATATTTGGCATGCCAAATCTTGAAATTTCAAGATTCTGCATGCCAAATATTGAAATTTCAAGATTCTGCATGCCAAATATTGCAAAGATTTCATGAACAACAGAATAATTTCATATTATTCCGCGAGACATTCACTTATGGGAGCAACTGATGAGGTTCACCTTAGAACCGAAAACTCGAGTCTTGCTTAAGAAAGAACGTAAAAGCTAAGCTATGAAGGCTTTAAAATTCATTTGCGAACTGCAGGAGTCGTGCAGGCCCGTCAACACTTTTTAACTCTGAATGATATTTAATGGACGGGCCCCGTTCTGCCTCGCATGAGATTACTGCGCTTCCCACGTTTACTACTGCAGGTTTAAACACCATTGAGAGCACAGCCTAACTCACGCGCCATAACTCACACCTTTGTTAAACCCCCCTTGGGGATGCGGTTACACAGTAAAAGACTCCCCAGGGTAAAATATAATAAGATATGAGTTCACTGACACTGCAGTTTACGCGTGAAAACGTACAGATCGACATGGATGACACGAATCGAGATCTTGTAAGTTTAATTTCAGTCATTCTCCTGCTTATCATTTGATAAATATAACAATCCGGCATTTTTTTTTTGCGAGAAGACACCGAAGAAGACGCCTTCAATTACGCTATCTTCAAGGTTTGTCGGCGTTTTATTTACATTTAGGAGCTCGCCACGAACTTGCTCGTCGCCAAGGAGGGCTTGGGTATTTCCACGACCACAGAATTGGTTTCAGCAACTTCTAAATAACAATGCACTCGATCACTGGTGGAAAGAAAATTTTAGAGTTACAAGTAAGCGTGCAATTAACCAAGCGTATCAGAGGTCAACTCAGCAGCAGGCGATTTCCTGTATTAGCTACGTTCTGCATTATGATTGGCCAAGCGGTTTGATTGTGCAATAGTATGGTAAACATGTCATAGTTGTGTTGATTTTTTGGCTTATAATGATGACGGTTGAATGGAATTGCGGCAAGCCTTCAATGGCTTAAATTTTTGCGTCTTTTGCGTACTGTTACATAATGAAACTGTAATAGCAATTATTAATTGTTTTAAAATAGCACAAAAGCGAAAGTACACGGGTCAGCCAATACTACAACACGTATGCTACCGGTGCCAAGTGCAGGTTCAATCAAATTAGTTGCAACCTGTAGGTAAACGAACTTAAAATATTCACCTTTATACGGACTTCTATTTTATGAAAGGGGTCGATCCGGCAATTTTTTTTTTAGTCATATGGGAAATTTAACTTAGTCAGAGGCTGTCCTATTCAGTACATTTGATAGCTGCGTGGAGCTAATTAACACCACTCTTATTACTAATCACGTTAAAAGTGACATCAAATATTCTAGATATGACTTGTTCTCAAAAGAACATGCTATTTTGCTCTGCCTTTTAAGTCGCTTAGCGAGTGACAACCGGAAATATCGTGAAAAGAAAAATTGGTAAGAATATTCTGCTCCCGGAGGGGGGGGGGGGGGGGGGGGGGGGGGACTCCTATAAGTCGTCAAGCGGAGGTGCTCGTCAGGAAAAAAAGTGAAACCCTGAAAGATATCAAAGTGGCCGTTATCAACCAGAATTTTACCTCTAAAAGATACCATTTTTATCTCGTTAATGCGCATGCGCATTAAGCGAGATTTCGAAATTACCACGAAAAAAGGGGCAAAAGCTGTTAACAAATTTTTGTGGACTTTTGTCCGGGGGGGGGGGAGTTTCTTCTTTCTTCTTCATAGAAGCTATATTAGGGCATTGAGGATATGGTTGGTTAAAGCGGTTAGGATTTCAAGAAGGGCTTCACATACCGTCACTAAAAAATTTGAGGAACACCCCCGGTCCTATTGTTAATTTCCCTAGGGTATTGGGATGTCAGAACTTGTCATGAACTTGTCATATTTCACATTACGTCACTGCAAAGATATTAAAATTCTTAGTTTCGATATCTCACGTTACGTATCAATATTTAAAATTTTCAATCATTTGTCGTAAAGCCATTCAAGCTGCTTTCGAGAATGGTAAAAATAGGTCAAATACGTTTTCTTGGGAAACGTAGTTTGAGAATTTCACGGTCTATTTTTACGAATGGAGACGTTATTGGACGGGAAAGTTTGTTTTAATATGAGCGATATGGCAGAGCAAAATAGCATGAACTTTGCGTTTGTATGCAATAGTATGGGAAAGACGTCATAGTTTTATTAGTTTAGCTACCGTGCACAAGGAAATTTTGACTGAATTTGTTTTGCGGGAGGAAATTTTTGCGCGTCGGGACACCTTAAATTTCTGCTGGGAGGAAATGTTTGCGGATTTCTGGTCAAGTATAAATAAAATCCAAGGCATCGGTATTAAACAATTTCACTTCCTGACCGGAGGTTTTTATAGTTCTCCTAGTTATATGGTTGCTGTTCTGGCGCCAATATGAGCATAAACAACGAGAAAACTAGTGAGTGAATTATTGTACGTTGTTGTAAATATGTATCAGTATTATGATAACAGTCTCTGGTTCTTTTGAGGACGTGTGTGGAGTTGAATCGGGAATACAGATGACTGTTGTGCCGGTCGCCTCGGAGTTATGATAGCAATATATTCACTGTTGAAAAGTTCTTGTTAAGCCGATATACATCATTAAAACAAGTAATTTTTTCTGCGCGAGTATATTTCTGCGGTGGAAAATTTAATACAAAATAAAGTAATACTGCATAATAATGCAACGACGGACAACCTTTGCCTGTATCTCCGGCAGATCAGAAAAAGGTTTTGAAAAATACTGCGGTCAGGAATCCCGCATGTTTGATTACTTTAGTACAAATTTTATAATTTGAGAAATTGGGGCGCTAAGTTTCATGATGTCACTTTCCGGGAAACTTGATAAAGAGTGTACAGCTATTATGCTGGAGATTCAAATATTTTAAACCGGATGTAATGGAGATACTGCCTAGCTCCGAGAAACACATTACACTTACACGCGGAATAAACTCTGAGGAGCTATTAAAAAACAATTGCAAGATCCCACTATTTCAATATATGACTATCGCATACGACTTGGATCTTAATAGAATATTTTACGAAATTTTACTGCGGTCGTGACCCCGGGGGTCGTCAAGAAGACACTGTCAACACTATATTTTGAGGTTTAAAGCAGACCCATTTAATCTCTAATAGTTATTAAACACATGATACCGGAAATAGAAAGCTCTCGACTTTCGAATAAAAAAAGACAGAACTACTATATATTCGCAAATAACCCATTCATGTATAACATTAACTTATGCAGCCATTTCTTTTTCAACTCTCCACAAAAGAAAAATCAATGTCCGCTTCACTTTCCAAAACATTTCATATCGATATCGATAACAACATACACAACTGCGTGAAATATTTCCTTTAACAAGCATTGACAACTAAGCGGAAAACAGATATTTCAGCCCACCCACATCTGACGTCTGAGTTATCAAAAGTTTCTCTGGCTTTTGTTGATAATTTTGTCCGATGGATTATGAATGTTCTGCGATACTTGTTATCTTTGTGGAATGTCCGGTTTCCGGAAGATTATAAAGAACAGGAAAGAGCGAATATCAAAACTGTCTTAAAAATGAAATTAAGGTTGGAAAAATATATATTTGCTCAATTCTTTCTTTGACGAATAGAGGAATTCTAAGGATATGCACTTTTTTGTCTTGACTTCCTGACTGAATTTAAGTCTTAAAATAGCAATGAATATGCGTGAACGGAATCTGATCGATCAATGACAGACATTGTAGCGACCATAGGTCATGGATCAGTTCTTTTCTTCTTTAAAATCTCCGTAAAATTCTTAGATGTTTATATCTTATATATATAAAGATCTACAAACGCGGATAAGCGTAAACATTTATCCGATGCGTTGTGGCACACAAAAAAAGATTTAAATTGGATGATCCCACAGGCAGACCAATCGTGATGTGAGTGACTCGAAGCCAGTACACAGTAACGAAATATACTAGGTAATAATACGATTTGTCACGGAATTGATAAGCGATAGAAAAATCGAAAATATTACACACTAAAGTCTTCTCACCTTTACTTTATTGTCTCTTGATGTATCCTGACCGGTTTAAATGCATTTTTACAACTTTTGTCACTCGCCCCACTATCCACTATAAAAGAAGGGAAGGCTGGAGACCTCTGAGCGAACTCTCGCCACGCGAAAGCCAATAAATTCTAAACAATTCAACTCAAGCTCCCCGAATTGCCACCAGTGAGGCCGCAGGTTAAATGTCTACCCGTGCGATTCGTGCTAGCTTCCAAATTCCCTTTCACGGTCTCTAAAAGGGCTCCGTTTTGGAGCGATTCTGGCCATCTTCGCTTCGCCATTGTCCGCGATCCAAACGGCTGTACCACGAAATTCGAATACTAAAGCTTAGCGACCGCGTCACAGAGACAAAATGACATTCACCCGAGGGGAGGGTCGTTACTTTTGCCCTCGCGCAAATTGACACCGTCGGGGGAGCCGGTGCGTGTAATTCGAACGGAAACCACACGCGTGACCTGTCACTTATTTGTCTTTATTTGATAAAGTGCAATTTTTCATCAAGATCAAAAGAAAAGTCTCTTTTTAAAATAAAAATGCTCGAAGGAAAATTATTAAGCTTGTTAAAACCAATTTGCGCCAAAAAAATCAAAAATCAAAGGTCACGGATATGTATGTGTTTACCGGGAGTCTAGGGTGTACTCTAACTGCACGTCCGATCCAAGAGAGAGGAAGATAGGGGCCTTGGGAACGAGGTTGGTAGACGTTTCAATAACAAATTGATCGTTACATGTAAAACAGACCGTTGGCCGTCGGGTGTTGATATGAACGATATGGTCAATAATGTTTAATTTTTATTGGTAAATTGCACAACCTTCTAAAGTCGCTGTCGTAATTTGTCGTATTTTTGAAGCGGAATCGAGCCGTTTCTCGCTGTTCAGAACGTCTCATGTCGGCAATTTTCGGGGCCACGTCGCTTGTCGTTTTTACCAAGGCTTCTTTAAGCCGAGATGTTTTGAAAACAGCTTCGGCTATAAAAGGAAACGAAATCTAATCGCCAGCTCTATTCCTACAAGAGACACCATTCTGCCCGAAGGTACACAATTTTTTAGTTGACGGAAAAAGCGACAAGTAAAATATTTTCATTTGCCTTTTTTACAATAGTCTACCTTAGTGAAGTATTTAGATAAAACATTCCTTTTTTACTGAAGTCTTTTTACTGAACTTATTCACATGCACAAAGTTCTTGTTTTGTCTCATACATCCACATATACACTGCACATATTAATTGGCTGTTTAAAAACATTGCTAGTAAATCAATTTTAATCCCAAATGAAAATCGTTGCAATATGTTTTAGTTTTGTTTAAATATCAATAAATAAAGATAATAAATATTTTTTAACCTTCGAACATCTTTCCCAAATTTCGATTGATAAGAAAATCGCCATTGTAATGCCATACAAGTCATTGCTTCTAAAATACTGTGACTGATACAAAACAAAGAAAATTAACTAAGTAAAAGGGCTCTCTAAAGATAGATTGAATCTAAGTAGTTTTGCCACCCCCATCCCTCCTCATAATTTCCCCCCGTAGCAACCAAATTGGCCTCGGCTCATTCGCTTAATATAATCAAGTTGAAGTTTCCCCTCAGCTGTAAAATGAAGACTATTTTGAACAAATACGCTAAATTAACATGAAAATTATTTACATTCATACTCGTGATTATTTTGTTGCTCATGACTTTTATTGATTTGGTGGCTCGTAAAAGAGCCCTTAAGTCCTCTATGACTGCAATGTCTAACTCTACGATTAGACCTACAGGTATTTTCAATCTTTCAACTTCAATAAACCATTTAGCAGCTTTACACATATTACCTATCACGTCTTTACTACATTTACCTATCAAAGGCACCCAACTTTTCCAATTCTTGTTGTTGTTGTTGTTGTTGTTGTTGTTGTTGTTTATTAACCTTACATTCTCTCGCATTAACGAGATGGCTTTAAGAGCCCTTTGATTTCTGTATTAAAGAAGTATTTCGTTGGCTTTTCACCATCTTCTATCCACCTCACCTTCGATCTAAACATCGCTTCTTTCCCTCTTATTGTATATAGGTCATTTAATTCATTTTTGAGCCGATCGTATTCCATTAAAACCACGTCGTCTAAACACCCTTCGTTGCATATTTTGCCATCTATTTCTTGAATTTTTTGTTGAACAATTTCTGCACGGTCCCTTGATCTTTTCCTTTTTCTTTTTGAATAATCAAATGTTTTAGATCGTATTTCCATTTTAGTAAGTTCCCAGAGCAACTGATCACTCTCAGCATCCTTATATTTCTGTTCAATGAGGGGTAAATATCCTTTTATCAGCTCTAAATATTTTTCATCTTCCAACAAAGAATTATTGAAATTCCAGTTCCCAGGCCCCCGTCTAAAAGCGTTATCAATTTTTAAGCTAAGGAAAATTGCTTTATGATCAGGCGCAATCGATGAGCGGGTTTCCGTTTTTACGACGTGGTCAGTAAAATGCTTTGCTATCAAAAAATAGTCAATTCGCGATTTAATTTTTAAACTTTTTGATTCATAGGTATAAGATCGTGTATTCGGATGCATTGAGCGATAAATATCTACCAAGTCAAGCTCTTTCAAGTAGTAATATCGACTGGTTTTAACGGGCGTGGCCCCTTTCGGTTTATAGATTCAAGATGGCGCCAAAGCGCATTGACGGGTGGATAATGAATTCAAGATGGCCCCTTTCGGTTAATAGATTCAAGATGGCGCCAAAGTGCATTGAGGGGTAGATAATGAATTCAAGATGGTCGCTTACGAGCTGTAAAATGGAAACGTATCTGTGGTCGAAAAAGAGCCATGCCCGGGCAAATGTCATTGCACAATATCTCGCGCGCATGGGAACGAGGTCAATAACGTCGCACATACGATTAAAAGTTCACAAAATTTATTTTATGAGAAAATAAAACCTGATTTACACGCGGGTATGTGTGAGGGTCCGGGTGACCACTCGTCCCAGACTCTTTTTACAAATCCAACAAATTGTTGATGTTCAATTCATCTTCTTCTTTGTATCCATATGGGTATGTGGCAAAGGTCAGCGGATCCAATACTTTTTTGTGTAAATCAACTGGTACTGTTTGTACTCTGAAAAGGTGAAGAGATGATAATGTTTTGCATCCCGGTGTATATGGAAGCTCTTGATGACTTGAATTTGGTGCGTGTTCTTCAGCGGTTTCGGCAACTCGTCGAGGACGTTTTGCCTAATCACTTGGTAATTTAATTGGACCGTTCCTTCACTGTTGCGGCTGAAACCTCGAACTGGATGAGTTTTCCCTCGCAAGGTCTGGTACCCGTAGTTCTTGGGAGCACCCGATACGAATTCGATGATGTGGTCTCTCGCGTCGAGCTCATCTTTGAATTCTCCGAGAAAATCGCCGAGGGGTGGGTCGGTTTCACCGGGACGACTGATGAAAATGACAGCGTCCGTGTCGTAATACAGACAGTGTTCTCCCAAGGGCTCCAAGACTTCGTATAAGTGTAATCGGGCGCAAAAAGTGGTGAAGCAAGCAATGAATATGTTCAGGTTCAGTGATACGCTGACGTCCCCCTCTTGCTGTTTGTAATGCACTTCTAACCACTCTTCAGTGAGTGGACTCACATATCTGACGTCATGTTGAGTCCAGGAACTTGTGAAAAGCCACATGGTCGACGAATTCTTTGACCTGGGTCTTGTTTACTTGTTGGCCAAACTTGCCCCACATGGAGTTGAGCATGATCTTAGCCACTTATCTCAGACCTGGATTGTACTCCATGTTTTAAGCATCAAGGTGAATACCTTCCTTTTCGTAGTATCGTTGAATGCACTCGGCCTTTTCCTCTGTGGTCCCCGTCCAGCTGGCCAAACCTGACCAATCAGCACTTTTTATGACCAAATAAGGAAGTTGGCGTGGGTTAGGAACACATGGGGGAGGAGACAAACCTGACCAAACAGCACGTGTTATGACAAAATAAGGAACTTGGCGTGAAGTTGCTCTGAGTTACTCTGAGTTGCTCGGAGTTGCTCTGAGTTGCTCCGAGTTGCTCCGAGTTGCTCCGAGTTGCTCTTAGTTGCTCCGAGTTGCTCCGAGTTGCTCTGAGTTGCTCCGAGTTGCTCCGAGTTGCTCCGAGTTGCTCCGAGTTGCACCGAGTTGCTCTAAGTTGCTCCGAGTTGCTCCGAGTTGCTCTAAGTTGCTCTAAGTTGTTCCGAGTTGCTCCGAGTTGCTCCGAGTTGCTCTAAGTTGCTCCGAGTTGCTCTAAGTTGCTCTAAGTTGCTCTGAGTTGCTCTAAGTTGCTCCGTGTTGCTCTAAGTTGCTGTAAGTTGCTCCGAGTTGCTCCGAGTTGCTCCGAGTTGCTCCGAGTTGCTCCGAGTTGCTCTCAGTTGCTCTAAGTTGCTCTAAGTTGCTCCGAGTTGCTCCGAGTTGCTCCGAGTTGCTCTAAGTTGCTCTAAGTTGCTCTAAGTTGCTCCGAGTTGCTCTAAGTTGCTCTAAGTTGCTCTAAGGTGCTCCGAGTTGCTCTAAGTTGCTCCGAGTTGCTCCGAGTTGCTCTGAGCAACTTAGAGCAACTTAGAGCAACTCGGAGCAACTCGGAGCAACTAGGAGCAACTCGGAGCAACTCGGAGCAACTTAGAGCAACTCGGAGCAACTCAGAGCAACTTAGACCAACGCGGAGCAACTTAGAGCAACTCGGAGCAACTTAGAGCAACTCAGAGTAACTCAGAGCAACTTAGAGCAACTCGGAGCAACTCGGAGCAACTCGGAGCAACTTAGAGCAACTCGGAGCAACTCAGAGCAACTCGGAGCAACTTAGAGCAACTTAGAGCAACTTAGAGCAACTCGGAGCAACTAGGAGCAACTCGGAGCAACTCGGAGCAACTCGGAGCAACTCGGTGTAACTCGGAGCAACTTAGAGCAACTCGGAGCAACTTAGAGCAACTTAGAGCAACTTAGAGCAACTCGGAGCAACTCGGAACAACTTAGAGCAACTTAGAGCAACTCGGAGCAACTTAGAGGAACTCGGAGCAACTCGGAGCAACTTAGAGCAACTCGGAGCAACTCGGAGCAACTCGGAGCAACTCGGAGCAACTCAGAGTAACTCAGAGCAACTCGGAGTAACTCAGAGCAACTCGGAGTAACTCGGAGCAACTCGGAGCAACTTAGAGCAACTCGGAGCAACTCGGAACAACTCGGAACAACTCGGAGCAACTCGGAGCAACTCAGAGCAACTCCGAGCAACTCAGAGTAACTCAGAGCAACTTCACGCCAACTTCTTTATTTGCTCATAACACGTGCTGTTTGGTCAGGTTTGTCTCCTCCCCCATGTGTTCCTAACCCACGCCAACTTCCTTATTTGGTCATAACAAGTGCTGATTGGTCAGGTTTGGCCAGCTGGACGGGGACCATAATGAGCCAGAGATAAGCGGAAGTTCAAAAATTCATATAGTCTGGTTGCTATGCAGTGACGTCATAGTTCAGCTCAATAGCTATCATCGAGATTTGATTTGCGGTTTCATTGCGGTTTCACCGCTGCTGCACTGTCTGTCACTTTATGAGATTATGTACAAACTCCCGTGGAGTCAAGCCTGTTTATGCTAGGAGGCTGGATTGATCTTTTGACATTTTATGAGGTTTTATGAGCCCGTTAGTGGAAATATTTCCAACCGAAT
Source organism: Cladopsammia gracilis (assembly GCA_022457155.1). Lineage (NCBI taxonomy): Eukaryota > Metazoa > Cnidaria > Anthozoa > Scleractinia > Dendrophylliidae > Cladopsammia > Cladopsammia gracilis. Next base: position 722,719 of record JAJGOT010000401.1, on the reverse strand, counting down.
ATTTGCTAGGATTCATCCTGGGACCTACAACACGGCGGGCTTTTTGATCGGCGAGTATCCAAAGAAGAGACATTGCCTCCACGTTCGGCGTCGTTTCCGCCATTATTCATCAAAAACTTAAAGCAGACGAAAAGGACAAATTCGTCTGGTTGGTGGATGAAATAAATTCCCTGAAGATCGGTGACCAAACAGTGCAGCCTGTAGACAATTCAAGATCAACCTTACATGTAAGCTTACAGGATATCCAAACTATTCAAGAGCAAAACTTTAGCTTAAACTCTTTTAAATTTAAAAGTCATAACATCGGTCATTACCCTGGGCGTGTCGGGAACGGGTATCCGACAAATAAGTCACACTGGTATTATAACTCTCGGTTCGTTTAATGGTCCTCTTCTAGCTTCTTTGGATTACAGATTTTCTCAACACACTCGGGTCTCTCGCTATCTCATACAAAAACTAAACACACTCCTCATATTTCAAAGTTTCACAATCATGTAAATCAAGAGTCCAATGTTCAAATAGATCATCTTTCACTTATTAACTTATCACTATGTCACGCCATGTCACGCTTCTCGACACTATTCTCCCCCTATTTGACACTTCGGTCACAGTGACAAATATGTATTAACTGAAACGATTACAAACTGTGATTATACTCAAATGACTTAATAAATTGTTCAGGTTACAAAATTCACTGTTCATTATTGATTCACTGGTCATCTTCTGCTATGCTCTGGATACGTGCCCGCGCAGCAACGGCGGCAGCTCTTGTCGGCCTGAATGCTGGCGCCTCTACATTCAGTGGTGCTGTGGGTGTGTCTGCTGTCCTGTCACAAGACAGTTCCATCGGGTATAAATGCTGGATGGGCCTCTCTAGGGTAGACTTCCCAGCTCGTAGTCTGGCCCCCCTGGTTACTCCGTCTCTTCCGACGATCAGTTCCTCGACGATTCCGAGTCTCCACTGCCCGCGGTTTTTCTCGTCTCCTTTGATAATCATCACGTCTCCTTTGGCTATAGATTTCTTGGTTGGTTTGCATTTCAGGTTGTGTCGCTCGCGTAATCCTCTCAGGTACTCCGAGGTCCACCTTCCCCATAACGCGTCTTTGCATCTGCTGAGGTACCGAGCTCGTTTTCGCAGGTCAGGAGTGGGGAGGTGATGGCTCTGTGCTTCAGGCAACAGGTTTGGGCGGCCAAACTGCAGCAGGTTAGGCGTCAGTGTTGGCAGCTGGACATCATCTTCAACGTAGCTCAATGGTCGGTTATTCAATGTTACCTCGACGTCAAGCAGGACATCTTGTAGCTCGTCCCAAGTGAGCGTTCCGTTTCCCACTGTCTTGTAGAAGACTCGCTTCACGAGTCCCACAAGCCTCTCAAATTGTCCACCCCACCAGGGTGCTCTGGACAAGTTGAATTGCCACTTGACGTTCATCTTTGCGAGGAAGTCGTTCAGACGTTCATCTTTCGTCACAGTGCGCAGCCATTTTGCTGCCCCCACAAATGTTTTGCCGTTGTCGGAGTATATCTTCTCAGGGCGGCCTTTCCTGGCGATGAGACGCTTGAGGGTAGCAATAAACTCTTCTGTCTCCAAGGTTTTGGTCAGCTCGAGGTACACGGCGCGGGTCAAGCTGCAAGCGTACAGGAGGATGTACGCCTTCCCTTCTCTGTTCTTGCTTGTGCGATACTTAATGGGCCCCGCGTAATCCACTCCAACAACTTGGAAGGGTGTAGAACCTTCTGTTCTGTCCCGAGGTAGGTTTCCTGGCGGCGGATCAGTGAATGCTGTGGCTTGGAATCTCTTACATCCGTAGCAGCGCTTGATGACACGTTTTGTCATGCTTCTTAGGCGTGGTATCCAGTAGCCCTCTCTGACATTTGCCATAGTCAGTCCGACTCCCCCGTGCAGCGTCTGGATGTGGGAGTGCGTGACCAGTTTCTCAGCAAACACAGCATCATCGGGTAGATAAACCGGGTACTCTCCTTGAATGCGTCCTCGACACTCGAGTAATCCGTCTGCATTTTCTTGGAGGTTAAGCTGCAGTTGATCCTCCTCAAATTTGGTGGTGCCTTTACTTCTGACTTGTGATCTTCTTATCCAAAACTGCAACTGGTTGGTTGTCTCTTCAGTAGTGATTGGTCCGGTGATCCTTTCCTGGGGTGTAGATCTGCAGTTTCTTGTAAACCGGACCACCCACGAGCAGATTCGGATAGCCTTCCATAGGTCGTACTTGTGCATCATCAGGTCTAGATCGTCATCCGTCTTCAAAGCAACGCCCAAGACTTCCTTTATGATCTTGGCTTCGGCCCGTGATTCATTGGTAGGCATGGTAACAATATCTGTCGGCCAGCTCTCAGGGAAAGGTAACCACGTTGGCCCATGCCACCACAGATCTGAGCAGTCAGCTATCCGCCCACCACGGCTACCCAGGTCAGCGGGGTTTTCCTTGGTACCGACGTGTCTCCACTGGATGTACTTCTTCTCTTGGATTTTCCTCACTCGATTACTGACAAATTGCTTGTAATCTCCGCCCCCTTTGATCCAGTGAAGGGCTACACTGCTGTCAAGCCAACAGTAGACACCTTCAACGGAGAATCCTTCTAGTGCTTCTTTCACGTTATCCACAAGATTGGCAGCCATGTGTCCTGACACTAGTTCGAGTCTTGGTATGGTAAGGCCTTTCTTCGCCAGTCTTGACTTTGCTGCCACGAGTCCTTGTGAGGCCCCTGTCGGCTGTTGCGTGACAGCGTATACTGCAGCTGACACGCCCTGGCTGCTTGCGTCACCAAAGGCGTGAAGACTGATGCTGGTGATCTCTTCTTGGTGCTCGGCTACACTCCTTCGTACTTTGACCTTATCAGTCAGGTTGTCCTCCCAGGTCTGCCAGCGGGTTTCAAGTCCCTGGGGTAGCTCTTGATCCCATGGGATTCGGGTGTCACACACTTCTCGGTAAAGCAGTTTCCCTTCCAAGGTAATCGGTGAGGCTAGACCGAGGGGATCGTAAATCTTGGCGATCTTTCCGAGGACTTCTCTCTTGGTTGCTTTCATGATCGGGGCAGGGAAGCTGATTTGTAATGTGTCCTCTTGTTTGTCCCATGGTACACCAAGCAGCTTCGTTTCTCCTTGCTTGACTCCTAGCTGATCCTTGGCGTAGCTCTGATTCTCGATTTGATGGCTGGTGGGTTGTTCCTCGATTGTTTCTTCTTGGGGTGTAGGCTGTTCCAGAGCCGGTACATTTGAATGCCATTTGTGCAGTTCAAATTTCCCTGCTCTGAAGATGGACTGTGATGCTTGTTTCAGGTGCTGTGCATCGGCCACGGTTTTGTCGCCGCTGATTAGGTCGTCAACGTAGAGACTTCGCTTGATTTCTTCTACTTCTCTTGGGTAGGCGTTCTGAATGTGTTTCAGGTGCTGGTCAATGACTCCTCCAAGCAAGAATGGCGAGGTGGAGAGGCCGAAAAGCGCTCGTGTGAAGCGTAGGGTTTCTACTTCTTTGGTGGCTAGGTCCTTGAGCCAGTGAAATCTCATCACGTCCCTGTCTTCGTTCCGAATTCTCACTTGGAGAAAGGCTTGCTTTAGGTCTCCTGCCAGGGCCACAGGATGGAACCGGTTTCTTACGAGTACGCTCCAAAGTTTGTTTTGCAATGGCGGGCCTGTCTCCAGACAGTCGTTAAGGGATGGTGCCTTGTCATACGCTCGAGCAGAGGCGTCATAAACAATCCGGATCTTCGTACTTTCCGCTGTTTCTCGCACCACAGGTTTGTGTGGGATGTAGAATTCTTTCCCAGTTGGTTCTTCTTCAACACGCTCGACAATTCCCTGGGTCAGCTGGTCTTGGATGATTGCGTCATACTTCTCTAGCATCTGCGGTTGTTTTTCTAGCTTCCTCACAAGGCTCTCGAGTCGCTTCAGACTTCCATGCTTATTGTTGGGTAAGGGTGGGTGATTGCCTTTCCAGAGTAGGCCGGTCTCGTACCATCCTTCCGGGTTTCTCGCTAGCTGCTCCTTGAATTCTTTATAGACGATATCCTGGTCGCCAGCTGGATGGTCTTGTAGTCCGAGCACATCGAGTCTGCAAAGGGCTTCATAGTCGGCTGAGGAGGTCTGGGTCAGGAACATATTTGTGAGGTCGGATTCACTCCCTGGTGACATGATGGTCCACCCCAGTCTTGTTAATTCGGCTATGGGCTCTCCAGGCTTCCCGATCTTGGGCGTGGTCTCAGTCTTGATCTGCGCGTATTCGTTCGTACCAAGGATAAGATGTACTGGAAGCTGCTCCTTTTCATCCACGTCGTCCATTGAAACTCCTTGTAGGTGATCGTACTGTTCTATCATAGGCTTGTACCGAGGGTTTTCCAAACTGAGAAGTGTGCCGCGATCAACCTTAGTTACTTCTGTTCGTAGCTGGAACTCTCCCGTCAGACTGCTGATGACAACATCGTGAATTTCGATCTCTCTGTTGCTTGCTTGCATCATCATCTCGATGCGTTTGTACTCTCTTCGAACTGGCTGTTTCCCCAGTCGGTGAAGCAAGGCGGCAGATGCGTAGGAGCTGCCAGCACCAGTGTCTAGCAACGCGCGGCAATGGATTCCGCCCACGCTCACCACGACCACAGGATAAGTAACGGCACCTTTCCCAGTAGCTACCAACATAGGTTCCGACGGCTGATGAGGTACCTTCTCGGGGCAAATTGACGTGTGATGTCTTCGGCTACAAACCTTGCAGCACGCAGTACAGCGACACTCTGGGGCTTTGTGATTTGCGCCGGTGCAGTTGAAGCACAGCTGTTTACGATTTAACTCCCTTCTGCGCTCTTGCAGTGTGGTCACTTTGTCGCAGTCGACGGACGGGTGGTTCGCGCTTGCGCAGTAGACACACGGCCTTCTTTTTGGGTCCTGTTGGCGTGTTTGGTAGCTTCTGTTCTTCGGTAAAACGGGTTTAAATGGCTTGTTAGGTGGCAACTTGTCTTGGCCTTGTCTCTCTTCAATGGGCTTGGGTGGGTTTCTGATTGTCCACTTTCGGAGCGCCTCTAACAGGAGTGGAAAATCCCACTCTTGCCAATTATCGTCAGTGCGCACTAAGTCGCCTCTAATGCCCTCCAATTTATCTAGCGTCATCCGGACATATCCATTTACCTCCCTTATCGTTCCCATGGTTTCTAATGCTTGCAGGTTCGGCAAAAGAGTTTCGTAGAAGTTCATAATTTTGGTAGGGTTGGCGCCGTGGATTACCGGAAGTGACATGATATTAGTGACGTGTGCGTTTATGATTTCGCTTTCCTTTCCATACTTTGTTGTTAAGATATTTTTAGCACGTAGGTAACCTTCTGAGTTGAACGGTAGGGCGTCAATTGATGACCTGACTTTTGGATCCACTAGTTCCTTAAGGTACGAGAACTTCGTGATTGGGGATACATCGGCCGAGTCAATTTCCGCTCTAAACTGGTTCCAAAATCGAAGCCAATCGGTGTGTGTGCCATTAAATTTCGTAATTACAAGTTTCGGTAGCTTGGCGTTGATTGATTTATCATTCTTGTTTTGATCTTTCCGGCTATCTTCTATTTGCTTTTCGTACTTTAGCCTTTGCTCCAATTTTTCCTTTTCAAATCGCAATTCGTCTTCGTATTTTCGTTCTCTAGTCTCGGCTAAGTGATCTTCTTCTGCTTTCTTTGCGGCTTCAAGCGACGCGCTCTTAGATTGCATAGCTCGGGCGTCAAGATCAACAATGGTAGTTTCAAATACGCCCACATCTGCATCTATTTTCGTGTTCCAAAGTTGGATTTCATCTGCTTTATCCCCCGCTTCAAATTTTAATTCAAGTACGCTAACCTTAATCTCGTGGACTTCTTCTACCTTCTTAGCCAGGGTGTTTCGTAGCCTTTCCATCGTTGTAAGGTTTCCATCTGTAACTGCGGTGTCTGATTGCGAGCGTGTAAACTTCAATAGTTGTAGCTTCGCGTCGATCGTCTTGCAGAGCTGCTCGATTTTCTCTGCCATCTCGATTTGATTCCTCCCGTCGTGGTCGCCACTTTTGTCGGGAACGGGTATCCGACAAATAAGTCACACTGGTATTATAACTCTCGGTTCGTTTAATGGTCCTCTTCTAGCTTCTTTGGATTACAGATTTTCTCAACACACTCGGGTCTCTCGCTATCTCATACAAAAACTAAACACACTCCTCATATTTCAAAGTTTCACAATCATGTAAATCAAGAGTCCAATGTTCAAATAGATCATCTTTCACTTATTAACTTATCACTATGTCACGCCATGTCACGCTTCTCGACAGTTTAAAATGACAGTGGTGGAGCCTTTGTCAGCTCGCTTTATATTTATTTCTTTGTTATCTTTGAGTTCTTTTATGGCTTGGCGTTCTTTAGCTGGCAAGTTGTTTTTCGGCTTTATCTGAGAACATGAAAGGCGAATGCAAGTTGAAATTTAATTTTCATCTTTTTTTTTGTAAAAGTCATAAAGAATTTTTTCTTTTTTTTTTTTCATCCGCATTTTATCATCCGCATTTTGTTATCCGCATTTTATTATCCGCCATCCGCCATCCGCCGCCATCCGGTCCTCGTTTTACAGACACCCGTTATTTATAATCGCCAAAACGGGAATCTGAATAACTGGTTATATATATTTAAAGTTAACTTCGTCAGGGGTGAAAGAGTTTTGTTTCCTAAGTACTAGAAAATCATACCTTTCATACTTTTCACGTTTTTTAAATTTGGCTTTCTTTACATGTAGTATTTTATCTATTAAACATACGATACATATATTAATTTGAGAATATCAGTATTATAAAAGTGACAGGCCAAACACGACTCCCGCTAGTTGCAAAATGTATAAAGAAACCTCTAGAATAGCTTTGACAAATGCTCGATGTATTGTATGACTCTTTGATCTTTGGGATATAAATCTCTTTAATGACAGGAGGTCAGTTTACATGCTGTGCACACTCACTGCCATTTATAGAATTATTGTTTCTCTATGCCTTCGTTATGCTAGCTCTCTTGGCATATGTTGGGGCGTCTTTGGCTAACTTTTGTTGCAAGATAAGTAGTGATCGGCTGCAGTTTTTGTTAATTTTTATGAATATGCTTGGATCAGTCAATTTCTCAGCCGGTGATTTAGTGTCTAAGTCTGCGGTGTGCAAGACTTGTGAGAAAGTGGATCTTTATCACGGATGTAAGTGTCTAAGATCAAAGTCTGAAGCTGCCGTATCTCTACTGGAATAATGACTTCTTGCAGTTTATGTTTTAGCTCCTTGTTTTATTCTGTTTTTGAGTAGTGTTTCTTGTAGCTTGAAGAACCTCCTGATCCGTTGTTTCATAATGGCGTTCGGGATTGCATCCCGACAATGGCTTGTACAGATGTAGTGATCTGTTTTGAAAATCTCACGGATGCTAGTGAATTCTTACGTTTTTCCACAGTTTATTTTTTAGTATTTATCAAATTATTATCCTAAAGCTGTAAACTGCGCATTGTAAATTGGCGTAGAAATAATGGCAAAGTCCCGGGTTGGCGTCATCTAATTACCATTTTGTAAATTCAAATCTCTAAAAATAAACTCACAAACGCGACCGGTTGAAAACAAGAAATATTTTACCATTCAACTATTCAATGTACATAGAGTTAATTCTGAAAATATATTTCTAGGGGTGAGGTACCGTGTATACGGTAAACACCGTGAGTTACGTTCGTGTTGCAGTTACAGTTTTGAATTTGTTTTCGTACATTGGAATGAATATCCCGGGGGGGGGGGTACTCCCTATAATGGGCTATACGGGGATGCTCCGCCCGAAAGGGGTACCTTTTTGAGGCTAGAGGTATATGAAAGGGTCGGGATTTCACGAGTTGAAGTATATGAAAGGGTAGGGATTTTACGAAGAATAGGAAAGGGAAGCGAAGCCACGCCGTTGAAGCATAAAAAAGGTAGGGAAAACTGCCATTTAACTATTATAAAAATGGCCTTTCAAAATATCTCAAACAGACACACTTAAAGGCTCTCAAAGGGGTACCATTTTTATTGAAAGGTATATGAAAGGGGTACCATTTTCAATGAAAGGTATATGAAAGGGGTACCTTTTCTGTCAAAATCGGTATATGAAAGGGTAAGGGTTTGAACCTCGGGGCGGAGCATCCCCGTACGAAACTTTGCTGAGTACCCCCCCGGGATGAATATTGACTTATTGTGACCCGTACGAACTTTTTACGACTGATACCATAAGTTATATAAGGCAATGTAAAAACAAGGAGTAACGGTAATCAATGTATTTTAAAGTTAATGTTTGCACGCTTACGTGAGTTCGAGCCAGTTGATTACGCGGCTTGGCTGGTCATGAATGTGTGTGTGTGTGTGTGTGTGTGTGTGTGTGTTGTGTGTGTGGGAAATGGGATTTGTGATCCCGGGTTATGGACCCTTCACGCTCAGTAACTAGTATAGGGTGAAGTAGAAAATGCTTTATCTGAGAACATGAAAGGCGAATGCAAGTTGAAATTTAATTCTTCATTACTTGTTAAATACTTTAAGACATGCAGTTTCAACAATAACTATTTCTTTTTTTTTGTAAAAGTCATAAGAAGGGTCGCAGGGAGGTTCATTTTTTATTTTGTAGTGCAAATTAGGGCCTTTGTTGTTTAAACCTCACTGGGATTACAAAATTTAAATAAGAAAGGAAAAACGAAATGAGTTCTGGTAGTTGTAGTCAAATGACGCTATCGTGCAAATGGCCTATTGTGGTTACAGGGGGAGTGTCGTTGCTGGTTGCTGTAGTGGGGGCCGGGGGGCCTCTGGTGTCCACCCCCCCCCCCCTCCCCACCTCCGGGCGCTGGAGCCTCGCGGTTCGCCTCGCGTCGTTTCGCCTTCGGGGAGTCTTTAACAACGAGCTCGGAAGACTGGCACCGGTAGCATAGTATTGGCTGGCCCGTGTACTTAAAAAATAACTCGAGCCCTTGAGTGACTATTATTATTTGCGTGACACTGCCTTTTGTAAACGTGTGAATTCTACGACACGGATGCTGTTCTCGATGTGCTTGTAGCCCGTGGCTTTGAAGCAAAGCCGGCGGACTGCTCGAGCTTTGAGGTCGCCGTATTGTTCCACGAGTTGTAGCAGGTTTTCATCGGGGAATTCAACGGGAATGAAGCATGACACGTGTAGTGCTTTTTGCCCTAAAAGGCGTAAAGGGATAACGCGGCTTTCGCAGTCAAAGACCGATGCCGCGAACCGCGTGGCCGATTCTGTAGATCGGAGGCTGATGTCGAAGCATTTTCCTCCGTAGAGGGGTACAATCCCAACGATTTCTTCCTTAAAGTTCGGTAACGACTGCGCTATACTGAGCGAGTCAAGATCCAGGTTTTCCTCCGCTATCAAGCGGACAGTAAGAACGGCTGGTGTGCGGGACTCGCGGCCATCTCCACGTAACGCGAGGGCGAGAAAACTCGTGAGACCAAAACCAAAACCACAAAATTGAAAAGCACGCACTCACCAAAGCGAAGACAGATAGTTACCAGACGCTTTCTTGCTTGTGGTGAAAAAACGGCACCAAATCTTGTGAAAAAAAAGCTCTCCTTAGTCGTCGAAGTTTAGGACTATTCTGGCTTTTGGTCTTGAAAAAGTGGGGCACTGATGAGAACAGATCCCCCAATGCTGTACAGAGAAGTTGTTAGCAGAGGGGCACGGGTTCCCCTCCTTTTGCAAAAAAAAAAAAATAATAAAATAAATAAATAATAATAATAATAATAATAATAATAATGATAAGGCCCAGCCTATAACATTTTCTAAACACGTCTATTGTATAACCAAATAATAGGACCCCATTTTAGTCACTAGCGTGAAAATGTAAATAACTTCTGTAAAAATGCAAGGACCACTAGAACAAACAGTAGCAATATATAGTTGGACCATTACTTGTTTATTAGCCTATCGTGTGCCAGCAATTTATCTTAGCCCATTTTAAATATTGTAACCGTTTGTTTCCATCTTCACTAAGCTTTCCTAGCCCCTGATGAAGGTTAGTTTTGTGTAACCGAAATATCGGGCATATCTTATTAAAATAAATCGAACAAATTTGCTGTCTGATCAGCCTTGCATGTTAAAGTTGTTTTTTTTTGAAAATGTAAACTACGCCCATTTCGTGAACATAAATTTCTATTGACTGATTTGCATCATGTGATGTTTTCATGTACGTATTTTAAGTAGACTTATTCTAAAGGTGCGCTACAACGGCATCTTTACCATATTCACTATCAATTCTTCTATTTTGTTTTTATTAACCTCACGTTCTAACGCTTTAACGAGATGGCTTTAAGAGCCCTTTGATTTTTTTTCACGTGGACTGTTACATGTTTGTTGACATCAACGCTCGTTTCCGGTTTGCGCTGATTGGCTAAATTCTGACAGCTCGGACAGCGGGGAGCCACGGCAAGTATTGGGGGCGGCATCAAATTTCTGAGACATCGTTGCAAGCTCTCGCTCTCCGCCCTCTCAAACCCCGAACCTGCGCCCGAGAGCTTGCTCGCAGGCTATAAAACGGCCGCCGTGTAACCCAATACCGCTTTCATCGAAGGGTCACGTCCCGTCTCACACACCGCTAATAATTAATCCTTCGCTTTCTCGTGACGTGAGCTTGGGCTGTCTGTGGGTCTTGCTTTAAAAAAATGCATGCTATATATAACACATTAGGGTATGACATAACTTAACAAATAAAATAAACAAAATAGTTTACTATTACGCACTGCAACAATCATCGCATCGCATTAAGGTCTGGGATGAAATTCGGCTCCAATCATCTTCAGTCCCCTGAACTCCACAAATCCAGACCATCAATGGTCTCTTAATCCCCCAAAACTTACATCCAACCAAAGAGGCCATTGATGGTCTGGTGACAAGATCAAGTAACAATCAGTGCCCCGGAGGATAGGGAGGGGCACATTCACACCCAGTAAACAACACATGTCAGTCAACCTATCCCAGTAGTCCGAATATCATCACAACTGCATTGGCCATGCCAAAACGCACCACCAAACCTCACTCTCCAAACCTTACTCCCCACACCTCATTTTCCCAAAGTGCACAAAATCCAGGCCTCACTGTTATCTCCAAGGCCACAATAATTGCTCGCCATGCGCCCGACCAAGAGCGGCTTTACATCATTTAAACGTGAGCGATTGGTATCATGTCTGTAACTTGATAGTTTACTTGAACGTTTCCAGGGCAACCATCACTCCCTCACTGGCCCCAATAGGGGTCTCCTTCCAGTGAGCCTAAATGTATGGGTTAGGCAGCTGTTGAGCCGAAACCAGTAGACATTCGTCAAAGGACGGATCAAACTGCTAGTCCCATGCCGGGGGGACGTAAAATGGGAGACCCCCCCGGGGCCAGCAAGGGGGTGACAGTTGTGACCCAGAATAACTAGGGGAGTTGGATTAAGATACTCCGTTTTCGCAACTGTCACTCCCAGCAGCCTAGGGGTAGGTCGAGGGGAAGAAGAAATAATGTACAGAAAATAGTATGTCCAATAGTGATCGACTGGCGGTCCCTCACTGGGGGACAAATGTGAGCAAGATAATGACTTGAAGCTCAACACGATAATCGTTTAAAAGATACTTAATAGTAAAAACTGACAATCCCTTGCCGACAGAATCATTTCAATAAAAGACAAGTGTCAATGTGACAATAACTTGAAGCTCAACACAATTAACCTCAAACAATATTCCTTGTGCGCGTGCACACATGCATTAGTAAACATCAATCGTTCCCTTGACGGAAGAATCATGTCATTAAGAGCACAATGAAAAAACCGAGCTCGAACAATATGCACTGTAACACACTCATTAGTGATCATCAGACGTTCCCCTGACGAAAGAATCATGTCACTAAGAGTACAAACAAACACCGAGCCCAAACAATGCTCATTGTAAACATACTCATTAGTGATCATCAATCGCTCCCTTGACGAAAGAATCATGCCACTAAAAGTACAACCAAATACTGAGCTCGAATAATACTCATCGTAAACACACTCATTAGTGATCATCAGTCGTTCCCTTGACGAAAGAATCATGTCACTAAGAGTACAAACAAACACCGAGCCCAAACAATGCTCATTGTAAACATACTCATTAGTGATCATCAATCGCTCCCTTGACGAAAGAATCATGCCACCAAGAGTACAACCAAATACTGAGCTCGAATAATACTCATCGTAAACACACCCATTAGTGATCATCAGTCGTTCCCTTGACGAAAGAATCATGTCACTAAGAGTACAAATAAACACCGAGCCCAAACAATGCTCATTGTAAACATACTCATTAGTGATCATCAATCGCTCCCTTGCCGACAGAATCATTTCACTGAGAGACAAATCTCCACGTGAGAATATAACTCTGAGCTCAATACAAAAATCATTCAACACTCATTAGTAATCAAATGACGGACCCTCGCCGACAGAATCGTTTTACCAAGAGGCAACCATAGTATATGCTAATTTTCCGCAACTACACGTGGTGGCAACATTTGACGACAGAAAATACCTCTCACCATTGAGGGCAAAACATGAGCACAAAACATCCGTGGTCATCGTTGAAATATTAAGCCGAGTAACTTACTTCAAGGTACAATGTAACTCTCCCAAACCTCAAAAACTGGCGCTTGCTCAGTAAGAGATAATTGCAGTTTTGCTCCAATATTAAGCCCCAGCCGAGCGATTCATCCTACAAAAGGAAACAAGAAACTGGCGATATATCGCCCACATTTATATTAGAACAATATATCGGATGAAATGCAACAAACATTTATGGAGGTTGCTCGAAATTGTACGCCGGCGACAACAATGACAGCAAACACTAAAGGGAAATGAAAAGACGCCCACGTGTGCCAACAAAAAATACACTCCAAGTCAAATACATCAATTTTGTAGTCTTTACCTGAGTCACTAAGCCAAATGAGCTTCAAAGGGTGGTGTACATGCTACCGAAGACGATAAAAGGTCAGCGCTGGTGTTCAGATAGCGAGAGACACTTTGATGTTGACGGAGCCGTTGCACTTGAAGGAATGACAATTTATTCATATTTTGTTGGTCTTATATGCTCTGCTTATGATTTATGCAGTGCGAATAGTTACCCGTACCATATCGAACATTTGCCTTGGGAGGTATTTTGCATCATTTGAAAGCGTTTTCATTCTTTTTCTTATCAATGTGGCTTGTTGGTTTGCTATATTATTAAATCCTTCATCTAAACATTTCTTGTTTATCAGAGAAATTTTTAATCCCAAGATCTGTACAAAAAAAACCTCAACAAAGATCGCTATTTAACATCCTCACTCGCAGGCCCTTGGCATTTAAATGAGATCGAAACGCACGTGACGGAAACGAAACTGAAGCGCGTGCGACTGAAAACGAGGGCGAAACGCACGTGACCGGAAACGAAACTGAAGCGAGTGCGACTGAAAACGAGGGCGAAACGCACGTGACCGGAAACGAAACTGAAGCACGTGCGACTGAAAACGAGGGCGAAACGCAATGTCAATTCTCAGATGATCTCACCACTGCATAAAAGAAAACTTTATAAACCCGAAGAGGCGGAAAAAAGCGGAGAGTTAGTGAAATTTTATTCACTAACTATAGCAGAAAGTTGCATAACCCGACGCTTTTTAACCACAAGCAGAATTTTAAAAAAAGCTGAGAAGACGAGTGTCGCGCATGTTTACTTTAATCCACTCAATTAGGCGAAAAATAAAACGGAGAAAAACTAAGTTACCATTTATACAGGCTGGCATTCGTCAGTTTCATTCGCTTCTTTCCGAGAAATCAACAGACAGAATTGTAAGCCTATATACATAATCTTTATACTCGGAAGGAGAGAAAGCGATGTGCCCGACATGTACTACTGAATTTCATTCTCTCGATTTGTCGCGAAGTGAACAGGAAAATTCTCAAAAACATAAATTAAACCTAAATGCGCAGCAAAACAGAGAAGCCATAGTGCATGCAAAATTTGATCATTTAATTTAACATCAATCTAACAGACAAATTGGCAAACCAAGATTATTTTACACATAGGGACAAAAAGAGAGCGCATTGTGCCCATGAAGTTGTATTTACTCAAATTTTACAAAACATAACAGGAAAATTGACAACCAATATATAATGTTTATATCTACATGTACTGTATAACGAGAAAATGAGAGTAGCATGCATGTGTAATTTTGATTCACTCAATTTGTTGACAAAATAATTTTCAGTAAAATTAAATGAGGAAATTAGGCGAATTTCAGTTTGCAAAGAACAAGTACTGACTAGAGTATGCAGAGGAAAATATCAGAAAAAATTTGAATATCCAGATGGTCAATTTATGTAGTTTTATTTACCATTTCACCTAGAAATTTAAGCTGTAGACAATTGTTATACCACAACGAGAGAAACGATTTTTCTCACTTAATTTACAAGAGCAGCATTAATCGAGAAATTAATATTGTGTTAGAAATACAAATATAAACACAAATGAAGTAGTCATTATTATTTAACAGCTATATAGAGGTTTGTAATTAATCTATTTTCTGTAAAAGTATAGTACAATGTATGACGACTTTAATATTAACACTACATACCTTCTTGGTAAACAGACAAAGCTCTCCAAAAGCTTGGTTCTACCTGAAAAGATAACTCGGGAGTTAATCAACGGTAAACCAACTCTAATTTCGGTTTGTGAATAAAGTTTTGGGAGCCATTTTTAAATGCTGCACCTTATTTGTTTATAAAATCTCAAGGAAATTATACCTTTGGTAGCAGGTTAAGGGAAAGGCTACAATTATATACTTTTGCGAAATAAACAAGTACCTTTTTTTCTTCTTTTTGAGGATATAAGAGTCTTCAGTCTCTATAAAGATAATTTCACCGAAAAAAACTTTCCTGTTACGGAGGACGACAAAAAAATCGGCCCACGGACAGCTGGTTTCAGCTGCTTAAGAACTATCGGTAAGAAACAATGTTTATTATTTCCTTCAAACGTAATACGCATGATGCATTTAAAAAAAAATCAATAATTAACTTCCACCAAATAGTAGCTTATTCAGACTACAACTCCAGAAAACCTCTGTAAGGGTATACTGTCAACCCTTTTGGTCGAATTTTGCATAATTTTAGTTTTTAAATACTGTAAGGGCCGATTTACACGATAAAACTTTGTTGCATGCGACACGCTTACGACATGCTTACGACATGACTTGAGTTGATTTAGGCCCCGTCCACACTAACGCGTTTTGAAAACCTCCGTTTTTGGTTCCCCGAAAACGGATAAAAAGATTTCCGTCCACACTAGGAGCTGAAAACGATGATCCAAAGATGCGTTTTCATCACCAGGCTCTGCTCGGACGTTTTTCTGTTCAATACGCATGTTCCAATAGCGTCAGCAATACTAGGCGTTACTAGTTTTGACGTAAGCGTTTTTGAAAAGCTCCGTTTTTGTCGTCCACACTAAAACGATAGACCTGCGTTTTCAAAAGTCTCCACTTTGAAAAACGTTTTCAAAAACCTTCATTTTCATCGATTTCATTCTCCGTTTTTGATCGTTTTAATGTGGACGATTGATAAAAACGCATAAAAAAGTATGCGTTTTCAAACGATTCCTGATTATCCAGGAATGTTAGGTAAACTGAACAAAACAATTCAGGATTGGATTAAATGATAACTTTTTAATGGTTGACTCAAATTTCATTAAAAACGGCAACATAAGAGACAGGAAAATTTCACACATGGAAAATTTTTGAAATAACTAGTGAAATAATTAGTGTACCTAATGTCTTGACATTAAGACTATGAAAAAGGCGGGAAGGGACACGCGATCGATAGGTTTTCGCGCCAAAAATTCGCCTTGGTTGTGCAATGTTTATGTTTTATATTTACCAGTAAATCGATACATTTTACCTAGAAAATAATATATGGTTGTTAATTGTTACAATTATTGCAAAAAGCCTTTTAAAAAGGAAGATTTGAACAATCCATCATATAAACAGAAAAGTCGTTCTAAAATATTTGCCCCATAAACAAAGGAAAAAGCAGAGAGAAAAGGAATAAAACATTTATGCACGACAAGAAACCATGAAGAAAAAATTACGTTCTAATTACCACGTTAATAATAATAATAATAATAATAATAATAATAATAATAATAATCTTTATTGAGGAAAACTCTTTCACATCAGTGATTTTCAAAAAGGACCTCGATTAAGACTAAGAATAAAAACTAAAATACTCACACTAAAAAACAAAACAAAAAACACATCAAAAACTATGTAAAAACTCTTAGATTAAGAAGTTAAAAACATTCCGCTTAAATACATTTACATTAGAAGATTGTCTTATTACCTGACTAAGAGAATTAAAGTCATTTACAGCATGATAAGCATTATTTTCGCCTTAAACATCCTGTAAAACAGACATAAAACAGCAACAAGAATATGGTTCGATTCTCACAAGCAGAATCCTAAGAGAAATTACAAAGTGAACGCGCAAACATCGAACGCGAGTAAGAACTCACCACGTAAAAGCTGATTATCAGCAGCATATTTTGGCTTCTTATCTTTGTTACGTCTTCTATCGGAGTTGGCCTTACTTTTTCTGCTAGCAGATTCCTTTGCTTTCCTCAACTTCTTCTCATCCTCCGGACCCGACGCCAAGTCGTCTGACTCGTACTCGTTGACTACTAGCCAGCCTTTATTCCTGTCGAGAAAGCTGACGTTTCGAGCGCTAGCCCTTCGTCGGAGCGAATCAAGGGTTTGTGGGTAGTGTGTGGTTTTATATAGTAGGTGGAGCTCCGCTATTGGTGGAAATTTGGTGACGTGAAAAACAAATGTAAATTAGTTGAATGAAAAGCGTTCGTTAATTCCGTGGGGTTTGAGAGTGCCGATTCGAAAGATGATTTTTTGTTCTAAGTTTTTACGGCTTTCTGTGTTACCCTGGTGTAGGGAAACGCCACAGATTGTCATGTGTTGTTTAGAATGGTTAGCAAGATTGAAATGACGCGCGACTGGTTTGGATGCGTCTCGGAGATGTTCTCAAAAACGGTCGCCCAGTCTCCTCCCTGTTTCGCCAATGTATATCTTTTTGCAAAAAGTACATGTTATGCAGTAAATAACATTTACGGAGGTGCGTGTGAAACGATCAGTGATTTTAACAGATCGTTTAGGTCCCGTTATTTTGTCCGCGTTGTGAATGAAAGGACAAGTGTTGCATCGTGTGCGTGCGCATTTAAAAGTTCCCGGTTCATCGTCAGATTTCAGTGTACTCGAAACTAGAAAGTTGCCTATGTTTTTGTCACGTTTAAATGAAATAAGTGGGGGTTGTGAAAAAATTCTGCCAGTTTCGGGGTCGTTTTGGAGCAATTTGAAATTTTTTAAAATGATGCTTCTGACTGTGTGATTGTGTGGGTGGAAAGTGAGGGTGAATGGAATTCTCTCGTTCTCTTCCTTCTGTGTTGTTTGTAGTGCTGATTGTCTGTCGATCTGTTGTGCACGTTTTTGTCCCGTATTAACAACAGAGTCAGGGTCCCCACGTTTCTTGAAAAACTGGCATATTTTTTCCGATTTGCTGGAAAAATCGGAGTCATCACTACAAAGACGTCGAAGTCTGAGAAATTGAGACTACGGAATGGCGTTTTTAACGTGTGATGGATAGTAGTATGTGGGGATGCCTAGGTCAATTTTATTCATATATGCAGCAGCCCTGAGTTAATGAGGTAGGACCTGTTTGAACAAGGAAACTGGACAAACCGGTTTTGAGGTAATGAGATGTGCAGGTCTTGTACGTCAAGGGTGTGGTATGATAGTACTACGATTCCGCCCAACCATCCGGGTGATGGTGCGAATATATAGGCAAAAGAACAATGGGGAGGGTGTATACCAATGAGGAGTAACTGTCAAACCAGTTTAAATCAGGTCGATCATGAATATATCTGAACTGGTTTTATTGACTGGACTAACAGGTTTTTTTCCCTGCGCTATGATTTTATTCACCCTATCTCCCTGAAGGTTGTTCCCACAACAAAGGACACGACACAATATTTCATGGAATCAAAATTATTTTATTGAGTAAACAAAAACAAAGATTACAATCAGTTCTGATTTGTTTCAAAGAGTGTGACGTTTACGTTTATTTTACACGACATCTGCAATTAATTTTCCAAGGTCTCTTTGCCACTTTGATTTATCTATTCTGCTAAATTGTCTCTGAAGTGTAAGTCTTTTGCTCTTGTCTTGATCTATTTTGACCAGTTCCGCTGGACTTTCTCTTGGTTTGTACACTGGAGGACCAAAGATATCTGCAGGCAATTCATCAGCCCATTGAAAGTACTGACACTTTTCCTTTTGTCTGCACATGAAGTATGGTCTGAAAGGTTTCTTTTCTGATCTTGACACCCTCAAGGTTGGCACTTCCATGTGTTTGCAACAGATCTGTTTTCCACCTTCACATACTTTATATGCAGATCTCACATGGTCATTGATACATTGTTGATAGCCATAGACATTGTCTTCACGGCAGAAGAAGGGGCACTCTCTCCAATTCAAACAGCGAAGATAAGGTATTCCAGAAGCGGGTTTGATTACTTCAAGGTCTCGTTGGCAGAGTCCACACTTTGAGTAACTCATCTTGAAACTGATGTGTGATGAACACTGTCGCAGAAACTTTATACAGTTTTTAAAAACCGGTTTTTTGACCAATCAATAAACCTGTTTTACTAGAAATATCTAGTTTAACAAGTGCAAACTTGTTAGGACCGGTCAACTTCATCAATACCATTTATTAATATGTCTAACCAGTACCAAAGGGTTTTACAAAACTGATCGGGTTGCAGGAAAACCTTTTCAATGCGTTCTCTTTCTTGCTGTGGATTATCAATCCAGTCTTGTTCATAAGGTGCCAGCAAATCCAGAATGTCCAATAAATCGTGCCATACCCAGTATGCTTTTGTGCGATAGTTATCAAAAACTGTAAACGTACGATCCAAACATGTCGTCAACTGTTTATTGTCTTGTACGGAACTGGGGTCTCTCTTCTGAATGTCGTCATACACCATGAAAGCCAGACATATCCAATAAGCTTCCTTTGTTTTTTCATCATTCACTTCTAGGACAGTAGTTATGTAAGGCACTGTAGCTCACTTTTTAAAAATTAACGATAAAACACTATAATGTTAACGGTTGCCGCTAACATTATAGTGTTTTATCGTTAATTTTTAGTTATGTAAGGCACTATAGCTCACTTTTTTAAAAATTAACGACAAAACACTATAATATAAACGACTGTCACTTATTATAGTGTTTTGTCGTTAATTTTTTAGTTATGTATGACACTGAGGTCATTATCGATAAATCACTATAATATAAACGGCTAGCGCTAAATTATGGTGATTTATCGATAACTTTTTGTAATGAAAACCCACTATATGGCATTATCGATAAATCATTATAATTTAGTGACACATGTAATATTATTGACGAAATGTCGATAATAAAGTGTCGTCACTCCATATTATACGGTATATACTTAATCGATAAATCACAATTATTTGTCGTCACTCATTAATATCCGTATGGAAACGTCTCGATACCCGATTCAGTCTTCACCATACACCGTTTATCATAACACATTCGAAAGTCTTTTTTCTGGTACTTATTTACAACCTGTTTTGTTAAAGGATCCCGAGTTATCGCTCGTTCGTTTACGATTGATATTCGTTGTTTTTGACTTTCGATGATTTGCTTCATGGTTTTTGATTTATATATTGACTATTTTTGTGATTCAGAGTGAAACCTTTGACCTTACATTCCATCTTTCCATCACTTGTACTGTAACTGTATGATTTTGGACCAGAACCGCACCAATTCGTAATATAATGTCCGTTTAACTCATCGATTAGATCACCGAGGCTGTCACCTGTTTCGATACGCTGGCCCCCTTCACGTTCGATATACCAACAACTGTCGGTGTCAAAACCGAGAACCTGATCACCGCGTTTATCCAAGACTTCATACAGCATCATTCTAGCGTGACTGGTTGTGAAGGCAGCAATAAATATGTTTGTGTTATTACTATTGTCAGCGAACTGGTCTTTCAAGTTGTAAGTCATTTCAACCATCTCTTCGTTTAAGAATTGAATGTTCAGATCATCTATGCTTTCATCTAGCAAGATCTTGTAAAATTCGGATGGTTCAGTGACGTACACAGTCTGATTCAAGTTATTACGCTGACCAAACTTTCCCCATAAACTACACAGAGACAACTTTGAGATTGCCCTCCTTCCAGGATTGTACTTAATTTCACCAAGCTCGATTCCTAACTTTGGTTTTACAATTGACCGGTACTCATCAACACTTTTATATGTACAACCTTGACCGGTCTTCAGTTCACTGGATTCCATCTTGATTTTCATGAATTTTCTTACATAAGTCTTGAAAAGGTTAGCGGTTTTAGCCTCGAAATGCCACACCTCGTATATCTTTAGTACCTTGTACCCTTTACAAATCGCCACATTCAATTCATTTGTGCACCATGTTCCGATGAATGATCGTTCATTATCTGTATGTGTACATTTCTGAATCTTATTTTCAGCGCACACTCTACAGAGCGGAAATAGCAGCTTTACAGCCTTATCGCATTTAATTTTTACCGGTAATACAGGATGATAAAGACCTCTTGGAGGTAAAACTTTACATTTCACAATACCAAACCAATTCTCATCGTACTCTTGAGGAGGATCAAATATATTTGTAGGATGACCTACTGGATAATCCTTGTAGAATTGAACCGTTGAATATAAACTAACAAAGTCGACATATTTACCTTTCTCACCTTTTTTGAATGTGTAGGCCGGTTTTGTTACATTTGTTCGTCCACCAAAAAATGCGTCCCTAGGATTAAGAGGCCCCACAAATTCCCGATTCCACGTTTTTAGAAACGTACGAAATTTACTAAACTTTTTATCTTTTTTCAGTTCACATTCGTAAACCTCAACCAGTTCATAACCGGCAGCTGTAATTGTATCGTTTTTCACTGCCGTCCTCTTTCTTAGAGTTAACATATCCATCTGATTTTTTGTGTTGATCGTGTCGCATGTATAACACTTCTCACAACCGTGCCAAAAACATCCTTGAAATTCGTAGACCGTATTCCCACAGAAACCGTCAACCTTTCCGATATCTGGTAAAGTTTCTTCACCACCGCTCAGAGCGTGTTTTATGTTAACGCCATCTCTCTGAGAAATCCAATCTAACCATGCGATGCTACTTTTACTGTAGGTCTCTCCACGTGTAATTTCCTTTACAACACCGATCGCTTCATATACTTCATGTACTTCTGTACATGGTCATGCATACAGATGCGATGGTTATATATTGAAGAGGGTCGATGTTACCTAACTCGATATACTGTTCTCGAAAAATCAACATACTTCTTCTGAGGATGTCTACATCACTATCACAGTACTCTTTCAGCTCCTTCTTCATGTCAAACACATAGTTTTCATCAACCCGCGCTTGGTACCATTTTAGGAATTCCTTTCTTGCTGAAGATTTCATCTGATCATAACCATAGTGTTTCTTACTAGGAATCGGACCTACATAGTTTTGGTTACACTTTTTGTTGAAATAATGTGGAAAATACCCCTTTTTCAACTCTGTCAAACCAAATGTCTTTGGGAATGATGCTAGTGGACTAGCGACAAAGTTCAAAGAATCAATAAATCTAAAACCCTCAGCCACCATAGACATAATCTTTGTTCCGTTGTAAATAATATCAGGTTTCACTCTATTCTCTATGCACCGATTTCGAATAAACTGAGCATCGTAACTTTTTGCATTGTGAGCTATGAAGGTATACCCTTTATGCTCATCGTTAAAAATAAATTTACAAAATTCGTCGAGCGTCTCAAATGTATTTTTATTTCCATAAAAATCTTGACAGACGACTAAATTGACCTCATGCACACCGGTCTCCTGAGTTGACTCAAAATCATAGAACATGTATTTATAAGTTCTTGTCTTGCAAGAATAACATTTCTCCTCTTCTGTACAACCTGTACATTTTCCACCCTTACATCTCTTTTTAGAAATGTAACAAAGATGTTTATGCATATCACAGTACTCCTCACAATTATTACACTCCGAATATCCGCAGATGTGATTCTTTAGGCCATCAGTAATTGTACGCTCGCATTTCAAACATTTACTTACTTTTTTACACACAGTATCGTTTTTAATCACTGAGGATCGTTCACTTTGATGCTCCAGAAAACACTCTACTCCAAAGAAAGACCTATTGCACTTATCACATGAAATTGGTGGTTTTACACTCCGTGTGGAAAGTACTTGAAGCATGCTGTACACTTTGCGGGGCATCTATGACAATCGCGTTTTGTATACGATTTTTTGCAGCTGTGACAATAATAATCTTTACTCAAGAACGCTGGCATACTTGTGATAACGTCGAAGTGGTTTTTGTTTTTGTAAAGGTATATCATCTGTCCATCGTGCTCATTTTCAGTAGTGAAAATCAGATCATTGAACTGATCGCCGTCTACAATGTTTATCTGAACCTTAAGATGTTCCGCGAATATCTTTACATCTTCGATGGTTGAACCAGTTTCCTCATTAATTTCGACTCCAGCTTCTTTATGAAGTTTGATAGCTTCGTGTTTCTGCAGTTTTCTCGAGTTATTGAACCCGTTTTTCAACTGAGATTTTGTCCATCTACATTTATTTATGCTTGCGAGAGCCGTCACTATTGATCGCGCAAGACAGGTTGAGTCCTTATTTTTTATTGTGATTATACTCTTTTTGGTGCTAGCATTTAATTTTGTCACACGTAATCGACCCTTACCCCGGGGAACCTTCATCGACTGAATTTCTATTTTGACCTCGGGGAGCGGCACATCCTTGTATTCAATGAATCTAGCTATCTCTTCGACCATATCCGTCCCAAGCTGATCTGTGATTGTGATTCGTTTTGTACTGACCGGTTTTTGCCAACTCGTATGATTAAGTATCCATCGAATCTTGTCACCGTTTTGTAACCCTCTTTCTTTTATTACTCTGAGCCCTATTTCTAACAGTCATTTATCAACATCGAATATTTCACGAGGGTTTACTATTTTAACATTGAATATGTCGTAAAACAATTTGAACTTATTGCTTGTATTCTCACCTATCTTGATTATCTTGATTATGGTAATCTGTAATTATCGATCTTTTTCAAAACTTGGTTTAGTTATTCTTGTAAGAACAGTGCGCCACGTTTGTTTTGCGCACGGTTGATTTTCTTTGTTAGACGGGCAGCCTCCCTCTTTAGTTTCTTTTGTCTCTTGTTATTAGACACAGTTATGTCACAACTGTCTGATTGAAGAGTATCTTCAGTAGTAACAGATCTTTCAGATCTATTTACGGTCTCTTCCGATTTCTTATCCTTTTTTGTTTGTCGGGTCTTTTGTTTCTTTTGTCTCTTCTTATTTCGTTTACGTTCATTGCCTAGCGGCATGTCTGATTGATGAGTATCTTCTTTACGGTCTAAAGGTTGTGGAGAGGGTTGTCTTTTTCTTCTTCGGGGTGGAGATGGAGAGGGTTGTCTTTTTCTTCTTCTTCGGGACGGTTGTGGAGATGGTGAAGGTTCATCTATAAAATTAACGATACCGCGTGGTGGGGGAGGTGTTGGTGCTCGCTTGTTCACAGATGGAACATCTATACTACTTTCGATGAGTTTGATCAGGTCCGCCTTCCTCAAACGTGAATAACCTTTCATTCCATTTTTACGTGCAATTGCCCTAAGCTGTGGAACAGTTTTTGAATCCATCTTAATTACATCATGTTCAAGATTTTTTTAATACCATTTTTAATTTTCATTTCACGTTCATGAAATGAAAAAAGATCTTTCAAATTTGAAAAAAATTTCATCGCAGATCTTTCAGATCTTTTAGATCTACCCAAGAGTTGAATTTTTCTGGGTAACCGCTCCTCTTCACTATCGCCTTACCTTTTCGAGTGTCTCGTCGAATCACTTTCTCAATACGAAAGATGGTCTGCTTAGCCTTCTGCAGCTCTGGCTCATAAAAAGAACCCGTTATCTCCTCACCCAGCTCATCTTATAAGTTTATAAGTTACTATTGAATCTCATCAATAGTAAAAATCTCTTCAGTCCAGTTTGGGGTGTTTTTTTTTTTCTTCTGTTGTTTGATCCTTTCTTTTTATTTCAACAAATTAGTGTGTGTAGCGATTTCTAATCATGTAATTAATTTCACTGGCCTGCCAAGATTAGCCTTTGCTACCTGCAGGCCAGTATTATAATTTCTATAATAACTAACTAATAAAGATTTTTGTTGTTGTTGTTGTTGTTGTTGAAAACAGGGCGTTTGTATTTTGATATTCGAACTTTATCCCCAACTTTAAATTTCGATCGTCGAGGTTGTGTACGTTTCATCTTACCGTAAAGATTTAAATAAACAGCACTTTCGTTCTTTTTCTTCGACGCTTCCACAGGTGTCATACCGATGCTTCGGTGCTTTGAATTATTGTATTCTACCACCAGCCTCGGCAACACATCAAGGTACTCGGCATTGTTTTGAACGGTAAACTGTTTAAACATTTTCTCTTTTATCGTACGGTTCCATCTTTCACAAACACTAGATTTTTCTTCATTCTCTGTCGAATACATTACTATCTTATTTTTATCCAACAGTTCTTTCATATTCTTGTTGTAATACTCTTTACCCTTATCCACCCACAGCATTTTCGGTTTTCTTCCTTTCTTGAATAACGATTTAAACACTTCTGCGACACTCTCCCCCTTTTTATTCTTCCGCGGTACAATCCAACCGTATTTACTGAAAACATCTAACACCATGAGAAGATATCGATATCCCTTATTCCACCTACTTAATTTCTGCATCTCGACAAGGTCAGAACACCATATCTTATCGATACCGTTTACAATAACACGCCGCCGAGTAAACTTTCGTCTTATGGGTTTATGCAGCTCGTTTGCAAGCTTTTCTTGCCACTTCTCTACATTTCTACTACTCGGCGGCTTTATCCGTTTCCCAACCCAAGTTTTTGCTTCGTGTTGATAATAAATCTCGCCACTTGCCCCCATTTTGGCATTTCTCCGTAGGGAATCTGATCAAGTTCAGAAACCATCTGCCGGTCACAATCTCCCTTGTTGGTTTTACCTGTTTTAACGCGATCATAACAAACGTCATGCCGAGCTGATATTTCATCCACTTTGTTATACGGTTGCTCATACCATTCTTGAATTTCTCCCGTTTCATCATCGTATTCTAACTGTTTATCCAGACGATTATAAGGCCCCATATACTTATATTTCCCAGGAGTGAATCCTTTCTTTGGTCTTGGTAGCTTTCCTATTAATGAATGAACATCTAATTTACCACCATCTAAATCTCTTCTATCCGTTTTATATTTTTTATCAGGTCTAATCTTGGTACTTAGCTGATTTAACATATCGGAGGTTGTCTTTTCAAGAAACGGTTTTGCTTTGTCAAGAGCGTAATCCAACGCCTTGGTTTGCATATTTTTATTTCTCAACAGCTCACTTGCCCCATAACGGCCCATTTCCACACTCTTTTTCTCTAACCATGGTAACGCATGCATAGTCAGACCTTCCATAGCCATCTCGCCAAAGCCCCCACCTTGTGGGGGCTGAACTAGTTTTCCGAACTCTTAACGAAACGGGTTTTCTTGATTCCACAATTAGCGCACTTACACCAATAATAAGGCCTGCCGTTGGTGGCTATCTCATAACCGGATGGTTCAACGTTGTTTGTTTTTATTTTCTCCTTGACACAATATATTTTTTGTGCTGGTGGTTCCATTTTATTATACGATCTGTATAATAAAATTTCTAATTTTAAAACACCAGACAGTCATGTCTGTGGTGTTTACATGAAATATTTTTTAATAAATTTTTCATTATAGTTTTGATCATCAATTTTGAATTTACTTAAGCAATCATAAAATGATTTTTTATAAATATTATCAAGAAAATATAAACAATAATAACCACATCTTACTGATTTTATAGCTTGAAATGGGTAACCGATATTATATTGATATTCCATACTTAATTTATTAGCATAATCAATGAAATCTTGTGGTGGCGGTAAACAAAATGAATCAAAATAATATATAAGATTTTTATTTTTTACAAATGTTGCTACCCAATGTGTACCGTTCCCTATCTTATCATCAAGATTAATTATACAACAACCTGTTTTATGTATATGATTGACCGTTTGATCTCTCGAAAAAATACCTTTGAAATCAGGTATTTTTAAATAATTTATCCATTCAAGGAGGTCAAAATTACTTAGCGGTATATCTTAAATTTTTTTTTTCACCCCATGATCCGTAAAAAGGTGGAGGAATGTATGGATACATATGGTTTACACCAACGGCCTTTGGACTTACCGCTAATCCGTTTCCACCAACGGGCTTTGGTACCTGTAGACCTCCACCACCAACGTCCGTTGGTGCCGGACTTACGGTTAACCCTTTTCCAAAAAGTTTTGAAGCTAATTCGATAGCCATAGGAATTCCGATTGCAGCAAGTGTTCCTAAAAATCCTCCATTTATCTGTCTTTTAGTAGGTTTAAATGTTATACCGCTACCGCTTTGCATACCTTTTTTAAATAAATTGATTTGTCCTTGTGTTAATTCTTTTAATTTTGCAAGTTGAGGAAGAAAATTAAACGGTATCGTAATTCTTTTACCAAAAATCTTATCGATACCGAGACTTCCCAAAGCGCTAAGCGCTCCTGTAGCCAAATGAAGTACTACTTTTGTAGCTGCTTTTGTAGCAAAAGGTAACAACTTTGTACCGAGTGACAACAAAGAAGTCCACAAACTTCCACCTTTTATTATCGCTTTACGAATCTGTGTTTTAGATATTTTGATATCGGTACCTGTGCCGCTTTTTAGCGCTTTATTAATTTTATTTATCTGGGTTTTTGTCAACATCAACTCATGTGACCCTTTTAAATTATTCTTACTTAACCTTATCGTAATTTCTGAATTATCGTCATATGCTTTTTTAACTTTTGTAATTGTCCTTGAGACAAATTTACTCCATATGCATAATACGTTGTAGCCATTTTTATTTTATAAAATATAATTTTAATTAGATTTACGCTTTTATTAATAATTTTCCAGATGATGTGTATAACCCTATTTCTTTTTCATGTAAAACTAAAGCATTTAATCTATAATTTGTTGGATTCGCTCCGTTTAATTCATAATTAAAAGTAAGTGAAACTACACCATCTTTTACGTCTTCTTCTTGGTTTCTAAGATTAAAGTATATAATTCCAAAAAGATTTCTGAAATTTGCTCGGTCTAGTATTGTTCCGCTTAAAAGTCATTGTAAACGGAACTGTAGGACAACAAAGCTCTGTAAAGTCTTGACTCCTCATCTGATGTCAATTCTAATTGAGGATCGATATTGGATGCTATTATTTATTACCAAGTGTGCTCTAGAAAAATATCGATTATTTGCTCCAATTCTAAATGTTTTGAAAGTAAATATATTTTGTTCCTGATTACTATAACTTGCTTCGGGAACAACCCAAATGAAAACATGTCTCGGTCTCCTAATACCTGTACTTATTCGAAAGGAGCTATTTATAGATGTTGTTTGAAATATTTCGGTATGTTCTCTCAAATAAGTCCATTTTTTGGGTTTTAAATAATTTTCAAGATATTTTTTCATACCTAAACCATTAAAAATAATTTTTGGACACCACAATCTTAATTTTGTTACAATTACTTTACTATCTGGAGCAGTATTTTTTCTGAAAATTATATTGTTGTCGCTTTCAAGTTCTATAAGAAGATTTGTCTTGATATTTGGGTGAATATTATTTTTGAAAGCTGCAAAATAACTGTATAAATTTAGAGGAATCGATATTTTGTTAACAGCTGCAGCATCTGTTAAAATTTTTCTTCTAGCAAAACCTTCATTATATAGCGCTTGAGCCGGTCGTGCTTCTGTTGTTCCTGTGGATGAATCTAAATATAAAAATTGATCTTTACCGATCGTATCTGCATAACTTTTTGTATATTTTAAGAGGGAAAGTACGTTTGATGTTTCATTAGCTCTTGAGTTATTATAAACTGTTATACCGTTGCATTCAACTTGTATCTGTTTTATAAATGTATGACCATTAGTTGTAGTACAATCTTGATTACCATTATTTGGTCCGGCTGTTATACCGGTTGCACTATCAGCAAGTGTAACAAGTTTGAAATCTACTTCCAAATATGCATTATACCAATCGATCGGATTTGCTTCTGATGAATTATCAACTGTGAATCGATAATTATCCTTAACCTGTCTATTATCATTTGCGACATTATCGATTAGCGGTGTTTCCAAATCGAAGGCCACGTATTCATATCGTTTGATCAATTCTGGATTTCTAAAACTCATTCTTATTATGAATTATAATAAGAAGAAATTATTTTTTAAAATTAAATCAAATCATTTACTATACTTTTAATATATTGATATTTGTCTTCTTTTTTCTCCTTCTTAGAGTTTTCTTCTTTTAAAAATTTAATTATTTCATCTCCTTTTGTTTCATGCGAAGCTATTCGTGGTGGTTCTTTTTTTTACCAAACTTGTCATAATTTTTTTCACCAAGAACTTCACCAGTTTTTTCTCCAACCTTTTCAGCACCTTTTTCAATAAGTTTTTCTGCTGCTTTACTGGCTAATTTACTCGCTGTTTTTCCTGTTAATTTGGAACCGATTTTTGTAAATATGTCAAAGAAACCGCTGCCGCTACACTGTACAGAGTGTCCTACAGAGTTAATATAAGAAATTTCTCCTGTATCAAAGTTTCTAATCCTTCTTTGTTCTTCCATACGTAATTTATATAAATAAAATTATACTTCTTTTAATGCCACAGTTATGGAAATATCGATATCATTCAGATCAACTTTTCTATCTTCATCATCAGTTAAGTAGAATGTTACTTCAGGTATATCTTTTTTATTTATCTTATGCCACAAATAATTCACTCGGGTAGATTTCAAAAGGTAAAGACCTTGTTTTTGTATTTGTTGAGAATGTGAATAAAGTATTGCTTCGCTTTCCTGAAACAATCGAATCGCTCAACAAACTACATTTTAGGTAAAGATTATGGACGCTGTTACTGATATTAGGGAAATTTTTCCCATAGCCGCTGCTCGTTAAAACTTTCGAATCGAATCCGAGTAAAATATTAAAATTTCCACTCGAACTAAAATCGATGCGATAATTTTCATTTAGTTGAATAAATACCTTGTAAGTTGTAAGATTAAATAATACGCTAATTCCATATTCATCCGTGTTGGGTATTTTTCCAATCGTTTTGTGGATAAGATCATTTATATCTTCGTAATCATAAATCCCTGATGGAAAAGTAATCGTTTCATATGTTTTACCTTTATCTTTTGATATTTTTAGTTTGTCGTTATTATATTCAGGGCGAATGTTGTGCCAACTCGCAGTCATACTAAGATGATCCAATGCTAAATAACATTCTTTATTATCGTCCAATCTCAACTCAGTAGTAAACCTTACAGTAAAATTTCCTGGTTTATTATCTGGATTTTGTTTTCTTGCATCTATAGATTTGAAAAGTAATGTTCTGTTAACATCCATTTTATTTGCATTAAATATTTTTTATATAATTTCTCATGAATTGTTTTATCTATTGCTCCTATTCTTAACAATTCATCATTTATTTGCGATAAATCATTTTTCAAAACAGGAGAATTATTACCAG
Source organism: Cladopsammia gracilis (assembly GCA_022457155.1). Classification (NCBI taxonomy): domain Eukaryota; kingdom Metazoa; phylum Cnidaria; class Anthozoa; order Scleractinia; family Dendrophylliidae; genus Cladopsammia; species Cladopsammia gracilis. The sequence continues at coordinate 692,895 of JAJGOT010000401.1, read as the reverse complement.
CGGCCATTGAACCGATTATTATCTTCATTCTATCTTCCAATTGGTTTGGTTCATTATAATAAACTATACTTGAACCGACCCCAGTAAACTTTGATTTACCAGATGATTTATGAGGAGGTAAATTACTCAACATATTTAAATCATTAAAAACTTTTATAGCGTTCATACTATATTTTGTTTTAGGATTATATCTTTTCGTTAGTAAATTAATCAGAGAATTATCAGCATCGGCTTGATAAATTAATTTTCCACAACGATAAGCATTTCATTTCAAATCTTTCATTAACTTAGGTATGTCAATCAATAGTCCTCCATATTGATTATTTTTTTGAATTTTATAAGCATTTCGTCTTGGTTGTTTGTACTTGCGTACCCCTTCACCTTGTTTTTGTTTTGTATATTGCGGTAAAATTTTTACATTTTTAATTGTTGTTAAATATCTGTCTAATATATCTCTTGTTCTTTCATATATTTTTAAATCTTCAGTGAGTTTTTGTTTATCTTCTTCTGTTTTTGGTTTTCTTCTTTTCAAACCACCTGTTTTATACCGATACTTTTGTTTTCATCTTTAGCTTCATTATAAGTTTCAGATAACTCGTCTTCATCCATTTTAAGTAGCTCATTAGGTTCATGAAAAGTTTCTTTTAAAAATTCTAATTCGCTTTCTGTGAACATCTTATTTGGTTCAGCAGTTATTATTTTAGCCGTTGGTGCATCCGTTGGTGCTTGAGGTATTGCAGGTAATGTCTGCATTGGTTGGCCACCAGGAAATGGTAATTCTTTATTCAATGTTAAAATATCGTTATTGGTTTCAACCAAGTCTTTGAAACCGCTGGTCAAAGCCAATTGATTTTCTTTTAATTGCTGAATTACTTTGTCCTGTTTGTTATCTGTTTTTTTTCTGTTGTTCAATTAGGGGTTCTCTCAGAGTTTTAAAATAATCACTCATCGCAACATCGCGAACTTGTTCTTTATTTTTAACCTCATTCTTTACTTCAGTAACTGCTTTAGCAATTTTAAAACCTTCAAATTCTAAATCTGCATATTTTTTGATATTATCAAGATCCATAATTTATTAAAATAGATTATTTAATTTATCTGTAAAATAAACATTTAAGTTATTTTAATTTATCTGTAAAATAAACATTTAAGTTTAAAATGTTTATCTACCTTATTAAATAAAATGAAAATACCAAATTATGATGTTATAAAAAATAACGATAATAATCGTTCACTAAATTATTTTCTTAATGAAGATTTTCGTATGTTAATAACTGGTCAAACTCGATGTGGAAAAACAAACACCTTAATGCATATTCTTAGAAAACCGCTAATTTATTATGATAAGATTTATCTATACTCACCAAATCAACATCAGGATAAAATTCAAGACTTGCAAAAATTAATGGAAAACGCCAGTCAAAGAGTTGGATATAATACTTTAGAACTTCTTGGAGGGGATGATATTATGGATACAACAGACTATCCGATCGATAATAGAAAAGTGGTGGTTTTTGATGATCTTATTAACGCTCCCCAAGCAGTTCAAAACAAAATCGATAATCATTATACAGATGGTCGACATCATCAAATTTCCCCGATCTATCTGTCCCAGTCCTACTACGATGTTCCCCAAAAACTCCGACAGAACTGTTCCCACATGATTTTGTATCCACCAACGACTAAAAAACATTCAAATTTGATTGCGCAAGAAAATCTAATGGATCCGGTTCTTTTTGATAAACTTGGTCCATATGAATTATTATTTTTAGACAAAGAAAAGAAAAGTGTTACTAAAAACTTTGATGAGACTTTTTAAAAATTATATAGATTGTATAACAGAGTATGGGTATTTTTAATAATATCAGAAGATTCACTAATTATGAAATATCTGAATATATAAAAAATTTTAATCAACATCAAATGTTGATGAAGGAGTTGATAATGATGATGCGATAACAAAACATCAGATGGAAAATGCGCTATCAACAAAACCAAATCCGACAGATGTTATTCTTGTTGATGGATCGACTCATATGACCGGCGATTTAGATCTTCAAGGAAACAGATTGATTCTTCCCGGAGAGATCGATATGAACAGAAAACTTATCACAAACATGGACACGGACAAAGATAACGATTTATGGGCTGTCAATATGATAACTGAAAAAATTTCATCCTAACGCTCCTACACCTACGCATGAGGTCGTGAAGGGTATCGATCTGAAAGAGCGTTTCAATGTTGTTCAATCGAAACAACAGACTTATCGTGATTTAGGAGCAAATTATAACAATCTTGTCTCTTACAACGATGTGATGAATATTTTCTTATCCCGCAAAGAGACGTTTCCGATGGAAAGCGGACTAGATATGGGAAACAATACGGTTTATAATGTGAAAGACCCGACAGTCGCCGACCAAGGAGCCAATAAAAGATACGTGGATGAAGAGACAGCCAAAAAGCTTTCTTTGACAGGCGAAACAATGACCGGTATTTTGGATATGAATTCACAACCTATCAACAATATTGCAACACCAACTCTTAATCATCAACCTACACCAAAATCTTATGTTGATAGAAATCTTAATCTCAAGATAGGGGATGTGGTAGTTCATATGATAGAATCAGAAGAGAAGCTCAAAAAATATATCGATGAATCACATATCACCACCTCGACAAATTTGAAAGATGAATTTAGGTACATAATGGAAAACGTTGACGAAAGCTCATCCGAACATGATGTGACTGTCACTGAGCTCTTAGCTACTTATCTCGACAAGATCACTTCTCCTTTGGTTCATGGTTTACCTAGCTAAGTCAAGGACACTAATCATATGCTAGACATTGCACAATCCTTTCGCTATCCCAGCTTCAATTCTAATCGCTTTGTTTTCACAATGGACATCAAGTCACTGTATACAGTGATACCCAACAACGATGGCCTTGAAGCTTTACAACATTTTTTAAACAAGCGGTCGGTGCTAGAACCACCTACACAGACCTTAGTACGTCTTGCTGAATTGGTCCTCACACTGAACAGCTTCACCTTCAACGGCAGTTACTACCAACAAACGGGTGGTGTCGCTATGGGAAGTAAATTTGGTCCTAACTACGCGTGTCTGTTCGTCGGTCACATCGAGGAACAAATCTTCTTACAATATCCAGGAACCAAACCTGACCTCTACAAGCGATACATCGACGACATAGTGGGAACAGCTTCCTGTAGAGAAAGCGAACTTGACAACTTTGCCAATTTTGTCAACAACTTCCACCCGAGCCTTAAGTTCACTTGGTCCATCTCTGACGACCAACTGCCTTTTCTAGACCTCTTCCTGAAACCAACTGCTCAAGGATTAGCAACGACCATACACTACAATGAAACTGACTGTCACTCGTATCTCACATACTCATCTTCACACCCGGTCCGTTGTAAAGACTCCATTCCGTACAGCCAATTTCTCCGCCTTAAACGGATATGCAGTGATGAGAATGACTTCATCAACAAGAGCAAGGAAATGGCATCTTTCTTCCTGCACCGTAACTATCCTCCAACGTCGTACATCGAGCCCTCCAACGCGTCAGCACCATCTCTCGAGAGGCAGCAATGCGACCATCGGACGATGCAAGCACCGACAAAGAAGTCATCCCCCTAATACTTACCTACAACCCCACCAACAGCTGTGTCAAGAACATCCTTACGAAAAACTTTGAAATCCTCAAATCTGATCCTGAGACGATGGAAATCTTTCGTAGCTTGCGAGTCCTCGGTGCGTACCGTCGCGACTCCAATTTAAAAGACTCCTTGGTCCACAGCAATCTTCAATCCAACTCGAATACGGGGGATGACTCCAATGGAACCTTTCCCTGTCGGCGTCCACGTTGCAAGACCTGCGCCTACACCAATTCAGCGGCCCTGATCAACACTCCTGGTGGGCCGTTGACAATTTGACAGAAGTTCACATGTACGACCAGTAACCTCGTCTACATCATTGCCTGTCGTACATGTACTCTGTGTTACATCGGCGAAACTGGACGCAGGCTCGGCGACAGATTCTGCGAGCATCTCAGATCGGTACGAAAGAAAGCAGATCTGCCCGTCGCTAAACACTTCTCATCTCCCGGACACACAACCGATGACATGATGGTGTCCGTGATCACAACAGGTTTTAAAAGTACAACGGAGAGACGCAGTGCGGAGTGTCGTCTAATTTTCAAATGCCAAACCCTCCAACCACACGGCATGAACATTGACTTTAGTTTTATTTAGACTTCATCCGCGCGCGCTACAATGTTGCGACATGGCGACATTTGGAACATTTAAATAGCTGACGCGCGTTTTCAGTTAACGGCTATTCACTGAGGAAGGGACAGAAGTCCCGAAACGTCTGAACATTTAGTTTCAAAAGCGCTTTTATAACTTTTTTCAAACATACTCATTTGATACGATTGGCGCTACACAGTTCATATCTATTATGATTTATTTACCGGTATAGTCGATTTGGTAGAGTCGCCGCATACGCTAAACAGAAAAGTCTACAGTCTTTTATTACACAAACACCCGTTAAATAGCTACGCCTCAAGAATCGGTTTTAATATGTATAAATTACCAGAGGGAGAATATACCGTTTGTATTGAATTTATTCCTCCTACAATGAGCGGTGTTAGCGTCGATGTTGAATCGACGTCTCTCAATATAAATAAACAATCGACAAAAAACTTTACGGATTACAGTAGAAGCATTATCAATTTGCATAAATGGCATATTTCACCACCGGGGTATATTATGGTCGATTTAAAATGTAGCGGTTCGCCAACATCAGCTTCGCAAGCTCAAGCTTACCTTGTAATTTACGGTATAAAAGGAAACCACTCAGATGTACCGGCCAGTGTTTACGACACTCCTTACATTTTGGAAAATGGTAGCGTGGTTATGCAGACCACTCTCGATATGAACAATCACGCAATTATCAATTCGCCATGTCTCAGTAGGGTGTTTGTGATTAACGGTATTTTCAAGAGAACTGCGAACCAGACATTTGCTCTATTTTTAGGAGAGCCAGAAGTTATGGCTCCGGTTAATTGTAAAATTGTAAAATGTTGTATAAACATTCTCGATACGCTGGAAACATACCATCGTATTGCCGTGATGATAAACAATATAATAGGAAGGGTAAAGGGTGGTAAAAAACAGGTCTGTCACTTGACTAGCGATATCGCTCTGGTAGAATGTGATGAATTTCGTGTGAGAGTACAAAGTTTACAAGGAACTACCATCGATAAATGTTTGGTAAGTCTGTGGCTTGAGACGACATAAAAAATATAAAAAATGGAATTAAAGAAATATTTTCTTATATATAAAATAAGACAATGGCTACAAACACAAGTGGTGTATCACAAACGGAAGAAAGGAAATATCCAAAAAAGATAAGGATACTTCAGATTCCAAACAAATATCTTGGGTCATTAACATTTGACAATCTATTGATAATATTACGGGAATATGGTAAGGACCCGAATCGTTACAAAAACATGTGGAAAACGAACTTGATCCAATACATTAAAGTATACCGCTGTTTAAACAAACGTAAGCTACCCGTTCTGCCTATTGAGAACTCTGAAGATGAGTCTTCATTTGATGAGTCATCTTCAGATGAAGATGATGAAGAGTAAATACAATCAATTTAAGTTTATTATACGCTACTTCACATGTGCCAAATCCAATGCAAATGAGTAAAGTCTATTGTTCTTGCTCATTTGCATTAGGTTCGGCACATGTGAAGTTCGACGTTTGAACCGGGCCTTAGTGTGTAGTGTGTTCAAACGCTTTTACGACCTCTCTAGATTCTCTAGAATCTCTCGAGTTTCCTTGAGCCATTTAGGAGATAAATTTAAATTAAATTGTTCATTTATAAAAGAGACAAGAAAGAAAACGCTTGCAATCATTTTATGTTTAAAATTTTATTATTATAATTTTAAAATATGAAACACAAACAAGATATTTTTACATTTAATCGATCGATGAGACGAGATTATCAGAGATTAAGGCTCTTTACAGATTTTATCACAAGAAGTGGTGGTGTTACAAAAAGACTTTTAAACATCTCAAACGGATGAATCTATTCTGTAAACTGAGTAGTTCAACTCTTATCACAGTCGGCACAATTGCCGGCGGAGTTACACTAAATCCAGTTATACTAGGGGTTATCTCCGGCGCGGGTTTGTTAATAAAAACATTCACCGATTATAAAAATTATAATCGAAGGATTGAAATGAGTAAATTCGCACATACAACATATCAGAAAGTTTTGGTTGACTTACGTTCTTGTCTGCGAGGAAAACATTTCAACCACGATTCGTTTGTGAGCGATATGAGGTTGATTGACGATGTTATAATTGATCTTTGTCCAACAACGAGGAAAAGTTCATAGTATGACCACTACTTGCGTGACACTTGCGTTACTTGTCACGCGTGACATTGCGTGACACTTCATAAAGAAATGCAAAACCCTGGTCGGGAGGTGCTCGGTTGGCTGTTTCTGTGCCTCACCGAAGTGAGGACTTTTGCCTCACCGAAGTGAGGACTTAGGCCCGGTTCAGACGCCGAACTTTTCATGAGCCGAACTTAATTCGAATTTGGACCGACCCAAATTAATAAAAGTACGCCTGTTGATTCAGACGCCGAACTTAATTAGCCGAACTTAATTCAGTTTGAAGAGAAGCAAATCGAAAGGTGAGCGATTTTCAGGCAAAGATGTCAGAACACGCACCAGTCGTTATAATAATTTATGCATTAGGTTCGGCTCATGAAAAGTTCGGCGTCTGAATCAAAGCCGTTCCAAAGCCGAAATTCCCGGCTGAGCCAGGCGAAAAGAACGGCTCAGCCGTTCCAAATTCAAATAGCCGTTCTTAATTGATTCAGACGCCGAACTTTTCATGTACTTAATTCAAGGTATTAGGTTCGGCTCATGAAAAGTTCGGCGTCTGAACCGGGCCTTAACCCGCTGACAAAGCGGTTGTCTCCCATTTTATACTTTTGGGTGAGGTTAAGTTCTCCGAAGAGATCTTTGAGCACCCCCCTGTTATCAGTTGGGCCGAGGCTGGTTCACCAGAGCGTAGTCAACTGACTCAACTACACTACTACCCCGTGGGTCTGACATCGCATGAACCGTAAACAGGGTTCTGACAGTGGCCAACCGTCTCCCTCCTGAGTTCTACCGAATTACAGACTTAATATTATATATGGTTCGAAAAGGTCTTTCATATAGGAGAAAGTTATCGCGCTCACACATGTGGTACGTGTAAAGTGTCGCTATGAATTTGACTGGCTGCGCATGCACCTTAGAAGGTAAAATAAAACTAAAAAGCTTTGAAATGTTTTCTAATTTATGGTTTATAATAAATATAATATTAAAACTTGGAAAAAGGTAGTAAGTGAAAAATAATAGTTTATTTTACACTCGCAAATCGGTTTCGCAAAGGTTTCACTTCAATGAACACGTATGCTAATGCACTGCAATTCTCGGAAAAGATGAATAAATTAAGACCAATTTCTCGGAAACGTCGTGATAAACAAACGACTCGAAAGCGCTTGTTTATCAACATTTTGGTCTTAAAAATAAAAAGTACTTAATAGAAGAATGGAAAAGCAAGAATTGAAACCTAAAGTAACGGTAAAAGATCTCAAAGCTATGGCAAAAAAGCAGAAAATTAAAGGATGGCATCTGATGCGGAAAGCCGAACTGATCGAAGCTTTACAAGCTGTTGAACGACAAAAATCCACGAAGCCGCCAAAAGCTGGAATACAGTTTTGCCCACACTGTGAAAATAAATACAGTTGTAAGGAGTGTTCGGGATCAAGGATTTGTGAACATGGTAGACAACGGCATGTTTGTAAAGATTGCGGTGGAAACGGAATCTGTATTCACCGGTCTAACAAATACTATTGCAAGGAGTGTTCGGGAAAACAGATTTGTGAACACAACCGTGTAAAATATTCTTGCAAAGAATGCGGTGGAAACGGTATCTGCATTCATGGGAAAAACAAGCGCTGTTGCAAGGATTGTAGGTAGGAAAAAATTGTCTTAAGGAAATAAATATGTAATTATAACAACATGCAACTGTCAATTCTTTCAGATGTTCGCAATGAAGATATTATTTTCAGCAAACCGATAAAAAATGACCTTTACAACCATCAAAGGATTAAAATACAAATCGATTACGGTGATAATAAAAAAGGTCCTTTAGTCATTGAAACACCAATCACTAAGATAATATCAAACACAGGCTCCATAGTTTGGGAACACAGTTTATTGACTAGCAGAGCGACTAATGAAAAAATCGTACGAGGCGTCAATAAACTAAAAAAGACTACGGGTGGAGTGGGTGGGTAAGAACACTAAACTAGCGAGCAACCTAGCTGACGGATGGGGTGATCTGAAATTGGAGAAGTCAGCGTGGCTCGGTAAATGTTTGCTATATGGTAATTACCAATCATCACCCAGTAATCATTGTACAATCACTAAGATAATATCAAACACAGGCTCCATAGTTTGGGAACACAGTTTATTGACTAGCAGAGCGACTAATGAAAAAATCGTACGAGGCGTCAATAAACTAAAAAAGGCCGAGAATCCCAAACAATGGAGGCTGTGAAAGATTTGACAATAAGAAGAAAAAAAAATTGGATAAATATGTAATGACAGATTAGTTACTGAACTAATGGGGTAGCTTAGGTACCTAATGTATTGGCAATAGCAGTGGCCATGCGATTTGCGGCAAGCTGCTTTTGTTGAGTAGTCATTTCTAAGTAAATTAAATAACAGTCACTGCGCCACTCGCCTTGTGCCTTGATCAGTTCGGATGGTACTTGAGATTCGAAGGCGAAGGTGGCACAGCCTCATCTGAAACTGTGAGGCGAATACTTAGTAGAGTCTAAACCAATTGCGCGCGTAACTTTAGTAAGAAATGAGCTAAAATGGGAATAAGTAATGGGGCGAAAAGAAGTAGCCGACCGCACAGAAAAAAGCGGTGCATCGTGTGGGACGTCATTAATACGTAAATGATTTTGGAGTGCAGCAACGGGGCATAATAAATTGCCTGGAATTATTGGTAATGGCAAGGAAAATGTGCGTTCATGAAACTGAATGGTCTTAGATGCCCTAACAGTGACATAAGCAAAAGAGGCGTCGAAACGAAGATCAGCTCGCAAGATAACCTTGGGCGACGATTGTGAAGCACGATCTACAACTAAATTAGATTTATGTAGAAATGAATAAAAAGCAACTAAGAACAAAGCCCACATGGCAGCTTGAAGGAGATTAGTTAAGTCAAATAGATGCGCAATATTACGTAACAGGCGAGGCGTAATAGGCGCCTTACGCACGACTGCTAATCCTAAATGTCGTTTTGCGCCCCGCAATAATAACTTATACCGATAGTCGCTATCCCATGTCAAATCGTGCCCCAGAAGCCTATGCAAATGTTTAATGCTGTTGAGATGATTCAAAATAGTACCGTAAGTGCGGCCGAGTGACACGAGATAAGCAACATATCGGGTGATCAAGGAAACTGTAACTGGAAAAGGGACAGAAGAAACCGAGGCGCAAAAAGTCAAAAAGCTCTCGGTATGGGAGTTCAAATTCTTTTGACTCGAGTCTGCGTAAGCGGAGTCGATTAAGCGACGTCCCAGTAAATCCAAAGCTTCAATATTGGGAGTGTGATGCAGCGTCTGACCGGGCGCCTGACGTCGACGGCCTGCAACAGAACAGAGAAGAAACAAAAGAGATTGTAAAAATGTCAAAGTCCAATGCTTGGCTGTTCATTTCTAGCATTCGAAAATTGGTGTTGTGCTGGCTTGCGAGCTCATAGAACCTCCTGGAGAAAGGTCCGTGGGAATCCCAGCGACTCAAGCAGTCCGCGAACACATTGTGAATTCCGGGAATATGAATGACTTGCAGCTCGAGATCATAACGAGCGGTCGTGAACCAGAGCTGGCGTAAACACCTCTGCATAAACGAGTCCTGAGTATGACCTGAGCATATGACCTGAACTGCTGCGTCGTTGTCGCACGAAATCTGGAATTTGCAACCAGTGAGATGAGGAGCCCAGAACTTGACAGCCATCACGAGTACGTATAATTCTAAGGCGTTGATATGCAATGACAGTTCCTCAATGTGAGCGGGTAACGGAAATGAGAGGCATTCATCGAAACACGTGGCGCCACCGCGATGCAGAGAAGAGTCACATGTAAATAAAATGTCTTGGAACTCACAAATACGTAATTTAATCAAGGAACAACCGTTAAAATCTTTCAAAAAAGTCAACCACCAAGTGATGTCCAAACGCATATCACTAGTAACGGGAAAACGATGACGCTTGGAAGATAACCCACGAAGACAGTTCAACAAGCGTGACATGAAGACTCTGCCCGGCTTAACGCAAGCTGTGACGAACGAAAGCTTTCCCAGTAATGCTTGTAATTGGCGTTTAGTAAAAGTAGTAGAATGTATCCACTGTTGTAATTCGGAATTGAGTTAATTAACCCTGTCCTCGGGAACTTCTAAAGTCATTTTGACAGTGTCAACGAGAATTCCCAAACAAATCATCCGTGTCGAGGGGTGACAGTCTTTTTCCGGCGATGACTGCAATCCGAGTTCGTCAAATAGTTCCTGAAGTCGCTCGAATGCTGTGCGAGCGAGAGAAGGTCTCTCGGCTCCGTAAAAATCGTCCAAGTAGACATCAGCGGTGTAACCTTCGGTAGTAAACACGTGAATAACCGCCTGAGTATTGCGCTGACAAATCATGGCTGAAGAACGCAAACCAAATGGACACCGGATATCGAAATATAAGGCGCCATTCCACATGAAGCCGAGATATTTATAATCTCTAGGGTCGATCGGAAATTGGCGGTATGCGCGTCTTAAGTCTTTCTTGTAAATGAAACATCCCTGGCCTTTTGCCACAATAAATTCGCAAAGGCGATCAATGCCTGGTAGACGAAGCTGAAATTCCTTGTCCAAATAATGAGTCTTAGAGATACCGCCGTTAACAGAAGCGGAGTGAGGGAAACTCAAATCCATCACCACACGACGCTTAGTGGAACCACGCTTGTTGACCGTTTGTAAAGGTGAAATAACTAGAGGTTGGGGTAAAGGATTGCAGTGAAAAGGCCCGGCTATCGCTGCAAAACTCAATTCGGTATCCAAATAATGTTGTACGTCCTCTCGGTAAGAAAGTGCGGATGTATGGTTAGTGTCGGAGGAGGTCGGTACAATATTCGAGGTATAATTAATGGGCCAGCCATATTGTAGAAATGCCACAACATCGCGATCAACATAATCCGCAAGATAAGCACGCCATACGCTGACGTGTAGCTGTGAAGGTACAGGAATTTGAGCGCCGAAGGCGTTAGGGTGCGGAGAGTTTAAAGCAAGAATATGAGCAATTACCGCTTTTACGGTGTGAGGTGTGTGGAGATCGTGGCTGGAAGAAATGACAGAAACGATTTGTGTATCCGTGTCCGTGTCCGTGTCCGTTTCCGTGTCCGTGTCAATATTCGAGTAAAGAGTCGAACGAGCAGATGTACGCTGCGAAAACCGTCATTGATTCCCAGGAATCGGCATTTTTCGTTTAGGACAATGTAGCATTGGATGATCGGGAGATTTACACACCCGGCACATGTGATGAGTCGCGTAACTATCCGAAGTGGAATCACAAGGGCAAGTGCCCTTGTAATTCCACGCCTGACAGCTCTTACTTTGTTCTCCATGCGGATCTACTGAGGATTGGGACGCAAGCGGTGAACGAGTAGGTGTAGGCTTTTGCACAGACGCTGTCGAGCGTAAATCCGAATGCTTAAAATACGTGGATGCCATTTCCCGTATCTCGCCAATAAGATCCCATTCGAGTCGTCGTAGCTCCACTTGTTTTGCGATGTGTGAATAAAAGCCACGTACACTAGGCCACGAACAACTAATAGCCTTCAGCATAATTAATTCAAGGATAGCATACATGTGTTGTTTGGCATCTAGCTCGTAATTCCTCACCATCGAGAGGTAACCCGCGACCAAGGCAGGTAGCTCTAGAGAATTGAAATCAGAAACAGTCGACGTACCTGGAACGAAATCTTGAGGCCAATCGATGCTTCTCTTCTTCGCTGATTCCTTGGCTGCAGTGGTATTTTCGGTGTTTGGCTGAGAGGGCGTTGTTGTGCTTTGACGCAGCCGAAGGACCTCCAATTCGAGTGCTAGTTTCTCCTTCTGTAGTTTAACTAACTTTAACTCCTTGTCAAGAAGATCGTGTCGAGGCATGGCCTGTTGTGGTTCGGCAGAAGAGCATGTGGGTTATTCTAAGTTCAACTGCGAGAGTTGTTCACGAAACGAACGATGCGGAATGTCAAAATCCACCGCGGGAGAGGCTGCTGATTTGGCTTTAGCGGTGCGACGGCGGGTACCTGACATGCTAACTTAAAATTGAGATTGAGAGGAACGCTTGAGTTTGACTTTCACGGTCGAGGAAGCGATCGTCTCGGATGAGATCGATAAGAACACTAAACTAGCGAGCAACCTAGCTGACGGATGGGGTGATCTGAAATTGGAGAAGTCAGCGTGGCTCGGTAAATGTTTGCTATATGGTAATTACCAATCATCACCCAGTAATCATTGTACGCTTCTTTTCAGTTTTGGTGTGACCGAGAGAAGAAGTAAAGAAGACGCAAGTCGTGAGCTACTTGGTTATTCTATTCCGGTTTGTTTATGGTCCAAAGACGATGAACCGACACCAGAAGAAAATGAGTTTTATATTTCTTTGGAAAATTTTGAAGAACTTTGTTACAAGCGCTTAGAAGACGTTTGTGGTGTAGAGATAGCTGATAGATTAAATCACCTTTTATATTACAAGAACAGTAATATAGGAAATAATCCACCAATATTATATGCTAAACTCAATTATTCAGAAAAGTCTAATAAATTTTTAACGCTATTCAAAACAAAAGGAAACAAAAGAGTCGAACCGCTCGACTATCTTAATTCATATAGTCATGTGAAATTAGCTTTGATAATTGATAGTATTTATATTGGTGAAAAAGCTGTTTCAATTCAAGTAAAGGTTCATGAGGTATATTTCAAACCGTTACCTGAACGAGAATCGTTATTATCGATACAAGAAAGCGATGAAGAAGCTTAAATATTTGAATATTTTTCATTTCTTTTACTAGAAATGAAAAAAATCGTATTAAAAAATAAATATGTAATTATAACAACATGGATCCTTCAGAAGTTTTAGAATTTGCAAAAACAAATTTTATTTTCCACGAACCGGTGAAAAGCAGCAAAACCAATTTTGAAATAATTAAAATTGACACCTATAAAGGCCCATTAGTAATCGATTCACCATTTCTTTACAGTTTTTGTGCAAAAGAGACTTATAGTCAAAACGAAAGTACTGAACTACTTGGTTACACCATACCGGTTTGTTTATACGGTGAAAAAGGACGAATGACAGCGGAAGAAAAAAAGTTTGTTGATTGTATGACTTACATTAGAGATATTTGTAGGGAGCATTTAAATAACACTTATCAAGATATTTTTTATTGTTTTCAATTTGAAGGTATGGGTACAAAAGTTACTGGGTTAATAAAACCACCAATGTTTAATGTTAAACTTATACATTCAAAACAAAGTGATAAAATTGTAACAAGAATCGCTACGAAAAAGTTTGAAAAAGTAAAAATGGCTTTGATAATTGATAGTATTTATATTGGTGAAGAAGAAGTTTCAATTCAAGTGAAGGTTAAAAGCATATATGTTAAACCTCAAAAATACCTGAAGAAAGCGAAGATGAAGTTTTTTTCTTCAAACTGTGCTGTGTTATCAATGAGTATCGATTAAGTATATACCGTATAGTATGGAGTGACGACACTTTATTATCGACATTTCGTCAATAATATTACATGTGTCACTAAATTATAATGATTTATCGATAATGCCATATAGTGGGTTTTCATTACAAAAAGTTATCGATAAATCACCATAATTTAGCGCTAGCCGTTTATATTATAGTGATTTATCGATAATGACCTCAGTGTCATACATAACTAAAAAATTAACGACAAAACACTATAATATAAGTGACAGTCGTTTATATTATAGTGTCTTGTCGTTAATTTTTAAAAAGTGAGCTATAGTGCCTTACATAACTACTAAGGACGTCGTGCTTAATGATAGGAGTCATGATGTAAAGCCAATCCAATTAAAAATGTTCTGACAACACAGTGTCTGTCCCTTATATTTTAATTCAGCTTGAAAAACTGGTTCGTTCGGTTTAGTAAGGTTCCCATTGCTTGTTGCTTCGTAACCTGGCTACCGCAGGTGTTCGTGCCTTGCGTTTTTTCACAGTTTTGCGCATGGAATCAGGCGGCGTTTCCAAAAGCAAAGAAAGTGTTGATTTGTCAGGAAAAACGGAAGACGGTGATTCTATTCTTCTGGGGAGTTTGGATCCGTTAGTAGACACAGGTGTGGCAGGCAGTTTTCTAACTGTTTTGATCGTTTTTTCTTCAGATTTAGGCAAAGTGACTGGTGGAGGTGATGGTTCTGGTGTAGGAAGTACCACTGTAGGTTTTATGGTGGTTTCATTCTTCATCTGTTTCGTCAAACCTTGATACCTCTGTAGAAGTTGATCCAACATGAGGACTTTTTGATCTTCTGGTAAAGACGAATCCATGATTTGTTTCATATCTTGATCTAAGCGCGTTAGAGTAGAAAGCTGAGCGGGAGCAGTCAATCGGTGTTCTGTTTCCATCATTTGCAATAATTTTTCGGGCACCATCAGCATCTTTTGGACATGTTTCATTTTAGAACTTTGCCCAATAAATCAATAGCAAGAGGAGCAATCAAAGTAGCTAAAGCTGGTAGAAATCCACCTTTCTGATTGAGCACTTCCTTTTTCCGTTTGAGGCTTGGTGTCTTGCGGGTCAAATAGAGGAGCTTTGACTTGTGCGGCTTCAATCGTTTAAATGACGATCTTGGTACTAAGATGTTTCCTTTAAGAAGATTTAGAGCGACTTCACCAATCGCTTCCATCTGTCCTTTGTTAGCATGGGCTATCATTTCTTTCCGCTGTTTTCCATTGCTTTTGAAACAGGTACAAAGAAACGGTAAGTTTTGTTTGACTTTCGAATCTTTGGAAATGCCGTTACGTTTTCTTTTGACCCCTCTGGTTTGAGTCAAAGTGCCAGAACGTAAAACCATATTACCGCCACGTTGACTTCCCCTCTCTTGCTTTTTATAGTACGACGTGACTTGTTTGCAGGCATGGTGTTAAATGAGTTCAACCGGTAGTGGTTCATCTGTTTTATGCGTTTTCTTGTGACGTAAATCACAGGGTAAGACTTGGATGTAGGTAAGATGTTGGTACGTAATCGTTGAACGGTTGGTGTTCGAGGATGTAAATCCAGCATGAGATATCCAAAGGGTTGGGATGTTGCATCTTGAAAACTTTCCCATACGTAAGGGAACTTGTCCCGCAAAAGCTTGTTGAACCAATGTTCGAAAACCCAGAGTATCTCGAGGATTATTAAAAGCAATAATGTAATGAGCATTTAAAGAGATACTTCGAGAAAATTTCCCTGGGGGAAAGATGTTCTGAGTCAAATAAATGCAGGTAACATCACAATGATGCGATACTTTTGTAAATACTCAGGTAAATTAAAGACTGGCTTTTTTCGCCCAAGAGCGGCCGCCGCTCACATGTTGGCTTAGGTACCAGGCCTGGGAAATCTCGCGATGCCGAACAAAACGATGCAATGACGCCATCTTGAATTTACGTAAACATTGCTTTACGACAGTCTTTACGTGCTTCGACACTATGAATACAGTTACCTTTTAAACAAAAATGCTCTTGATTAAAAAGTCCATGCGTGCGATATGTTCTCTTCGATATACCTCCCTGTGCTGGCCGATCAATTTGTTATTTCGATCGACGGGTATTTTGGAGTCGTTGTTTGAAGAATGTATGGTATCAGAGGCAAGCAGTCCTAAGTTGGAAATGTCGATGTTGAAAGGTGAGTTTAGTGTAAATTGAGATTGCTGCCTTACGATTTAATGATTTTTTTTTATGTTGTATAAGCTGCTCGAAATTATTAACGTTTCTAAATATTGATTAAGCTTTTTATTGAAATAATTAAGCTTATGGTTTCTATTAGCTTTAACATAAGAAGCCAGACACATTCTATGAATTGACTTTTGCTTACTTTACCAACAGCTTCACGCGAAAAAGCAAACCTAATTTTTTACAGGTTTTCAGTTTTATTGTTTGCCATTCAGTGAGGGTTTTGATACCATTAGAATAAAGTAAAATGCTCTGAGATGACTATGCCTGGAGATCTCAACTGAAAATAAAACAAACCTGAAATGGTAGCTAGACAACAAATAATATTGATAATTGATCGGTTGCTATTGACTTGCATCAGCACAAATGTACTGCTCCCGAGGTCCCAGTCACCGAATAAAAAAATAGTTTCAGTTACAGTATAGTAAGCCTCGCATCCTCATAGTCCTGTAGTCGAAATAGTAATTAAGGTTAAGTGACCAAAATTAGCACCCCCACAGCTGAAAGAATAATTTTAAAGTTATGCATTCACAGTCGCTTGGCACACTTAAAGAATGAGAAATAACACAATGTATTCTTTTTGTTGTTTTGTATAAACAGTCAAGTATAGAATCGTATTGATTACCATCGATTGTTCAGGCGATGATCTTAGTTCAGTCTGACCTCGCTAACATTTTAAGGATAGGGTTATTATTAAATTAATCATTTTCTCAATTGTCAATGAACTTGTGTCTTATGCATTCTACCCACCACACCAGTGGAAAAATGAAAAACAATTGTAAAATTTAATAATAATTCATAAGGGTTCTAACAAATAGAAATGAGCCATTCCAATCATGATTACCCTGTATAGGCTGATACAATCGTGATACAACTCACTAGTGGTTGTATCTAATTTGCATTCCAGATACAACTCCCGAGTGGTTGTATCTAATTTACATGTGGATGTGAATTTCACAACTTGTTTACTACATTCGCGTCTGTGTTGTATTGGCACTTATACATTCACTCGCCTTCGGCTCGTGATTGTATAGGCCGATACAACACTCCCGCTCATGTAGTAAACATTACATACAATTACATGTGGTTTCAGGGCATTATCCTGATACAGATGTTTCTGACCAAAGCCTTCTCTCGTCATTCACAAGTCAATATAAGTATTTGTATTTTTCACCGAGGCATGTATATTTCTTGTGACAAGAGTGCCCACAAACTGGCAAAAGATGTGACATCTTGGTAGTCCTGCAAATAAAAGATGTGGCATCTTAAGAGCAGGAATGCTTGCCCTTGTCACAAAGCCCAAAAGAAACATTGTACATGTAGACAATTTCAATACTTTCATTTTTTAACTTTCAGAACTTGCCAAACACAACTGCTGCAAGAAGGCTTTGGCATTTTAACCTGACTCAGAGTAAATTACCCTTCAATGATCATGTTACTTTTGGTCATAATTTCCTCAGTGAGATATTATGGAAGCCAGTGTTGCCATAATGCCTGTTGTTGTTGGTCTTCTTGCAGGGCTGACATCCAGACATTTTTCAGCAGTTGAAGTCAGGAGTGGAATGTCCTGCTTAACACCTACTTTAAATAGAATTTTTCCAAGGGAAAATATATCACTGGGTTTGCTGCAAGGAGAACCATTAAGAACTTCGGGAGCAATATGAGAGTAACAAGTGGAGTACTTCTTGGCGGGAGGAAATGAGATATCACATGCTTTACCAAAATCAATTATGTAGCCATGTTTGTTGCTTACAAGAACATTGTTAGATTTTAAATCACAGTGAAGGAAGCCTTTAGAGTGAATATGCGAAAGGGCTTCTGTTAAGTCATGTGAAATAATTAACCAGTCATTTTTTTGTCAACAAAGTTTGCACTTTCTGTATCTTCGTCTTTCTCGCAAGACAATAGTTTACTTATTGTTACAGATGTATCCTGTTCTCCTTTAAACTCGATAATTAAGGATATAGGTTCCTTTTGAAGCTGCACGCCTATTATGGCAGGAATGTTTCTATGTGTGAGTGCTTGCATAATTTAAGCCTCCTTCAACATTGCCCTGGTATCATGCACGAGAGACTGTTTTTCAACAACTGGTATTTCTAATCGTTTGAAGTTTTTCAGAAGGCATCTGCCATAGGATCCTTCTCCAAGTACTATGGTATTACCATTTATTGGCAGAAGTTCAGCAGGATCGATTAAATTGACATTGGGGTGTTTAGTACTAAGGCATGGCACTGATTTGGCCTCCCTGCCAATAAGCTGGAAAATTAAACAAAAGTAATTTTTCCAATCAATAGGGACTTCTGAAAATGCTTATAGTGAGTGCAAATGCTAGATTGTATTATTAACATATTGATTTCCTAGGTTCCTTGTATTGGCCAATGGCAAACTGAATTTTTTTTATAATTTTTTTATTGGGGGTATGGCAAGGGTGTGTGATACAATGCCACTCAAGGTCTTTTTGCTAGCCATCATCATCCAAATTATTAAACCAATACAATACAATTGGAGTATAAATAATCTGACCTCATACTCTGGGAGGGGTACTCTAGAAAAGTTTAGGTGGTGGATTCTTATCATACTTTCCCACCAGCCACCAGGAGGCTCCTATCACCAAGGGTGGTTTTCAGGGAGGTCCTGAAATAAACTTCCAACCCCAGACCTGAGTTGACGTTTTCGAATAGAAAAAAAATAAACACTCAATTTGAAAAGTGAACATAAAAACCCAGTTAAATGACATCTCAAACTGCAGAACGTCAAAAATTCGACTATAAGGGATGGACCGTTAGAAAAGTGATTGGGGGGGGGGGGGGGGGGCGGGGTGGGAACTTTGGGAGAGGCAAGAAATTTTTTTTTGTCCACCTAAGGTGGAAATCTTTTTCTTTTTTTTCACTCGATGGCTGGAATATATTTTTTTTAATAGTTTATTTTTGAATTGTCCTTGGGCAGATTTTTTTTGCGATAATGCGTGGGAATTTTTTTCCTTATTAATTTACTGGGATTTTTTTTTTGCTTTTGCCCCACCCCCCCCCCCCCCCCCCACCATCACTTTTCTAATGGTCCATCCCTAACCAGAGGCACTTTTGTCCATGACTAATATATGGTAGATCCCATATGTATCTGTCCCTCCCCGCCCCCTCTTGAACCCATTTATTTCAATGTATCTGCCAATGTGCCTAGCCCCCTTGTTTTTAGCAATTTTTAAACCAAGCTTACTTTGGTGTTGTTTAGAGTCCTACTTTTGGTGAGCCCGCTCAACTTCCTCCACTTATCGTAATAAACGCGAGCCAATTCTTTCGCACGAGTGTACGCAGCTCTTTCCTGTTTCCTTTGAATTTCTTCTTTCCCGTTTTTTTGAAGCCCTTAAAAGCCGTTTCTTCTTGTTCCTTTCGTTTCTCATCCTTCTTTTCTTTTCGATGGTGTTCTCTCTTGAATATCGTGGCATAATTTCTTCGAAATCGTTGTTGTGTAGGATATCCCGCCGCAATTTGCCGCGAAAACAGTATTTTTTTACGAATATCCGCTGTGCAATGTATTTGGGGGCGATGGAAACACCCGATTCACTCGAATGGTACTGGGTATCACCCGTAGAAATGATACCTAAATTACCGGGCATCACCCGCTGTAGTACGTACTATATTACGACTTGCAGTCAATTAGGACAACATGCACAGGACGAAAAAATGGAATTAATTTGTTCTAAAGCCAACTTAAAGATTAACATTTGAGGTATTTAATGAATCTTTAGGTGTTGTACAAAAGACCTGAAATGAACCTTTAATTGAACTTTCAGGGACATATTAAAGTCTTCTTATGAAGCATTTCATGTAAGCTTTAATTTAAGATTAAAGACAACCGAAAGGTTCATTTCATAAACTTTTGAGATGTCCCCTAAATTGTCTTAAAGTCACCTTTAATTGACCTTTAATTGACCTTTAATTTAACCTAAATGTAGATTTATTTAAAGTCACCTTTAATTCACCTTTAATTTGACCTAAATGTTTGATTGATGTCTTTTAGGTCACCTTTAATTTAACTTTAATGTTTGGTGGTTTTCTTTAGTCACCTTTAATTTTCATTTAATTGTGCTTTTGGTAGTCACATTAAAAGTTATCTTTAATTCACCTTTATTTTCGGTTTAATATTTGATCTAGAGCCATTTTATTGATAATTACATTTGTAATTTTAAATTAAGGCCTGCTTCAGAGCAAACAAAGTTGTATCTGGTTTACATTCTGTTTCTGTACTTTTTACCCCAAGGACAGTGACAATCAGTTATGGTCATGATTGTTTTGCATGAGACAAGAAGTGTTGTTAAACCAGGATGATGTAAAAATCAGTGTATTTATTATCTCTTTTCTTACTTTAAATTCAACAAATAACAGAAATCAGATTATTTACAGTGAACCAAGTAAATACATGTAGAGCCAATAGTTCAAGCCCCAAATATTACAAATATCTATGTACATTAATACATGTGATAGGGCTTATGCATGATGACATAAGACTAGCTGATTTCACCCCTAAGCCTCCCTTTCAAAGTGTAAACATGCAAAAATCTCATGAATGTATTCTCAAAGGAGCAAATCCTAAAATAATACCCACTCAAAAACAACACGCAGTTGGCAAAAGTTTGCAAAGAATTTCTAACAAATGAGGCTTGATGGTGAATTTTGAGCTGGTGACATCATCATCATGCATAAGGCCTATCATTGTGTTGTTGATCTTGTCTTCTTTGCCCATCCAAGGGACATTACTGGTCTGTGTTGTTGATACACTGATACAAAATGTAAGCATAATGCATATCAAGCTTGATAGACCCAACCTCAAGCTTTTTATGAAAGATAATTATTTCAATCTACTGGTATATGTTGCCATTTGTTTTTGATCCTAAAAAAAAGCTAATAATACCACAACTAATTTTGGTGTTTGTAGTATCATATTATTCTTACATTGCTTACATGAACCAGATTTCACTAAATCATCATTCGGATCAGGTGCACTATAATAATAAATGACAACAAACAAGACATTCTCTGGATTTCAGTAAAACTAGCCAAAACTACTAATAGTACTGTATTCGTTTACAGTCAAAACAAGTCAAGTGCTCCTGCATAGACTGAGTGAATGAATGAATTTATTATTGCAATATTTGATTTCATTACTCAATTCAATAATCCGCTCTTCAAATGAAGAATGCAAAATTCAAAAGCGGTTTCACATGCACTTGTCATGTGAGAATTTTATAAGGTAGGTTTCCCGATATTTACATAAAATGTACATCAGCCAAGGGTCTTTGTATTTTTCTTTTCGTTTTGTTTTGCCAATTACTTTTTAACCTTCTCAGAATACCAAAGAGCCTTTTCTGTGTTTTAACATTCTGAAGGAAATTTTAAAAAGCTGGTATCAGAACTTAGAAGAGAGAACAAAACAAATTGCAAATATGGTTGTTTGAATTAATTTTTGCATTCTTCAACTGTAGAGCAGATTATTGAAACAAGTAATGAAATCAAATAAATATTGCAATAATGAATTCATTAATTCACTTTCGCAAACATAAATTGGAGGATTTGTTGAATTTTTAAACACGAAGTTCAGGTAGGTATAAAAGGAGCCTGACCTCGCCATTCTCACCTCCAGTCATCAATCAACCACTGAAGAATTAACACCTGGCAAAAAACATGCATCATTACTAAGACCATTGCTAAAACAATCTGGAAAAATTTTATGAAAGTTATATGAGAAGTCTTTATGATCTTCTATTTCTTTTTTTACTTAGGTAAAATCTTGGTTTAATTAGATTTTTGAAGCAAATTATATTTAAAGGATGCACAAGTTAACCACGTTTTGTGACTGAAGGACGCGAAATGGAGGAGGAGCTAAGCTTTTTATACCAGAACTTCATGTTAAAAGCATTAGAAAACTTGGCAGTGGGTTAACGAACAGCCCATTCTTGAAATCCATCAGGGGGCTGTCGTTCTGACAATTCAGGAGCTACGATTCTTTCTAGTGCCCCCTTAGTCAATGATTTCCAGTAATATTTATCAAGCCTCTTCTTCTTTCTCCTCAACCACGTACTTTCCCAGCCAGGTCTCCGTACTTTATATCCAGTAAGCTTTTGATTGTCAGCATCATCATCCTCATATACACTATCTTCACTGCTCATGGCATCTATCACCAGCACCTCAGCTACTTTCCCTTTTTCATGTACATCTGCCCATGGAACCATTTCAAGGGCAGTCAGTCCGTCTGGTCAATTTCTGAAAGTTAATAGTTGATTGCTTAGACACTAAAGCTTGATTTAAAATCAGATGTTTGGACAGGATGAACTGAGTCATGTATATGGATTAAAATAAGAAACATGTAACACAGAAATACAGTTAATCTCTCTGGATGGGCACTCTCATAAGCAGACAGCAAATGTCCCATCTGATCATTGTATTTCCAATTCAAATTCCTGAAGTAATAGAAAGCTTCATGTTAAAGCTAAGTAATGTGCATATCTTTACACAAGTAAGTTAAGAGTGGATAATTTATGTTCAGGGCTGATAGCAGCACCCGGCTGCCAACTAACTTCTGTCTTTGGATGACAAGCAAATTATTGAGTTTATGCACATAGCATAACTGCTATATATAGTGTATAAGGCACCCTAGATTTATAGTTGGACTCCCTTTGTGCTCCCTTTGATAACTGACTTAGACCACAGCCTCGATGTTATAGCAAAATAGATAATTAAGTAACTATCCACCACGAAAAAGCTTCTATATACAATGTAGGCAATCTGCAAAGGGCTTCTTATGATCACCCACTCAGACTCATTTCATGAGAACACAAACTGTTGGGAGGATGATGTTTCATTAGCTGTTCCTTTGGATCTTTTGGAAGTTTTACTCATTCAAATGCAAGTTTAATCTTGTTTATTGATTGCTTATCATTAGTTATACTCACTCCTCATCTACAGCTGTAGGTTGAAGCCAGCAAAGTCCTCTTTTTTGGTCAATACCTTATACATTCATTTATTGTCCTCACTGATTTCTGAAAAAATATTAATGGTTTACATGTAAATGTAATTTTTTAATGTGATTAAAAAATAATACCCCGCTCCCCACCAAGGTTCCGTTATATTAATTGAAACTTTTAACCCTCGGAGACATACAGGGATCCCTTCGGTAATCGAACATTTTCAAACTCACAAAAAACATTTTGTCAATTGAACACAATGAAACGTTTGATTATCAAACGGACAATCAAACTCAGTCGAACCATAATGGAACGTTCAATTACTGAACTCGTGGCTGCTATTGAAGGCTTTGAAAAACTCATGTCTACAGCGTTCTGGTTAGTCATCATTATTATTTGGATGTTTAACAGCAAAAATCTTTTCAGGATCTCACTACCCTACAAAAAATACCAGGCAGGAACCCCCCCTCCACATATAGATAAAAATGTTGCAGTTGAAGTTTTCAGGGTTATTATTATTATTATTATTATTATTATTATTATTATTATTATTATTATTATGAACACAGTTTATGCTATAATAGTATAGCTACGCAGAAGGAACTAAAATAAATTAAGTTACAATAAAACCGCCGTTGCGGTAGCTTAATGAATAAATTATGCAAGCACCAATTTTCATCCACGCGCAAAAATATAAACGGTTTAAAAAATAATTCTATAAAAAAGCCAATTTTTCGTCGCACATCAAAATATTTGGGCTTTTTTCGTTGGAAAACTTTATTTTATTTCAATTTATTCCACAGAAGAATGAAGAGGTCGCAATCAACTCAATTATGTTACCCTTGTGCGAGTCTGAATAATTTATGCACCGCGGCATAATTTTGCTCGCAAAAACCGTTAACTCATTTTTAAACTAAAAATACAAGAAGTCACTGTAAAATAATTATTCTACGGACCACTATATTCTCCTGCAAAGAATACATTATATCCATGCACGTGTGTAATTTATTTATACCGTGTTCAATTCTTCTACTTACTCTACATGCGGCAGGAACTGCAATAGTCCTTGTTGCACGTCGAAGTCTTGCACGAGGATGACCTCGGGGAGGATTTTCTGGCTCGTTCAAGCGCCGTTCGATTCGCTGTAGTACTTCAGCTTGCGATTTATTCGCTTGATAGTGCTCCTGTCGGAGCTTTGCATTGTCCGCGGCAAGATCACGGTTACTCCTTATGAGCTCTTCCAGAAGAACAACACAATCATCCGACAAGCCCTCTCTTATTCTATCGATTTGTTCTTCCATAGTAAACAAAACCTTCTTAAATGTGAAAGAGTAAATTGCAACGCAGTAAAAAGCTAGTAGACGAAAGGTAGATGACGAAAGCTTGTGTGCTCAGAACGCGACCGTTAAAGCAAGAGGACGTACATACTAAAAGAAGGAATGACCTACAACCACCTACAACCACCTAAAACCACCTACAACCACCTACAACCATCTACAACCATCTACAACCACCTACAACCACCTACAAGGAATGACCTAAAACCATCTACAACCATCTACAACCACCTACAACCACCTACAACCACCTACAACCATCTTCAGAAATATAAAAAATCCACGCAGAATACTGTTTTTATCATTTCAGTGTCGGGTAGCCTGCGACGCTCACCAGAAATGTTGTTTTCTCTTTCCACGGGTGTTTCGTTTCATGGAAACAAACTTAATACTTGGCAAGAGCGTCTAGAAAAGGGATTCAGGCATTTTAGTGACAATACTTGACAACAAAATCACGCGAAGATTCGTCACCTTCTATTTCGGACTCTCATCTGTCATTAGGTTATTCAAAACGATGTCAGCTACGCGTATTACATTTTTGGTGGCCGCTTACAGCCATGCTCCGTCACGCGTGACCAGTAATTTTGAGAATGAAATGAACATTTGAATATTTCTTTGTAACGTCCGAGATTTGAATAAAACTTTGCAGATCTCTGTGGAAAACACTTTGAAAGTCACGAATTAACGGAAAATACTTCGCTGCACGCATAAAAAATCCTAATAAAATTATTGTTCGGATATGTAACATTTCAAACAAAATGATATTTTGTTGCCCTTTGTTTCCAAAAATGCGGTAAAGTTCTCACGGGAATTCCGAATCTTGGAATGAATTTACAAAACCGGTCAGTACAGTCTGCATTTTATACCTAGTCTGCAATTTATACCCAGTCTGCAGTCTGCAATCTGCAGTCTGCAGTCTGCATTTTGTACTGACCGTTTTCAAAACCGACGTGTAATCTTGAAAACTCCATTCAATTTTTAAAAATACTGGTCACGCGTGATGGAGCATGGCTGTAATATGCAGGTGGTCCTGGTGGTCCTCATGCAGGACTGTCAAAAGGTGGCCGCGGTCGCTTATTAAGGGTTTTATTTTATACTGACAATAAATTCGGGACTTTGATAACTGGCTGCTTAACAGGGGGTGGCCGCTTAATAGGTGGCCGCTAAGAAATTAATACCAGTATCTCAGCGAATATTGCAGTAAGAATTCCATTGCCTTGCCTGTGCATGATTATGAAAGTGCGAAAAAGAACCAAATACGATAACTAAACTGGACCGACTTAATCCCCACCCATTGAAAGAGTCACGCAACATTTCCAGTGAGCACGCAGGCTACCTGAAATCGATCAAATTGACACTGAAATGATAAAAACAGTATTCTGCGCGGATTATTTTATATTTCTGAAGATGGTTGTAGGTGGTTGTAGATGGTTGTAGATGGTTTTAGGTGGTTTTAGATGGTTTTAGGTCATTCCTTGTAGATGGTTGTAGGTGGTTGTAGGTGGTTTTAGGTGGTTGTAGATGGTTTTAGGTGGTTGTAGGTGGTTGTAGGTGGTTGTAGGTCATTCCTTCTTTTAGTATTTACGAGCAAGAGGACTTTCGTAAAAGCGCGCGATTTTTTTATAAATCTGGCCCCCCGATGTTTTGCCTCGTACTGGGTTAGTGATTTATGTATGACACAATGAAATGTCCTGGCGTTACAAATTACTTTATTTAGTCCGAGATGATTGTATTACTTGAATGATCTTGAATGTCATACATAGCGTACTGACCTCGATCTTATTATCGCTGACCAGTAATACAAAGCTGGTCTTCGAAGGCATGGTGAATTCTAAATTAATACTAGCTGACTTACAAGACTTCAACATTTGAGATTTGAAAGGTACGTTTGACTTTTTTTTACTATTCGGCAAGTATTTGCCAAGAAGGTAACTTTACTCGTTGGATATTTTCAGGAATAAACTGTACAATAAGACTTGCTAACTATATTAAAGTTAAATTTGTCGTCCATGGAATGACAATTCTGTACCATTTTGAGTGGCCACATGAAGTATCAGATTTAAAAATCATTTTGGCTTTATAATTTTTTTGAGGTTTAGAATTGAGCGCTTTAGTTTTCTAGGCTTTTCATGTGAGATCTTAATGCTTGGTACAGTTTACGAGTGGCGGCATTTTGCCAGATCTTTGAGTCTCTGTACCATTTTGAGTGGCCACATGAAATATCAGATTTAAAAATGATTTTGGCTTTGTAAATTTTTTCGAGGTTTAGAATTGAGAGCTTTAGTTTTCTAGGCTTTTCATGTGAGATCTTAATGCTTGGTACAGTTTACGACTGGCGGCATTTTGCCAGATCTTTGAGTCTCTGTACCATTTTGAGTGGCCACATAAAATATCGGATTTAAAAATGATTTTGGCTTTATAAATTTTTTTGAGGTTTAGAATTGAGAGCTTTAGTTTTCTAGGCTTTTCATGTGAGATCTTAATGCTTGGTACAGTTTACGAGTGGCGGCATTTTGCCAGATCTTTGAGTCTCTGTACCATTTTGAGTGGCCACATGAAATATCAGATTTAAAAATGATTTTGGCTTTGTAAATTTTTTCGAGGTTTAGAATTGAGAGCTTTAGTTTTCTAGGCTTTTCATGTGAGATCTTAATGCTTGGTACAGTTTACGAGTGGCGGCATTTTGCCAGATCTTTGAGTCTCTGTACCATTTTGAGTGGCCACATAAAATATCGGATTTAAAAATGATTTTGGCTTTATAAATTTTTTTGAGGTTTAGAATTGAGAGCTTTAGTTTTCTAGGCTTTTCATGTGAGATCTTAATGCTTGGTACAGTTTACGAGTGGCGGCATTTTGCCAGATCTTTGAGTCTCTGTACCATTTTGAGTGGCCACATGAAATATCGGATTTAAAAATGATTTTGTCTTTATAATTTTTTTGAGGTTTAGAATTGAGAGATTTAGGCCCGGTTCAAACGTCGAACTTCACATGTGCCGAACCTAATGCAAATGAGAAAAATCTATTGTTCTTGCTCATTTGCATTAGGTTCAGCACATGTGAAGTTCGACGTTTGAACCGGGCCTTAGTTTTCTAAGAACATATCTCCATTTAAATTTGTACTTCTCCATTTAAATCTGTACTTTTCAAATCCTATCATGTTCCTCGGGATGTTCCGCCTGTTATCCAATCAGGACTGTCTCTTTTAATTGTGGTTTCTTTAGCGGGATGATTCCGCATTTCAACCAATCAGCAGATAACTTAGAAATATGATATCGATCACAGTCGGAACATTCCGCATTTTAACCAATCACAAGATATCTTTTAATGGATTTTAATTAACACGTTTCTATTTTTATTACCAAAACATCAACGAGCAAATATTTTTGGCGTCAAGTTTTGTAATGGTTGTCTAGTTCTTAAAAAATGACAACTCCCGATCTCGCGTAATGTACACGTATATATTTTTATTTTGCACAGTTCCGAGTACGCCAATTTGCAATTTTCTTTTTAAACTGAATTTCATAGTCATGTTGCTTTTACTCAATTTTTTAATTCATCTGGTTTGTTGCACAATGGTCATTTGTACAAAGTTGAAGAGTATTTGATTTGAATTCGTTTAATGCATGCAAACTCTTGCTGTTTTTTTTTTTTAATACTCAAACAAAGACACTGTTATTTTCACAGGGAATATTCCGCTCTTTATATACAGAACATCCCGCTTTTAAGCCAATGAAATGCCTTCCTACTGACAGCTATTTACTTATCTTTTGTACACATCTAACAATTTGCGCCCAAGTTGTAATTTAATTAACACCGGGTCAACAAAGGTCGAACAGCTCATGTCTTTTTGACATGCGATTATACGCACAGCACCTTTGGACTTCAAATGAAGAATTCAAAGACATCTTTGCTCGCTATTTAAAAGCAAGCGCGTATATGAGCTTAAAATAAATGTCACACAACTGGATTCTTAAGAATATGTTCTGAGTTACCCGAGTCACCTTGTTCTACCACGACTACGACTGAACTTGTGTCGTTTCAAATGGAGAAACGTTTAATTCATCCTGTACGGTAGTGTAATCCTTTTGCAGGCAGCTTATAAAGCTGTAAACAGTATCTGACCCTGGTACACCGTGGCCATCTATCAGAGCTATCTGCATTTTTATATGTACCCATGTCGTAGATTTGCCGCCCTTCATGTTCATTTTGGCTTCTAAAATATAGGAGTCTAAAGATGTATCATTACTGACACAACGCATTGCCCTTTTTTTAGTGCAATCTGATTTTTCCTTCAAAGTGCAAAGATGGTGGCTGCATCATCACCCAAATGAAGCAGAAAGAGGGGTGAAATTCGCGCTGGCGCGAAAATTAAGTATTGTCAATCACAAACTAATGGGTCGCCGTCATGTAACACGATATTTTTCCACAGTATTATGCAAACAAACAGAAAACTAAACTTCATACTGCGATATAAAAAGACGCAAACATGCTCTTTTAATGTGAAGTCCTCTAACAAAAACAACGAATATATATTAAATCTCATACCAACTTCACCTTAACAGTGGCTTTACAAATTCACTCAACTCATGAGTGCGCCTGATGAAATTCATTTTTTACAAATGTCACCTTGGAATAATTGGAGCAGAAACGGAATATTCCGACTTTATCCACTCAATGATTGGTGCAATTCCGGGGTATTCTGTTTACCACGTGTTATAGTACCAAACGTCGTCTAAATGATAGGTTCTTGTTGGGGCCAAATAAGCAGACTTTCAACGCGTGCATGTAATGCAACAGACTTTATTTAACGAAGTAACAATCTTGTGGGTGTGGACAAAACCTGGGCCAGGCCCATGGGCTAGCCCATGGGCCACCCTATGGGCTACCCTATGGGCTACCCTAAAAATTAAAAATATAAATAAATAAAAAAATAAAAAAAATGAAATAATAAAATAATGCAAATAATAATAATGCAAATAATAATAATGCAAATAATAATAATGCAAATAATAATAATAATGCAAATAATAATAATAATAGTTTTTAGATTTGTAGATATAAGGTTTTAGTAACTTATTTATTTATTTATTTTTTTAAGTTTCGCTCTTGCGCACAGGTTACGCTTTGCGCCCTGTGTTGCTTTTATAACACTGTGCATACAGATAGTTTTACTGCAATAATAATAATAATAACAATAATAACTAGTGTATCCAAAAGATAGTAGTTGCTGCGGTAAATTTGTTGTAATAATGCTGTTTTATCGTCTCGCTGGTATTACACAACTTTCTCTTTCGTTCTTTGAGGGGAAGCAAAGCAAATGTAACCGGGGTGAATCGACAAAAACTCCAGCTGATAAGACTAATTTTGTTTTGTAATTCACGCATTAAGTTCTTGCAATGTCTGAAGAATATTGTTGAGCAAAGGACGCGTTTACCACGAGGAAGGTGTGAAAATTTAGGTTAATTATTGATAATGAGCATGTTGCGTTACTAGCTAGCCGTATCGTGTTCGAGTCCCCACGCGCTCAGTTCAGTCTCATCTGTCGGAGTGATTTCAAAATAAATTTGTCTTTTATTCCGTACAATCTTCGAAAATCTTTGCTACCCAACAGTCCTATCACCATGCCTCACAGTCCTCGCTCAACTCGCGGTAGTCTTCGACACTTCAGTTCCGACTTCGACTGGGACACGTTGGACCA
Organism: Cladopsammia gracilis; assembly: GCA_022457155.1. NCBI lineage: Eukaryota > Metazoa > Cnidaria > Anthozoa > Scleractinia > Dendrophylliidae > Cladopsammia > Cladopsammia gracilis. Next base: position 662,797 of record JAJGOT010000401.1, on the reverse strand, counting down.
AAATATTACAATCCCGCAGCCAACAGCTTGAAGAAGCAAGCGAGGCTATTGTTTGTGGCGCAGTGCATTCTGGCCCAAAATGTGTTCGTGGCGCAATGAATTCTGGTAAAAAGCGATCAATTCGAAATTTTTCCAAGCTTATATTTTTTCCTCATATATTTCTCTTAAATCCTGATTATGTTGCTGCTCACTCGCTGCGCTCGTTCCGCAGCAATAATGATGACGATGGTGATTTACAATAAAACTAGTGTATCCAAAAGATAGTAATTGCTGCGGTAAATTTGTTGTAACAATGCTGTTTTATCGTCTCGCTGGTATTACAGAATTTTCTCTTTCGTTTTTTGAGGGGAAGCAAAGCAAATGTAACCGGGATGAATCGACGAAAATTCCAGCTAAAAGACTAATTTTGGTTTGTAATTCACGCATCAAGTTCCTGCAATGTCTGTAGAATATTGTTGAGTAAAGGACGCGTTCACCACGAGGAAGGTGTGAAAATTTAGGTTAATTACTTTGTGTTCGCGTCTCCCAAGCTCAGCTCAGCTCAGTCTCATCGACCCCTGTCGGAGTGATTTCAAAATAAATTTGTCTTTTATTCCGTACAATCTTCGAAAATCTTTGCCATTCAACGGTCCTATCACCATGCCTCGCAGTCCCCGCTCAACTCGTAGTAGTCTTCGACACTTCAGTTCCGATTTCGACTGGGACATGTTGGACCAAAATACTGTATTACAAATCTCGCAGGCTATTGTTCGTGGCGCAGTGCATTCTGGCCCAAAATGTGTTCGTGGCGCAGTGAATTCTGGTAAAAAGCGATCAAATCGAGATTTTTCCTAGCTTATATTTTTTTCTCATATATTTCTCTTAAATCCTGATTATGTTGCTGCTCACTCGCTACGCTCGTTCCGCAGCAATCAATAATTTTAATGTTGTAATTTTAATTTTTGTGGTTGACGGTTGCAATAATATTTAATAAGTTAATTATATTTGTTAATTATTAATAAATTTAAGAAAATTTATAACAATTTTTTGGTGTCTCAATAGTATTGATTTTAACAATCATAATAAACAAAGGAGAAAACAGTGCACGTTCTGCGAGATCTCTCCCCTACCCCCCCCCCCCCCCACCCCCCAGACCGCGCTCTTCGATTTTTTGCAGTATATTCCACTAGCTGAGGTTGAAAAGGGGGGATCTAGATCACATCTCACCTTTTACGGAATACAAAACGTTGTTGTTAAATTGTATCTCACAGCAATGAAGATGGGTAAAAATGACTGACTGTTTTTAGATACCGTACCACATATGGCGCTTGTACGTGCTCAATCGATCTGTCACGTTCTGTTTTTTGTCTATGGTACCATGCCCCTTGGTACCATGCATCATTTATGGCAAGAACTTTGGTCGGCTGCTTATTACAAACCTTACAAATGAGAACTGCGAATTAAGTACGAAAACTGTGATTTTTTTTTCGAAGCCATAAATTCTCGGATATTTTTGCGATAAACTGATGTAGATTTTTAATATTTCAAAAAAAAACTTGGCAAAAATGCTCGTCAGACATTTGTAATGCACTCCCGGAAGGTTACCGTAGACCTTTATCGGTTAAATTTGCCTGGCAAAAGATTTACCGATTTGTGTTACAACAATGCAGGGTTGTCCACAACTTTTCAAGTAGCTGGCAAAAATTTCTAAGTAGCCGGATAGCACCAGTAAAGAAACAAATAATTTGCCTTTAAAAAAGTATATTTATCACAAAAGTAGCCGGCACAAACGACCGAAGTAGCCGGTTAATTCTGCCGGCTGCCGGCTGTTAGGGACAACCCTGACAATGTGCGCGATTCGAAAAACGTTTAGGAATTTTCGTACGGGCCAAATTTCGTGGCAATATGTTAATATCGATCCATTCAGAAAGAGGAGACAATTGCCAAAAAGAGCTGTCGCTTTTTTTGCTTATAAAGTTTTTATGAACATTGCACGCCTTTGCAGTAGCCGGCACAAACGACCGAAGTAGCCGGTTAATTCTGCCGGCTGCCGGCTGTTAGGGACAAACCTGTCAATGTTATTGACAGGTTTTCAATACACCTTTCTGCTGAGCGAACACTCTCGCAAGCGGACAGCTCTCAAGTTACGGCCACGTTTACGAAACCCCGTTTGAACTCTAGCTCATACAAACTCTGTATTTTCACATTCTCGTTAGTGGACAGCTCCACTTACGGCTCCAAGGTGCGGGATTGCAGAAAATTGGAATATACTAATTTGCGTCTCACTGAATAAGAATAGAGCTCATTGTCTCAATGCCTCGTTCCTATTAAAAAGAATTGAAAAGAATAGAACCAATTTTCTGCAATCCCGCACCTTGGAGCCGTAAGTGGAGCTGTCCGCTAACGAGAATGTGTAAATACAGAGTTTGTATGAGCTAGAGTTCAAACGGGGTTTCGTAAACGTGGCCGTAACTTGAGAGCTGTCCGCTTGCGAGAGTGTTGAAAACCTGTCACAATCGAATGTTATGATTACATTAGACACCTTATGATGATGCCATGTAAATGGAATGCCAAAACAATTGTTGTTCAGTGTTGCATTGCAAAATATCTCATCTCTGTTCGTTTTCCGTGAGAAACAGCGCTTTTAAAGTTCCTGTTGACTTCGTGGGTCACAAAATACGAAGGTGAATAAACTTTCTTACCTCCATACATAGGCTTGTTTAGATTTCTCTGCATTATAAGAAACGTACTGCACGTAACTGTGTGAGAAAGTAACGATAATCGTAATGTATGCTGAATGTCATGCTATTATATACGCTGTATATAGAGGAAATATAAAGGATTCTAATGAGTTTTTTTTTTCCCGTATCTGCTTATTACTTAAATTTCTGCAATTTTCTATCATCGTTTATCATTTTAGACCAATGGGACCTAACAAACGCACCAAAATTCAAAGAGCTTATCGAGCCGGGTTATCGAGAGAGCTGCAAAATCAATACAGTTCCGAGCCATCGGAATCAGGGAAAACAATATTGTGAAGAAATGTTTAAAGTAAAACGTCAAATAATACCACAGTATAAAATATAGAATCACCAAAATACGACGGAACTAAGAAAAGTGAAACGACAGTTCTGTTTGGGCCGATTTGCGGCCCAGTAAAGTTATAATTCTGTGGTTATTGTTTTTCGCATGGGTGCCCTGTGTCGAGTCACGTGACCACGGCACATGGTTTTGCTCGGTGGAGAAACGCTTGAGCAAATTTAGCTCAGAAATCTCAGTTTATTCATTTGAATGGACCGTATTCACACAGAATTGTTCTTGTGACATTGATTTGTAAGTGTTTATGACTTCATTGAACTGGACTATTTCTTAAATGATGACATTTTTCTCTGTTTTGGTTTAGTTTTCACCGTACGCGTGTAGCGAACTCTACAAGATTGGGGTGTGGACAAAACCTGGGCCCAGGCCCATGGGCTAGCCCATGGGCTACCCTATGGGCTACCCTATGGGCTACCCTAAAAATAAAAATAAAATAACAAAATAATATAAAATCAATAATTTTAATGTTTTAATTTTAATTTTTGTGGTTGACGGCGGTAATCATTTTTAATAAGTTAATTATCAACAACAACTATTATAAATTAAAAAAATGTGAACTTTTTTTGTCACCGTCGTGTCCTGCCATCGCTCCATTTTTTAACTTGCTAGTGTGAAGCTATTAACAAGTTTAAACAGTTAGTTGGGATTTTTTTGCGGTTGATCAGTCGATTTTTCGGTCAGTTTTAAACATTTTTGTAAATTCCTCTGACCAGTGAAATTTGGCACACAACAAATTGTATTGTACAATTTGATCAATCGAAATCTTTGATAGCTTTAAACCGAAGGGTTGCCTAAAATCGTGTGCGTGGTTTCCCACAAGTTCTCGAACAACCTTGTTCCCACGTCTCTCTTCTTCTCGCTCCCCCCCCCCCCCCCCCTTCCCCCCGGGAATGAAAGAGGGGCGAGAAGAGAGACCCTGGCAACAAGGTTGGTTCTCGAAAATTAAGTGTCTGTGAATTGCAGCTCTCCGCATATTTTTTCACATCACTTTACAGCTAACAAAATGTAAAAAAAAAACACTACGTCTTGGAAGGCGCGTAAAGCCCTTCAAACTGGCACATTAGCTTAATTGAATTACCGGTACCAGTCTTCGCGTTCAATAAGGCGGACATTTAGGTTACAAATTAGCGTGAAATTCTATGGGGACTCACCAGGAGTACCAAGCCAATAGAAATTAAATACTGGAGATAATTGCTCAGTAGGCTACGGCGGTATCCACGATGATGGCATTTGTAGCCTGTTCCAGGCGTTAAGTTTGTGGCGCGAAACGCCTGGAAGAGGCTATGGCATCTGGTGCTGCAAAGGCGTGCAATGTTCATAAAAACTTTATAAGCAAAAAAAGCGACAGCTCTTTTTGGCAATTGTCTCCTCTTTCTGAATGGATCGATATTAACATATTGCCACGAAATTTGGCCCGTACGAAAATTCCTAAACGTTTTTCGAATCGCGCACATTGTCAGGGTTGTCCCTAACAGCCGGCAGCCGGCAGAATTAACCGGCTACTTCGGTCGTTTGTGCCGGCTACTTTTGTGATAAATATACTTTTTTAAAGGCAAATTATTTGTTTCTTTACTGGTGCTATCCGGCTACTTAGAAATTTTTGCCAGCTACTTGAAAAGTTGTGGACAACCCTGCATTGTTGTAACACAAATCGGTAAATCTTTTGCCAGGCAAATTTAACCGATAAAGGTCTACGGTAACCTTCCGGGAGTGCATTACAAATGTCTGACGAGCATTTTTGCCAAGTTTTTTTTTGAAATATTAAAAATCTACATCAGTTTATCGCAAAAATATCCGAGAATTTATGGCTTCGAAAAAAAAATCACAGTTTTCGTACTTAATTCGCAGTTCTCATTTGTAAGGTTTGTAATAAGCAGCCGACCAAAGTTCTTGCCATAAATGATGCATGGTACCAAGGGGCATGGTACCATAGACAAAAAACAGAACGTGACAGATCGATTGAGCACGTACAAGCGCCATATGTGGTACGGTATCTAAAAACAGTCAGTCATTTTTACCCATCTTCATTGCTGTGAGATACAATTTAACAACAACGTTTTGTATTCCGTAAAAGGTGAGATGTGATCTAGATCCCCCCTTTTCAACCTCAGCTAGTGGAATATACTGCAAAAAATCGAAGAGCGCGGTCTGGGGGGTGGGGGGGGGGGGGGGGGGGGGTAGGGGAGAGATCTCGCAGAACGTGCACTGTTTTCTCCTTTGTTTATTATGATTGTTAAAATCAATACTATTGAGACACCAAAAAATTGTTATAAATTTTCTTAAATTTATTAATAATTAACAAATATAATTAACTTATTAAATATTATTGCAACCGTCAACCACAAAAATTAAAATTACAACATTAAAATTATTGATTGCTGCGGAACGAGCGTAGCGAGTGAGCAGCAACATAATCAGGATTTAAGAGAAATATATGAGAAAAAAATATAAGCTAGGAAAAATCTCGATTTGATCGCTTTTTACCAGAATTCACTGCGCCACGAACACATTTTGGGCCAGAATGCACTGCGCCACGAACAATAGCCTGCGAGATTTGTAATACAGTATTTTGGTCCAACATGTCCCAGTCGAAATCGGAACTGAAGTGTCGAAGACTACTACGAGTTGAGCGGGGACTGCGAGGCATGGTGATAGGACCGTTGAATGGCAAAGATTTTCGAAGATTGTACGGAATAAAAGACAAATTTATTTTGAAATCACTCCGACAGGGGTCGATGAGACTGAGCTGAGCTGAGCTTGGGAGACGCGAACACACAGTAATTAACCTAAATTTTCACACCTTCCTCGTGGTGAACGCGTCCTTTACTCAACAATATTCTACAGACATTGCAGGAACTTGATGCGTGAATTACAAACCAAAATTAGTCTTTTAGCTGGAATTTTCGTCGATTCATCCCGGTTACATTTGCTTTGCTTCCCCTCAAAAAACGAAAGAGAAAATTCTGTAATACCAGCGAGACGATAAAACAGCATTGTTACAACAAATTTACCGCAGCAATTACTATCTTTTGGATACACTAGTTTTATTGTAAATCACCATCGTCATCATTATTGCTGCGGAACGAGCGCAGCGAGTGAGCAGCAACATAATCAGGATTTAAGAGAAATATATGAGGAAAAAATATAAGCTTGGAAAAATTTCGAATTGATCGCTTTTTACCAGAATTCATTGCGCCACGAACACATTTTGGGCCAGAATGCACTGCGCCACAAACAATAGCCTCGCTTGCTTCTTCAAGCTGTTGGCTGCGGGATTGTAATATTTTGGTCCAACGTGTCCCAGTCGAAATCGGAACTGAAGTGTCGAAGACTACCGCGAGTTGAGCGAGGACTGTGAGGCATGGTGATAGGACTGTTGGGTAGCAAAGATTTTCGAAGATTGTACGGAATAAAAGACAAATTTATTTTGAAATCACTCCGACAGATGAGACTGAACTGAGCGCGTGGGGACTCGAACACGATACGGCTAGCTAGTAACGCAACATGCTCATTATCAATAATTAACCTAAATTTTCACACCTTCCTCGTGGTAAACGCGTCCTTTGCTCAACAATATTCTTCAGACATTGCAAGAACTTAATGCGTGAATTACAAAACAAAATTAGTCTTATCAGCTGGAGTTTTTGTCGATTCACCCCGGTTACATTTGCTTTGCTTCCCCTCAAAGAACGAAAGAGAAAGTTGTGTAATACCAGCGAGACGATAAAACAGCATTATTACAACAAATTTACCGCAGCAACTACTATCTTTTGGATACACTAGTTATTATTGTTATTATTATTATTATTATTATTATTATTATTATTATTTGCATTATTATTATTTGCATTATTATTATTTGCATTATTATTATTTGCATTATTATTATTTGCATTATTTTATTATTTCATTTTTTTTATTTTTTTATTTATTTATATTTTTAATTTTTAGGGTAGCCCATAGGGTAGCCCATAGGGTGGCCCATGGGCTAGCCCATGGGCCTGGCCCAGGTTTTGTCCACACCCACAAGATTGTTACTTCGTTAAATAAAGTCTGTTGCATTACATGCACGCGTTGAAAGTCTGCTTATTTGGCCCCAACAAGAACCTATCATTTAGACGACGTTTGGTACTATAACACGTGGTAAACAGAATACCCCGGAATTGCACCAATCATTGAGTGGATAAAGTCGGAATATTCCGTTTCTGCTCCAATTATTCCAAGGTGACATTTGTAAAAAATGAATTTCATCAGGCGCACTCATGAGTTGAGTGAATTTGTAAAGCCACTGTTAAGGTGAAGTTGGTATGAGATTTAATATATATTCGTTGTTTTTGTTAGAGGACTTCACATTAAAAGAGCATGTTTGCGTCTTTTTATATCGCAGTATGAAGTTTAGTTTTCTGTTTGTTTGCATAATACTGTGGAAAAATATCGTGTTACATGACGGCGACCCATTAGTTTGTGATTGACAATACTTAATTTTCGCGCCAGCGCGAATTTCACCCCTCTTTCTGCTTCATTTGGGTGATGATGCAGCCACCATCTTTGCACTTTGAAGGAAAAATCAGATTGCACTAAAAAAAGGGCAATGCGTTGTGTCAGTAATGATACATCTTTAGACTCCTATATTTTAGAAGCCAAAATGAACATGAAGGGCGGCAAATCTACGACATGGGTACATATAAAAATGCAGATAGCTCTGATAGATGGCCACGGTGTACCAGGGTCAGATACTGTTTACAGCTTTATAAGCTGCCTGCAAAAGGATTACACTACCGTACAGGATGAATTAAACGTTTCTCCATTTGAAACGACACAAGTTCAGTCGTAGTCGTGGTAGAACAAGGTGACTCGGGTAACTCAGAACATATTCTTAAGAATCCAGTTGTGTGACATTTATTTTAAGCTCATATACGCGCTTGCTTTTAAATAGCGAGCAAAGATGTCTTTGAATTCTTCATTTGAAGTCCAAAGGTGCTGTGCGTATAATCGCATGTCAAAAAGACATGAGCTGTTCGACCTTTGTTGACCCGGTGTTAATTAAATTACAACTTGGGCGCAAATTGTTAGATGTGTACAAAAGATAAGTAAATAGCTGTCAGTAGGAAGGCATTTCATTGGCTTAAAAGCGGGATGTTCTGTATATAAAGAGCGGAATATTCCCTGTGAAAATAACAGTGTCTTTGTTTGAGGATTAAAAAAAAAAACAGCAAGAGTTTGCATGCATTAAACGAATTCAAATCAAATACTCTTCAACTTTGTACAAATGACCATTGTGCAACAAACCAGATGAATTAAAAAATTGAGTAAAAGCAACATGACTATGAAATTCAGTTTAAAAAGAAAATTGCAAATAGGCGTACTCGGAACTGTGCAAAATAAAAATATATACGTGTACATTACGCGAGATCGGGAGAAGTTGTCATTTTTTAAGAACTAGACAACCATTACAAAACTTGACGCCAAAAATATTTGATCGTTGATGTTTTGGTAATAAAAATAGAAACGTGTTAATTAAAATCCATTAAAAGATATCTTGTGATTGGTTGAAATGCGGAATGTTCCGACTGTGATCGATATCACATTTCTAAGTTATCTGCTGATTGGTTGAAATGCGGAATCATCCCGCTAAAGAAACCACAATTAAAAGAGACAGTCCTGATTGGATAACAGGCGGAACATCCCGAGGAACATGATAGGATTTGAAAAGTACAGATTTAAATGGAGAAGTACAAATTTAAATGGAGATATGTACTAGGCTTTTCATGTGAGATCTTAATGCTTGGTACAGTTTACGAGTGGCGGCATTTTGCCAGATCTTTGAGTCTCTGTACCATTTTGAGTGGCCACATGAAATATCGGATTTACAAATGATTTTGGCTTTATAATTTTTTTTTGAAGTTTAGAATTGAGAGCTTTAGTTTTCTAGGCTTTTCATGTGAGATCTTAATGCTTGGTACAGTTTACGAGTGGCGGCATTTTGCCAGATCTTTGAGTCTCTGTACCATTTTGAGTGGCCACATAAAATATCGGATTTAAAAATGATTTTGGCTTTATAAATTTTTTTGAGGTTTAGAATTGAGCGCTTTTGTTTTCTAGGCTTTTCATGTGAGATCTTAATGCTTGGTACAGTTTACGAGTGGCGGCATTTTGCCAGATCTTTGAGTCTCTGTACCATTTTGAGTGGCCACATCAAATATCGGATTTAAAAATGATTTTGGCTTTATAAATTTCTTTGAGGTTTAGAATTGAGCGCTTTAGTTTTCTAGGCTTTTCATGTGAGATCTTAATGCTTGGTACAGTTTACGAGTGGCGGCATTTTGCCAGATCTTTGAGTCTCTGTACCATTTTGAGTGGCCACATGAAATATCGGATATAAAAATGATTTTGTCTTTATAATTTTTTTGAGGTTTAGAATTGAGAGATTTAGTTTTCTAGGCTTTTCATGTGAGATCTTAATGCTTGGTACAGTTTACGAGTGGCGGCATTTTGCCAGATCTTTGAGTCTCTGTACCATTTTGAGTGGCCACATGAAATATCGGATTTAAAAATGATTTTGTCTTTATAATTTTTTTGAGGTTTAGAATTGAGAGATTTAGTTTTCTAGGCTTTTCATGTGAGATCTTAATGCTTGGTACAGTTTATGAGTGGCGGCATTTTGCCAGATCTTTGAGTCTCTGTACCATTTTGAGTGGCCACATGAAATTTCAGATTTAAAAATGATTTTGGCTTTATAAATGTTTTTGAGGTTTAACATTGAGAGCTTTAGTTTTCTAGGCTTTTCATGTGAGATCTGAATGCTTGGTACAGTTTACGAGTGGTGGCATTTTGCCATATCTTTGGGTCTCTGTACCATTTTGAGTGGCCACATGACATTAAAAATTAAAAGCAAGCCAGTGACATGATTTTGTTAAATGTTTGAGTTTCTGTGCCATGTGCAGATTAAAGAAATTAATGCCCTCTTGATACATGTATATTAGTGCTATAAATTGTTAACAATAAATAATTGTGATGTTGTTACTTTTAGGACAAATGTGACTCAAGCAAGAGAATCCACAGTTACTTGGCCACTTTACATCAGTAAAATCTAATGACTTGCGAGAAATGAATATTTATTTACAATGGACATTTCATGTGGAATGTATTTATTAACTTTGCACAAGGCTGTTTGTTCTTCATATGAAAAATTATAAGGAGCTCAAAAGCTCCCAATTATGAAATCCAGGGTGGTCAGTTCAGTTTTTGCGAACAGTAAGGGCTGGTTATTTTTTACAAAGTTTAGACAGTGTTCAACAAAACTGTGGTCTAAACTGATCCTAATAGTTAAACGATGTTTACTGTAATCAGTGTCAAGAAATCATATGCAGCATAGACAAGAAAAATCATGATTATTTTTTTGTATTTTGTATTAAACCACTGTCTAATGCTGTGTTCACACCACCATCGATACATGTTTATAGTAAACATATTTCAATGATAAATGTTAATATAACTGTTGACATTTGTTGTTTATTTTAAAACGCAATTCATGCCTGGTTCTAGAAAGAACATATTTCGATCATGATTCCTGCAATGTTCCTTTTGATGTAAACACTTTTGTATAGTGAAACGTGTTTCATTCCCGATAAGGCTAAATGTGTTTTACCCTGGTGTGAACACAACATAAGTTAGACTTCATTTAAATAACCAGGTCCAGCACTGAATTGCTCTACAAATCTAGGTTAAAGATTAGGTAGAAAATTATAATAGCCAGTGATGTTTCAATAAAAGGCATTTTTATAAATTAACAACAGTACATGGATTTAATGAAATAAGGAATCTAGCCTGAGGGCAGACGGCTACTTGAAATCTTAAGGAAATCCGTGTTAGTCAAGCCACCTTTTCAATTCCTAGCAATATTATTAGAGTTTCACATTTTGTGTATGTTTATTATACGAGTTCTGTATTACAAGGGGTCCATGAGGGAGTCAATCATAATGGTCCGAGTGCACTTTGACTAGCGATCATGCATCATGTCGGTTGGAAGTTCAACCAATTGAGACTGATGTTTATAAGTGTACATTCCTGATTATTGGTGACACCGCTATATGTTTTTGCCCCTCCCCCCACCCCCCCCCCCCCCAGCTCAAGTTCAACCGAGGCAAATCTGGAAAAGATCCTTTGAACTGGCATAAACGAAGAAGGTCCGCCCACGTAGAACTTGTTTTTACAGATTTTAATGGGATTGCCATATAAACTAGTAGATTCCTCATGTGGTGTGTACCATTTCACGCATGTTTCAAATTCTGAATTGCGCGAAGTTACTTTAGATGTTCCACACTCATTCGCTGAAGCTTCTGAGTATCTTTTTCTTTGATGTCTTTCAAAGGTTGAACGTGATACGAGATCATCGCAATGAGGGCAATATAAATAACCATTAGCTTCTTCGCGCTCCATGATAGAATGGTAAATCCGAGACTCGCCGAGACGCCGAGACCCTTGTTTCAAAATCCGAGACCGAGACCGCAGCTACGTTACAAAATCCGAGCCCGAGACCCAATGCGGGAAAAAACCGAGCCCGAGACTTAGTGCCAAAAATATCCGATTCACCTATCAAACAACAAACAAGGATGAAGAATGAGAATGCTTGACAAAAGTATCCGAGACTCCGAGACCTCGAGGAAAAAAATCCAAGACTCCGAGACAGAAAAAGCACCAGCCAAACAAGACTTTGAGACTTAAAACAAAAACTGCCGAGATTTCGAGACCGGACCAAAATTTTCCGAGACCCACGATTTTGAAGGTACCATTCGCCACCCCTCATGATATCTCAGTACGATGAAATACCCGGCGGCAAATGCAAGTCGATGGTATTTGCTTTGATTTAAATTAAACCCGCCACTAAAAATTAATCAGCTTTACCTATAGTATATATATACGGCTCGCACTATCAGTTGTACTGCCGCACCGAGCATTCTCCAGATTTAGACACCTGAGGTTAAAGGTCCCTAAAGGTTAACAAAGAGCCATTAAAGATCAAGTTACCTTTACTAGCTTTAATGTTCTAATTAAAGATAACAAAGGATCAAGTTTAAATTTAACTTGACTTTAATCCCAAATTAAAGGCGTCAAAATCTTAGAGTTTATTTTCATTATTTTGGATAAAGAAAAAGACCACTAAAAGGATGCCTAAAGATTGGTGTTCTTAAAGTTTAACATAAGGGTAATTAAAGATTCATTAAAGGTCGATTTAACCTTTTAGAACTTTAATGTCACAATTAAAGGTAATTAAAGATCAAGTTAACCTTTTGGTTAGCTTTAATTTTTTCCTAATGACACCAAAATCTAACGATCCGTCCTGTGATGGCGGCTAGAAAGGAGCTGCATGGCCGATAGCAACAGCTAAAATAACCACATCTGGAAGCCTGTATGAGTTCATGTTGCCATTTGAATACGAAAGGATTTTCCTTCATGATTGGGTGATCATTATCTGCTTATTTACGCAGATTTTACGCCAGGAACATCTCAAACACACGGGTATAGACCTTCACTCGTCAGGTGTTTCAGAGTTTGTATAAGTCTTAAGTTTAACTCTTATTTTTGGCTCTCTTTGACACTGTTTTTCGCAATTCTCATGTTTAAAAAAAAATCCATAACAACTCATATAATCAAAGGCGTTTAGTACGTTTAGTAATTTAGCAGGTCGTGGTACTGTACCACCAATATTCAGCAAGATCATGGGCCGGTAAGTTAGTTTGTCTTTGTCTTGATTAGCTAGTGATCTATAAGCTTTATAAATGGCTGTGCTTCTTTTGTTTATGAACATAACAAACTTAATATTATTTTCCGAGACGAAGAAAACGTTTTAGGGCGGAAGTTAAAGTAAGGTACAAACAAGATCAAATTTTCCTGAATATATCGATCGTCTTGAATAATTTCTTCTTTTCCTAAATGAGACAGGCAGTTCTTTATATAGTAATTTTAAAAGCCTGTGATGTTATGTACTAGTCAACCAATAATAATTAGATCCAGCAGTCTCCATCAGCTACACCACAATTAACTGTTGTAATGTTTACATTGTACATGTACTTCTATTCACTGTACTCCCCAGTTAGCTGTACAGTCATTTATCTACCCAGGAATTATAGTTTTGCATAATTGCCCATATTTACAATCCCAGGGGTCTTGAAGCCTTCCCTGGAGGAATAATTATGGCTTTACATCGTGTTTTTAAGTAACAAAATGTGTTCTAGCTGGATTTTTTTTTTTCGCTCTCAAGTTTTTCAGCAATAAAGAAAACAAATAAATGGCTACATTTGTACATGTGACTTGCTCTGGGATGAAACTCACAAAAAGTTATAAAATGGATGGCAGAGATCTCAATGCAGATGTTTATAGAATACTGAGAAGCAACACATTTCCTTGTGCTTTTTAAACAGCTCTTTTGTCTCCACCTTGGGACCATATAATAACTCATCCTTGTTGAACTGTCGATTACAGTATGGAAATGGTGTGTTTTACCTGGAAACAGAGTACGACAGTGAAAGCAAAGTAAGAATATTCCAGGATGTCATGGCTTATGCAATGAGGAAAAATGACTACAACACTGGAACACAATTGAATTTAGCCAATTTCAAGACTATTTATCCGCTTAGTTATTTCGATCTGACTTATCAAACTGAAAAACCGACAAGAGATCCCAAGCAGTTGATATTCAGGTATCGATTAAACGCAGATGCAGCTGCCAACTTTAATGTACATGCGATAGTTCTCTATGAAGAAACGGTGAAAATTGATAAAATTGGGAATGAATTGGTTATCGTATAATTTAAAAAAAAACATATGTTATCATTTAAAATGACAACATATCATCCATATAAAGTAAATTTATCCGAAGGGCAAAAAGGAAAGCTTGCAAGAGCATATAAAACAAACAGCCCTATCACGCTTAGATTAAATTCAAATCAAACAAGAGGAAATGATGAATTGATGCTTTCAACCAATCAAATTAAAAGAATCAACAAAGCGGCATCCCTTGGAAATGGAGTTGAGATCAAAATATCGAAAACACAAATAAGAAAAGTGATGAGGCAAGGCGGTAGTTTATTTTCTGCTGTTATTCCATTAATGAAAACATTAGGGCCCACCCTGGCTAAGACACTTGGATTATCAGCGCTTGCTGGTTTAGCGAGTGAAGGAGCAAGTCGGGTTGTTAAAAAGATAAGTGGGAGCGGGCAAACAGGGGGGTTTCTTATCCCGCAAGATAAAATTCAGAAACTGATTGCCTATAAACATTTGCTGACAGATAAACAGAAACAAGAAATTCTGAATGCTCTTCAATCAGGAGGTAGATTAGTGATAAATCCAACACCAAAACAATCAGGTGGAGCATTGGGCACTATATTAGCAAGTATTGGTATTCCTCTGGCTCTTGACATGGTTAAAAACTTGTTTGGAAAAGGAAGAGGCCGCGGGGCACCACGTGTAGGTCGGCCAAAAGGAAATGGCGCGCCAAGATTGGGGGCCCCTTGGGAACCACCACCCCCATTTATTGGCAACTGGAGACGAAACAGTGTTGGGATGGGCAGAAAAAAAAATAAAAAAAGGAGCGAAGCGACCGCGCCAACAAGGAGACGGACTTCTGTTAGGGCCAAACAGTCCACTCAACAGCATTCCACTTCTCGGAGCAATATTCTGAGGCCCAAATTCAAAAACAAACCGCTGAACAATGTTGATCTGTTGAACTGGATTACATATCTTAGAATTCCAAATTTCAAAGGGATATATGCAAGGGATGAATTTATGCCAAGCAAACATAGTCCATGCATCTTGAATCTTGATTCGCTTAAAAATGCAGGAACTCATTGGGTTTGTTGCGTTCCAGCACATGATAAGAAATTCACGTGGTATTTCGATAGTTTTGGGATGGGTTATCCCCAAGAATTTACAAGTGATGGGAAATTCATACCTTACAACACAACTCAGTATCAAAACATAAACAGTGTCCTTTGCGGGTATTATTGCCTTAATTTCCTTCATCAATGGTCACTCGGAAAAGATTATTATGATATCCGGAAGCCTTTGAGTCCAACTGATACCATGTTCAATGAGAAATTCATAAAAGAATATTTCGATTAAATATGGAAACATATTGCATTAGAGAGAAACGAAAAACTGGCTGCGTGGAGCCAACCGGTTATATGACTGCAAAAAATGGGAGACAGATGTGGTTTTGCCATTGCGCTTCATGCGGAATAAAAAAGACAAGATTTGTTAAGGCGGGAAACTAATTCAGCCCTCACAACGTGGGGGCTTTTTCGATATAGCCGATAGCCATTCACTCGGCGAAATGCCTTTAAAAGGAAGTGTTAAAGGATTATATAATCTTTGCCGTATTGGATTAAGTAAAGCGGTTAAATCAGATTTTACCAAACAAAAGATTAAAAATACTATGAGTAAATATCTTGATCAAGGTTTGGATGGATTCACCAAAGATCTTTCAAAGAAATTAGATCCCTTATCGGGTCGCGGGGTGGACGTTCATAAATTAATTGGGAAACTGCCAAGACCAAAGAAAGGTTTCACCCTCCCAGGGCATAACTATACAGGCCCTTATAACCCACTAGATAAACAAGTTAGATTCGATGAAAACACGGGAGAAATCCTCGAAATTTATCAGCAACCTACGGGAAAAACAGATGCAGTTGCTATGCAGCAAGACGTGGATTATTCAGTCTGCGCAAAGAAAGCGGATCCACGTCAGTGTAAAAACAAAGCAGATAGAAAGATGGTTGCCGCTTTAGACGCGATTCCATGGAATCAGCGACAGTGGGGTCATGCTTTAGCTAGAAATGTAATCGATGGAAAACAAAAACTTGGTTTAGGAGTTTCAAAATCAAAAAACGGCAGAAGGTTTCGAGTATAGATTGGGCTCGAAACCTAAGCGATGAATTACATAAACCAATCATTCGGCGCTTTCCAAAACGAAGAGTCATTGCCTATGGAGTTGACAACATCTGGGCGGCAGATTTAGTTGAGATGGGGAAATATTCTAAGTGGAAAAAAGGAATCAAATATCTCCTGATGGTGATCGATGTCTTCTCAAAATATGGTTGGATTCGACCCTTGAAAGATAAAAAAGGACAATCAGTTACTGATGCCTTTAAATCCATATTAAGCGCAAAGCGAAAACCGAAAATGTTATGGACTGATAAGGGAAGTGAGTTTTTCAACAGAACAATGAAAGATCTGCTTGATAAGAATGGGATAACTTTATATACAACGGAAAATGAAGAAAAATCATATGTTGCCGAACGTTGGAACAAGACGATGAAGGAAAAACTCTTTAAGATGTTTAGCGCTAACAATAATACAGTGTATTTCGATAAACTTGACAAGTTAGTGGATCAATATAATCATCGTTTTCATTCGAGCATTCGGATGACTCCCGCAGAGGCGAGCAAACAGAAAAATGAGAAAAAGGTTTTCGCTAATTTATACGGAGACCTGATTTATGCCAAACGAAACCCGGCAAAATTCAAGGTTGGCGACAGAGTTAGAATATCAAAATACAAGCGAAAGATATTCGACAAAGGTTTCACGCCGAACTGGACAGAAGAGATATTTGTGATTGACGAAATATTGAACACAAATCCTGTAACGTATAGATTAGTCGATCTGCTGGGAGAAAAAATAACTGGATCGTTTTATGAAGCTGAATTACAGCCTACTACGCAGGATGTTTTCCGCATTGAAAAGGTTATTCGCCGTGACCAGAAGAAAAAGAAAGCTTTGGTTAAATGGAAAGGCTATTCTGACAAATTCAATTCATGGATACCGCTGAGTGATGCGGAAAAACTATCTTAGTCTTTCCTTTTCAGCAGTAGATATAAAACGATGATTCCGCGCCAAAACACAAAAACCCAAAGCCCCCTGCCCTAAGAAATCCAGGAGTAAACTCATAGGAAGCGAATCCCTTAGAACTAACCATAGCCGACTCAGTGAAACCCCTGAATTCAAATAACGCAAAGCTAGCAACGAGGCGCCAGCAAAGACTAGCTCTAGTTAATTTTCAGGGGATAATAAAATAACACACAAAAGTGTCATTTTTGAGACCCGCTAAATTTCAAGGGAATAAAATAACTTTTTTTGTGTTATTTGTGTGGTTTTCTAAGACCCGCTAATTTTTTAACTTTTTTTTTTTATTTTCAAATGAAAATAACATTTTAGCGATAAATTTAGCGGTAGTTAATTTTTAGCGGTAAATTTAGCAGATGGGGATGTTGTTTTTGAGGTTTTCTCGGAATTTCTTAGGGCAGGGGGCTTTGGGTTTTTGTGTTTTGGCGCGGAATCATCGTTTTATATCTACTGAAGACCAACAAAACAGAGTGCAACAGGTTGGGTTTTTGAATGCGACCCTGGTTTCACTAAATATTCGTATTTAGGGTTGTGTTGCCATACCGTAGCAACAGCAGAGTCAAATAAAGTCCTGAAGGAGTACCTTGATTTCTTAGTGAAAAACACTGCCCTACCAAACCTTCATCAGCTCTCACTAAAGGTGAGTGGGCGGAAAGGTGCTGGACGAAAGGGGAGCAAACCTGTCAGAGGCCGTGCACGTGCACATCAGAAACAGCCTGTTTTGGACACAACATTTTCCCGCACCGCCAATAGTTCGTCCCACTCGCCAAATGCAGCCTCTGAGGACATTGCAAGTGATACTCAGCTGACACATACCGGTTTTCCCGTGAACACCACAAGATCTGGCGAGAGCCAACAGCAAGCTCAAGCCTCCAGCTCTGAATTCGTTCCGTACACTGGCTTTCCCATCGGATCCCTATCGTTTGGTGGAAACCAGCAGGACCAACAAGTAGCTACCTCACCACAGGTTTCCTGCTCTAGTTTTCATGTCCCGAGCACATCCTTCAGCATTGAACAACAGCAGCAACAGCAACCCTCTACCTCGTCACAGCTTTCGTACGATGGGTTTCGTGCTGTTGCTACATCCTTTGTCAGTGAGCAGCAAAAACAGCAATCATCTACCTCGTCAAAGCTTGCGTTCCATGGTTTTCCCGCTGGAGCTACATCCTTTGACAGTCAACAGCATCAGGAACAACAACCGTCTACCTCATCACAGCTTGTGTCGGATGGTTTTCCTGTAGGAACTACATCTTTCGGCGATAATCAATTGCAACAGGAGCAGCAACTGTCTGCTTGGTCTCGCCTTAGCTATGCGTACCCTAGTCTTCCTACAGGTATAATGTCCGCTAACTCTTACGGGCATCAGCAGGCAGCTCCCAGTTTCTCACGATGGTTTCCATATTCACGTTCCACATCTGAACTTGGAACGCCAGAGAGATTTCCACAGCAGCAGTCGTACAGAGAGCTGTCACCTGCAGTAAACAAAGAAGCCCCTTCTGCCACTGGAAAATTTGGACCATTTACAGACTTCATAAAATGGCTATAAATCTTGAATTTACAGACTTGGTACTTTCACCTGTTGAAAACAAAATCTCTGCAAATTCGTTTGACAGACATTTTATATAGTTTTGTTGTCTTGTTCTTTATAAAATGTTTGTAAAATGTTTATAAATTCTAGGAGCTGTAGTGAGAGGAAAGACTCACAATTTACAGACTTTATAAAATCTACCAACAATGTTTGTAAATCTACTATTTACAAAGATTTTATAATGCCTCAGTCTTCTAATATAAAATGTCTGTAAATGGCACTGCGTAATTTTAATTTTAATTCAGTTACCAAATCTCTGTAAATTAATGTCGTCCCCAAGGGGAACATCTAATGACAAACGAGGAATTACATACTCTGTAAATTGACACAAACAAACATAATCTTTCTCCGAATCGTCTATATAGTATTTTTAAAGCTATATCCAGTGTTCACTCGCATAATCTAAGAAATTCAAAATACAGCCTTTTCGTTCCTAGACCGAGTACCGAAGCAGGCAAACGAAGTTTGCAATAGCGCGATTCTCTTCTCTGGAACAGCTTACCTTTGAGCGCTAAGATGTAGCCCACTCTTAGCTCTTTTAAATCAGGCATTTCCTTTTATCTAATTTAATGATAGTTAATAAAGGATACTTTTTATAGTTTTTAGTATAATCCCGTATAGATAATGAATTTAGTTAGACAATTTAATTTAGTTACGTAATTAATCTGTTGCTGATTAAGGCTCGACGGAAGAGCATGTATTATGAATTGACACCGCGTACGATAAATAAAATTTACCTACCTAACGGGGCATTATAAAATCGCTGTAAATTGACGCAAACGGAGCATCATAGAACCTCTGTAAATTGGCGCAAATGGGGCACTATAAAATCTATGTAAATTGACGCAAACAGGGCATTACAAAATCTCTGTAAATTGACGCAAATGGGGCATTATGAAATCTCTGTAAATTGACGCAAACGGGGCATCATAAAATCTCTGTAAATTGACGCAAACGGGGCACTATAAAATCTCCGTAAATTGACGCAAACGGGGCATTATGAAATCTCTGTAAATTGACGCAAACGGGGCATCATAAAATCTCTGTAAATTGACGCAAACGGGGCACTATAAAATCTCTGTAAATTGACGCAAACGGGGCATTATGAAATCTCTGTAAATTGACGCAAACGGGGCATCATAAAATCTCTGTAAATTGACGCAAACGGGGCACTATAAAATCTCTGTAAATTGACGCAAACGGGGCATTATGAAATCTCTGTAAATTGACGCAAACGGGGCATCACAAAATCTCTGTAAATTGACGCAAATGAGTACAACCGACTATTTTTTTTAGTAAAGTAAGCATTGTACTCGATATTTTGAGTTAGTTTACTTAAAATTTGACTTTAATATTTAACCCAACATAAGTGAGTTGAAACAACTCCTTAGGGACTGTGCAATAGTTATCAGAAGGGGGGGGGGTTGGAAAATGGGCTTCAAGTAGGAAAATATTAGGTAATACCCCCTTCTAAAGGAGTGAATTTAGTTATTGACCCCCCCCCCCCATCAGTCAGAAATTTTGTATGATCCCCCCCTCTTCACACACCTTATATACAATTACCCAACATTTTCTTAATATACACCTACCTGTTATTGCTACGAGGTAATGTTTGTTCCAGACGTGGATATACAGCAATGCTACATGTTTACTTGTTGGACATCCGTATCTGGGACAAACACGACCTCGAAGCAGTGTTCAACAAAGCCATCCGATTCCACTTCTGAATCACTTGATTGCGAATCCGAGTTGCTTGCACTGGAACTCATTTCCTCGTTAACGTTCTCTTGGGTTTCTCGTGGGATGCAAGAATCATCACCACGAGCGTACTGGAGAACTCGTTCAACCAGAGCCACTTTACCTCCACTGATCTTAAGACCATGCTGGTTGAGGTGCATCTTCAATCTGTTGCAATATGATTATCTATGTTGTAGTGAAATTATGCCGATTTTGGTGCAATTATTATTTTGTCTGCAGTGGTTCAAATTTATTTTGAACCAGTGCAAAATATTTTAACTGGAGCAAAATATTTTCACCATGCAAGGCAAAATATTTGCACTGGCGTATAACTATATTCTACTGTTCAAATGTTGTGGACAATTCAAATTTAAAAAGCCAGGAACTCTTTATCACAATATTCGTCTCTATATTATAGAGACAGAGAAGAATAGATAATCTTATTGCAACAGATTGAAATTGCAGTTCAGCCACAGAACAGATCATCAAGCCTTTCAGTGTGAGCTATGAACACTTAAAACAAAATGTTAAGCCCCCCTCCTCTTGAGTGACTTATTTTACTTTGAGTTCCCCCATTTCCTTGCCTTGATTTTACTTTATGCCCCCCCCCTCTGGTTTTCCACCCCCCCCCCCCGCTAATAATTATTGCACAGTCCCTTATTTTGTCGAGAAAATCAAGTGAAAGTCACCTTTTACTGAAACATACGATTAAAAACTTACTCACCGCAGTGAGTAAGTGCTTCTCACTCAAATTCAAAATATGAGTTAATTCTTAACCCTATTCAGCCTGGGCCTTTTTTTGAGTTTCTGAGCCTGGGGGGGCACATTGTGTCCCCCCCCTTCGTAACTTCAAGAACATTAAGGCTATGACAATGAAACCTAGAGGGTACATAGTACGTCCAAAACTGTCTCGTTTGCGGTCCGCACAATGGAACGATGACGTCATATGACGTAGTTATTAGGTAATTAGTTATGCGGCCGCCATCTTGGATCCGCCATCTTGGATTTCTGAATTTTTTAAAACCTCTTAAAAACCGTCCAAATTCACCCAAAATTAATGAAAACCAATAAATAAGCGATAAATGACGTAATAATATAAAAGTTATACCAATAAACATTGTTTTTCTTCATTCAAAGGTATAAATATGCGAATTTCAAAAAACATGGCTGTCAAAATCTTGTTGCCATGGAAACATCAAGTCACGTGATCAAAAATTGTCATATGAAATTGTTGCCAGATAAATTTTAGGAAAAGTCACAAAGTTTGATGGCGTTTGAATACATATTAAGGAACTAATGAATGTTCAAAGTTAGCGCGGGCACTTTGTGCCCCCCCCCCCGCCCCCTTCCCAGGCCGAATAGGGTTAACCCAATAAAGTGAGTTGAAGCAACTCTTTATTTTGAGTGATCTTAGTGTAACAGTCTGACATCTACTCAAACGTGAGCAAAAGCACACACATAAGAGATTGCCGCTACCATCGCGAGCGAGAGCGAGAAAAAAACGTATCATTCAAAGAAAAAAAAAATATTTCAAAATACAAGACACAGCTTAGTTCAACGGCGGTATTACTGTTGTATAAGATATTGTCTCATGTACCATTTGGATCACAAATCTTTACTTCACACGTCAATGAAAAAACTCAAAAAAGTGAAAACCGACGAGGAGCACACAACTGACACAGCATTTTAATATTTTAGCCTTTCCTGAACAGCTCTTGAAAGAGGTGTTTAGAAAGCCTGAATTTACCTGGAACGGAAATAGGAATGATTTTCGAAGAACGAGAGATTCAAAAGAAATGCATTTTAAAGCCGTATGTGAGCTGGAAAAATAATAACGGTGAATCAGAAGTAAATAAATTATAAAGGCAAAGCAATTTTCCGCTGGGGCCGCTCGGCCGAGAGTTCTTGGGTGCGAATTGATCATGCGCAAGAGAGTCATTCCCGGCGGGCAGTTCGTGGCGCTTGTTTCAACGAACTTCAGGTATATACTCCATGGGAGAATGCCATGGTTGCACCGAAGAGTGCATATATTTACAATACTTACCTCTACTTATCCATACTTACCCATACCTACCCATACCTACCCATACTTACCCATACTTACCCATACCTGCCCATACTTACCCATACCTACCCATACTTACCCATACTTACCCATACTTACCCGTACTTACCCGTACTTACCCATACTTACCCGTACTTACCCATACTTACCCATACTTACCCATACTTACACATACTTACCCGTACTTACCCGTACTTACCCATACTTACCCGTACTTACCCGTACTTACCCATACTTACCCATACTTACCCATACTTACCCATACTTACCCGTACTTACCCGTACTTACCCATACTTACCCATACTTACCCATACTTACCCATACTTTCCCGTACTTACCCATACTTACCCATACTTACCCGTACTTACCCATACTTACCCATACTTACCCGTACTAACCCGTACTTACCCGTACTTACCCATACTTACCCCTACTTACCCATACTTACCCATACTTACCCATACTTACCCATACTTACCCATACTTACCCGTACTTACCCGTACTTACCCATACTTACCCATACTTACCCGTACTTACCCATACTTACCCGTACTTACCCATACTTAGCCATACTTACCCGTACTTAGCCATACTTACCCATACTTACCCGTACTTACCCATACTTACCCGTATTTACCCATATACTTACCCATACTTACCCATACTTACCCGTACTTACCCATACTTACCCATACTTACCCGTACTTACCCATACTTACCCGTACTTACCCATACTTACCCGTACTTACCCATACTTACCCATACTTACCCATACTTACCCATACTTACCCACACTTACCCGTACTTACCCATACTTACCCGTACTTACCCATACTTACTCGTACTTACCCATACTTTCCCGTACTTACCCGTACTTACCCATACTTATCCCTACTTACCCATACTTACCCGTACTTACCCATACTTACCCATACTTACCCATACTTACCCCTACTTAGCCATACTTACCCATACTTACCCATACTTACCCATACTTACCCATACTTACCCATACTTACCCCTACTTAGCCATACTTACCCATACTTACCCATACTTACCCGTACTTACCCATACTTACCCGTACTTACCCGTACTTACACATACTTACCCGTACTTACCCGTATTTACCCATACTTACCAATACTTACCCGTACTTACCCGTACTTACCCATACTTACCCGTACTTACCCATACTTACCCGTACTTACCCATACTTACCCATTCTTACCCATACTTACCCATACTTACCCGTACTTACCCGTACTTACCCATACTTACCCGTACTCACCAATACTTACCCATACTTACCCATACTTACCCGTACTTACCGATACTTACCCGTACTTACCCATACTTACCCGTACTTACCCGTACTTACCCATACTTACCCATACTTACCCATACTTACCCGTACTTACCCGTACTTACCCATACTTACCCGTACTCACCAATACTTACCCATACTTACCCATACTTACCCGTACTTACCCATACTTACCCGTACTTACCCATAGTTACCCGTACTTACCCGTACTTACCCATACTTACCCATACTTACCCGTACTTATCCATACTTACCCACACTTACCCGTACTTACCCGTACTTACCCATACTTACCCGTACTTACCCGTACTTACCCATACTTACCCATACTTAGCCATACTTACCCGTACTTAGCCATACTTACCCATACTTACCCGTGCTTACCCGTACTTACCCATACTTACCCGTACTTACCCATACTTACCCGTACTTACCCATACTTACCCGTACTTACCCATACTTACCCGTACTTACCCGTACTTACCCATACTTACCCATACTTACCCATACTTACCCGTACTTATCCATACTTACCCGTACTTACCCGTACTTACCCATACTTACCCCTACTTACCCATACTTACCCATACTTACCCATACTTACCCGTACTTACCCGTACTTACCCGTACTTACCCGTACTTACCCATACTTACCCATACTTACCCATACTTACCCATACTTACCCGTACTTACCCATACTTACCCGTACTTACCCGTACTTACCCATACTAACCCATACTTACCCATACTTACCCATACTTACCCATACTTACCCCTACTTACCCATACTTACCCATACTTACCCATCATTACCTATACTTACTTAGCCATACATAATTACCCAAAATTCCTTTCTTTTGTATACGGTCTCTCGTAGGCGGTCAGCCTTTGTGTGAAATGTATAATAATTGATTCTTGGCAATGAAATATTTCTTTAATTTGCAATAAACCAACAAAAATATGACCCTTGACAAAGGAACAGAATAGTGGGGATCGGTTTTTTTTAAATTTCGAGTTGTGCGCGGGAAAGCAAGCATTCTGATGGTTTGACATTAACAAGAGTCCGACGTTACATTTGTATTGTCATTTTATGGCTAGGTTCTTCATGGTCGTACTTTCCTACTTCAATCACTGACTGTACCGAACACTCTGTGACGGTGTGTTAGGACATTAATATACCAAAGGTTCCAAACCTCGATATTTTATTACAATAAATAACGGATGAAGGTTATGACAAAACCGTGGATCTGGATCGGAGATTCGAAATCTGTAAAGGAATGCGTTAACAAATTAGTTTCCGTTTATATCGCTAATATCAAAAGAAATCAAGATAAATATTTACCCATTGGTTCTAGGTATCCATAACACTGTCTAGAGATAAAAAATCTTAACAATTGTATCTGTTACGTCATCAAATTATAATGCGCAAAGAAATTAGAATATCGCGCAATACACTCCCCGCCGGCAATTACAGACTGTTTAAAGTTTTCAGTAAAAATCATATCAGAATTACACATAATAGTTCAGAGTTATTATTGCCAAAATGTTTTGAGATAGTTCATTTGTCTTCTGATGCAGGTAGAATAGTTATCAGCTTGTTAACTGGTCGTTCGATAGTTGTAAAGCCTTTCCCTTTGTATTCGGTCACTTTTTCGCCAGGCTTGGGATTTTTATATTCGACGAGGGCTCGTCTGACCTTCCCGTCTTCCCCTTTGCAAACTTTTGATATTTTCCCAAGTTTCCATTGTCCTCTTTTCGCGTTAGAATCTTGGATAAGAACGATGTCATCAATTTCAAGGTTTCTCTGGGCCGTGTGCCATTTGTGTTGGACTAATAAGCTTGGAAAGTAGTCTCGAGTCCATTTCCGCCAAAATGAGTCAGTTAGTTGTTGTACAAGTTCAAAGCGCTGTTTGATGTTGGACGGCTCTTTGAAAGGTCCACTTAGTACTCTTGATGTTGCTCTACCAAGGAGGAGGTCATTGGGACAAAGATAGGTATCGTCTGTTGATGTAGGATGTCGGTCGATTGGTCGTTCATTTACAAGATTTGCCGCTTCGTAACAAATGGTTTGTAACTCGGAGAAGGTTAGAACGCTTTCAGCAATAGCTAATGTGATTGCTTTTTTCACGGATTTAATAAGTGCTTCCGATACACCGTTTTGCCAGGGGGCATCTGCTGATGAGAACTTCCATTCAAATCCTTCCATTACTCCGAACTCTAATAGCTGTTTCTTATCTAAGTCGTTGATGACTTTCTTTAGCTCGGCGCTGGCTGCTACTAATTGGCTGCCATTGTCAGAATACAATTTGGAGGGGTATCCTCTGATCGATACAAATCTTCTTAGTACCATTACGAATTTGTCAGTACTGTAATCAGGAGCTATGTCGATATGGACAGCTCTGGTTCCCATGCAGTTGAACAGTACTCCATATCCCTTTCCAAATGTTCTTTTCTTGACTTCGTCTTTAATCTTGAAGGGTCCGAAATAATCAATCGTAGTGGAATTCCACGGGGGTGCGGGTTTCAGCCTTTCTATTAGGAGTTTTCCCATAATTTGTTCTTCTGGTTTTCTTTCAAGCTTTCCACAGATAATGCAGTTGTATTTGATGGATTTGGTTAGTTTCAACAACTTCGTGATCCAAAATCTTGATCTCACCTTGCTGGCCGTCGCGAGGAACCCGAGATGGCCTCTTCTGTGAATATGCTCAGCGTAAAGGCGTGAGAGGCGATGTTGATATGGCAGAAGTATTACCTCGGTTTTGTTATAACTCATCTCGATCCATCTCTCACCGCGGCCACCTACGACGTATATGCCATCATCACGTCTCCTTCAGGAAATCTGGTCCTTTTTGCCACAAAGTGTACATGCCAATTTCATTTGACTTCTTTCCGCGGGTCAGCCAGTCGGCGATGTTATTTTTGCTCTCTGTCCAATACCAGTTTTCGGGATCTGTGTTTTCTTGGATTTCTCCCACCCGAACGGCTGCGAATGTGTTGTAACCATAGTTCTCCTTCTGGATCATGGCATGGACAATCTGCGAGTCTACAATATAGATGATTCTTTCAAACTTGTATCTACAGTGGGATGTTATAATTGTTTTCAATCTGCTGCTTAGTACAGCTCCGCAAAGTTCGATACGATCGATGGATATTTTCTTTACAGGTGTTAAGCGGTTTTTAGATATGATGAGATGACTATCAAATTCTCATGTTGTCAGTTTCCATCTAGCATATGCGCATGCGCCATACGCGTTTGTCGATCCGTCAGAGAAAATGATGAGGATAGGATTTCCTACGGTATTAGAGCTTTCATGCATCTTCTTATTTTCACTTTATTCATTCCTGGCAGATCATCGAAGAAAATCATCCAGTCTTTCGTGTGATCTGATGGTATAGGATCATCCCAGTCGAGGGTGAGGTCACTTATCCATAGTTGTCTCATGAGGATCTTAGCTTTGACAGTAACTGGTCCTGCTAGTTCGAGTGGATCGTATATGCTGTTCACTTGTGACAGGATCTTCCTTTTTGTCAAAGCGTCACAAGCGATGGGCTTGGGATTCTTCTTCTTCATTTTGCCTTGTAAATTTAGCTTGACCTTGAAGCAAAGTTCGTCTCGGTTAATATTCCATTCGATACCAAGGACCTTTTCTGTCGCTGTGTTGGGTGTAACTGGTAGGATTGATTGAACATGGCTTGCGTTATAGGAATACATCCACTCTTTAATCTGAAATCCTCCTCTGATCAGAACTTTCTCCATGTCTGAGGCAATTTTTTGGATAAGGTCATCCATGTAGTTGTTATTGATTATTACGTTTGCTGCCTCAGGGTATTGCTGTTTGAGTCGCTCTGCTGTCTTGCGCAATGCCAGTGTCGCTATGGTCCCAGAGGGGCGATCTCCAAAGGAAACCCTTTGTATGATGTATGTATTGGGATGTTGACTTGTATTGAAGTCGCGCCGTAGGAAGCGATTAGTATGGTGATCAATTTCCTGAGTTCTGACAGTATGATACATCTTCTTCACGTCTCCGATGATGGCGATTTCATTTTCTCTGAATCGTATCAGGATTCCTAGTAATTCGTTCAGTAAGTCTGGACCCTTGGCCCAATATTCATTTAGGACGTGTCCCATATAATTCGCACTACTGTTGAAGACGATTCTCACGGGGGTCGATTTTGAGTCAGGTTTCAGGACTTCGTGGTGAGAAATGTAGTGGATTGGTCCTTTATAGCTTTGTAACTCATCCTGGGAGAGTTTTCTTGCTACACCTCTAGCAATCATATCTTCTATTTGCCTTTGATAGACGTCAGCGTGAGCTTTATTTTTCATGAGTCGCCTTTCAGTTGATATGAGCATGCTGAATGCATGCTGCGCGCTTGTTGTCAGGAAGTTCATAAGGGTCTCTGATCCATGGATACCCGGCAATCCATATCTCATTTTCTTCGTCGTATTTCAAATTCTTGTCGATTAGTGCTAATTCCTTCTCCTCTTTGATGCTGTAGTTTTTACTTCCGACTGAACATTTGCCACATTTGCAGCCTCCACAGCGCGGATTGCAATTGATCCCGAGATTCTCGATGTTATAGAAATCTTCGAATCTTACTGCTCGTACATGATGAGCTCTGATGTTTCTAAGAGGTTGCTCTTCATTCATATTCTTGATTGAAGAATGTGTTCCGCCAAGGCATCTACCGAAACGGTTCTTTAGGAGTAGGAGGTGGTCGACGTTCTTCTCCTTATGAGGATGATAGTTGGCGTATTCATAGCCTATTAAAACATCGACGGTACCAGTGGGTCGAACAAGATCTTCTTTTGGTATGTTATTGAAGTGTTTTGCAATCCCGTCTATCTTAACGTTCTGGATGTCTGAAGTGATTTTGTCTATCCCGTACACGTCAAAGTAAATCCGATTGCCTTGTAGGTCAAATAGAGGAAGTTTATACTTGTATGAAATCAGGGCTTCATTCTCTCCTCCAACCTTAACCAGAGATAGCTGAACTTTGGTTCCTCTCAGTTTCTCTGCCTCCGCTTTTGCATTTGTAATAAAGGAAAGGGATGCTCCATTATCCCACAAGACATTAACCCAGCCTTTTGGACTTCGTATTTTCTGTATCTGAAGTAAACAGGTGTCAACGTCAGTGCTGTCGCATACACTTGCCGTGCCAGAAACTGAAGGTGGCGTTTCTTCTTGTTTGGGCGAGGGCTCTTCTTTCTTCTCTTGATGCAGTGTACTGTGATGTGTTCTTTTGCAATTATTGACATTGCAGATTCGTTTGCTTCGACATTGTTGCGAGCGATGTCCACGTCTCAAACACGACCAGCAAGCACCTTTCTCCTTGACAATCTTCTCCTTTTCCTCAATCGGTTTGGAGAGGTATACTCGGCACTCGCTTGTCCAGTGGTTACCATTTTCGTGAATTAGGCATTGCCTGTTTTGTTTGGTATTTCGTTGCTGTTCAACTGGATTGTCGTCTTTGTTGTCAGTATGATTCACGGAACCCTTAATTTTTTCACTGCTCAGGCGTAACTCTGCGTTCTGGTATTCAAGAGCTCTCTTCAGGTTCAGTAGAAATCTCAATAGACTTGGAAACTTATCAGTTTTATCAATGGTGCTCGTGTCGTTGCTGACTAATCTCGCCCATTCTTTCATTACGTCAGGGGGTAATCGTTTCTCAATGATGCTGATCGAGCTAGTTGTAGTTATCTCTTTCTCCAATTTTAGGTTGCATAGATCGCGATAGCCTTCTTCAACGACATTGACGAATTGAATGAACTTTTTGTGCTCACCTTCCTTAATACATTTAACATTCCGAATGGAATTGATGATGGCATCAGCGACTTTTGCAGGATCGCCGTATTTGGAGTCTAGTCGCTCCCACATTGCTTGGATGTCGTCGTCTACACTTTTTACATGAGCAAGGGGTTCCATTCCTAAGCAGGATCTTAGCGTATAAGGTGCGGTATTAATATTCAAATTGGGCATAACTTGTTTCTCGAAGTCTCGTTTAAATTGGGGGTAATCTCTTAACTCTCCTTCAAATCTCGGCATTTTGATCTTCTCTAGGTGAATATTGCTAGGTTTCATGGCATCAGTGGTAAGCTTAAAAGTTGCTCCGTCACTGGATTTGATGAAGGTTTTGATTTCATTTTCAGCGACGCGGGTTTCCATTAATTCTGAAATTTCACTGTAGCGCTGCTGAACGTCAAAAATCCACCGCAATTCTCGTTCTGCGGAGTCTTTATCAATGAGCTCGATTAACTTTTCGTGTTTTTGTTTACATTCGACAAAAGCCTCTTCAAGCTGACTTTGCAAACTTTTCATGTGTGTCGTTGTAACCTTTTCGTTTTCCATCGTATGGGAAGCATTACCATATAAGGCATCAAAGACTGCGCGGGCAGTGTTCCTTTTGTTGAGAATGCATTCCTTTTCTTTGCTTGCGGATACGTTGCGTTCTTTTTCCGCGCGCGCTCTTGTTTCATTTTCTATGTATTCAAATTTTAAATTTCTCGCGTCCGTGTAGCGGTTTTGTAGCTCTTCGAGCCAATTTTCTGCTGTGTTCATCTCGTCATCCTTCAGGAGCTCTATATAGGCGTTGTGTTTACCTTCTAATTCCTTCCATGCTTTGACGAGCTCAGCAAAATCGTCTTCAATCACATCTGCTATTCTTCTGTCGCGGACAGATCTCAGCAGCTCATTCCTTTTCCTTGTGAAGATTGTTCTGGCATTCTTCCGGTCTGTTTTCGCTTTTTCTGGATCCATTATCTTCGTGTGCACGTCTCAATGGATTTCGAATGTGACGGTGTGTTAGGACATTAATATACCAAAGGTTCCAAACCTCGATATTTTATTACAATAAATAACGGATGAAGGTTATGACAAAACCGTGGATCTGGATCGGAGATTCGAAATCTGTAAAGGAATGCGTTAACAAATTAGTTTCCGTTTATATCGCTAATATCAAAAGAAATCAAGATAAATATTTACCCATTGGTTCTAGGTATCCATAACACTGTCTAGCGATAGAAAATCTTAACAATTGTATCTGTTACGTCATCAAATTATAATGCGCAAAGAAATTAGAATATCGCGCAATACACACTCTATCCCAGATAATCAAGCTTGGACTTGACCTGTTTTAACTTCACCATAAAAGTTTTTACAAGGAATTTCCAGGCCGTACACGTTTTCTGTTGACACGTTTACCCATTATGATGGCTTACTTTTTGTTTATTTCGCGCTTTACTTTGACAAATACAGTCATCCTCAAAGAAATGTGACCAAGTATCTCATCTAATCCAGTAACTGTGTTAGCGTGTTGGGTGTGCCCCGGGGCTGTGCCGAAGTTTCAAGACTGTCACTCTCCCGTAAGCGAACATCCACCCTATTTTTCTTTGGTGTCCGCTTATGGGAATAATGTTCGTAAGCGGACAGCTGTAGGCTTTACTAACGGACACTTTTTTTCAATTCCCGAGGGTGTCCGCTTATGAGAGAGTTGACTGTATTTCAGACCTGACCCTTAAATCGATACCCAATTTCAGACCTTCCCTATAACATCAGTATATACCCTAGTAGGGGTGACGAATGGTACCTTCAAAATCGTGGGTCTCGGAAAATTTTGGTTCGGTCTCGAAATCTCGGCAGTTTTTGTGTCAAGTCTCAAAGTCTCGTTTGGCTGGTGCTTTTTCTGTCTCGGAGTCTCCGATTTTTTTTCCTCAAGGTCTCGGAGTCTCGGATACTTTTGTCAAGCGTCCTCATTCTTCATCCTTGTTTGTTGTTTGATAGGTGATTTGGATATTTTTTAATCGAACAATTAAATGGATTGCGTTCGATTGGCTCTGGTAAACCTATACAAAGCAAGCCCAAAGCAAGCCCATCAAAGCAGGTTTTTCTTGTTTTTTTTTTTTTTTACAATTTATTCAATAACAGAAACCCAATTGATAAACTGTCCACGGCAGTTAAAAAATCGAACTCAATGTAATGTAACCCAAATCGAACTCAATCGAACTCAATCCGTGGATTGAGTTCGATTGAGTTCGGCAATCGAACGAAATCGAACACCGGACATTCAGTGAGTTCGATTTCCGAACAGTTTATTCAATAACAGAAACCCAATTGATAAACAGTCCACGGCAGTTAAGAGAACAGAACAGAACAGAACAGAGCAAAGCTATCATTATTCCCGCGGGCGTATTCCGAAATTGTTATACCCTTTCCTTTTTTAGCTAACTTACAATTGCGGAAGACAGCTCGAAGGGTTACTTTTATGCAAAAATATAATGACGCCAAAGCGGCATTCCTGGTAGCCTTTTACTACGCATCAATCCACAGCGCATCTGAAGCCATTTCTGCGGAATTTCTTCGTTTACGAAAAACACGTGCGCTACACGCCGGGCTGAAGTAACTCGAGCTTCCAAGATCTGGTTATGGATTTTTAACGCCTGTTTTGCACAAATCACGAGTTCGAAAGTCGAACGTTCGATTGGGTTAGATTTCTTTTTTTTCTTTTCAATCCATGAATTGAGTTCGATTGAGTTCGATTGAAATTTAGTTCGATTGGGTTCGATTTACTATGCCGGGGTAACTGTAATGCAAAGTCCCAGGTGTATATTGTATATCTTCCTAACAATTACTGGCTGTTTAATTTCTAAAGTGCTTGCCCCCGGGCGCGTTATCACAGCGTGTGACAAGCCGACGTACACTCAGAAACATGATCGCTCAATGTTGCCCATGAGCGCCAGGAAGTGCTTCCATTGCGTAAAAACATTTGAGAAGGGCTTCTAATTCCCGATGTTTATCAAACTGAAAAAAGAGCTTCTTTTAAAAACCATGAAGACCAGAGTGCACAAACCATATCCTACTTTAGACCAAAATGGTCAAAATCTATACCCTATTTCAGACCAAAACGGCTTGAAAACCATAACCTTTATAGCTTATATAAGAGAGTATCCCTTCGGGCCGTAACATTATCTCAAAATTTAAGTTCTTGTCACTTGATTTCCGTTATTTTTTGGGAGCTTTAATTAATTGCGGTATTTTCATTCCGAAAGTGAGCAACCATTTACAGCCTAGCCATGCATATGCACTGGTTCGCATGAATGAACTGACAGTTGTGTATCATTTTTTTCCAACATTAAATACAATTATTGTTTAAATTTAGAGGTTGAATTATTCCTTATGTCCTAAATTTGTTATATCGTAAAGGTAATTTTAAGAGACCTCATCGGGATTGTAATAAGACTTAAGATATCTCGGACGGAAGTTATGTTCCGCAGTAAAAAGGAGTCTAATATTTAAATAATCTCCGCTGTTATTTTTAAACTTAAGACGAAAACACAAATGCACACACTTATAGCAATTTTGTTTTCACAATATTCCTGGATTACGTTAACTTGCATCGTCCTAGCTAGTAAGCTGGCAGAGCTAATTCTTTTTTTCTTTTTTCGGTAAGTATGGGTAAGTACGGGTAAGTATGGGTACTATGGGTAAGTATGGGTAAGTACGGGTAAGAACGGGTAAGTATGGGTAAGTATGGGTAAGTACGGGTAAGTATGGGTAAGTATGGGTAAGTATGGGTAAGTATGGGTAAGTATGGGTAAGTACGGGTAAGTAGGGGTAAGTATGGGTAAGTATGGGTAAGTACGGGTAAGTACGGGTAAGTACGGGTAAGTATGGGTAAGTATGGGTAAGTACGGGTAAGTATGGGTAAGTACGGGTAAGTATGGGTAAGTATGGGTAAGTATGGGTAAGTATGGGTAAGTACGGGTAAGTATGGGTAAGTATGGGTAAGTATGGGTAAGTATGGGTACGTATGGGTAAGTATGGGTAAGTATGGGTGAGTACGGGTAAGTACGGGTAAGTATGGGTAAGTATGGGTAAGTATGGGTGAGTACGGGTAAGTACGGGTGAGTATGGGTAAGTATGGGTAAGTATGGGTAAGTACGGGTAAGTATGGGTAAGTATGGGTAAGTATGGGTAAGTATGGGTACGTACGGGTAAGTAGGGGTAAGTAGGGGTAAGTATGGGTAAGTATGGGTAAGTACGGGTAAGTATGGGTAAGTATGGGTAAGTACGGGTAAGTATGGGTAAGTATGGGTAAGTATGGGTAAGTATGGGTAAGTACGGGTAAGTATGGGTAAGTACGGGTAAGTATGGGTAAGTATGGGTAAGTATGGGTAAGTACGGGTAAGTATGGGTAAGTATGGGTATGGGTAAGTATGGGTAAGTATGGGTAAGTATGGGTAAGTACGGGTAAGTATGGGTAAGTATGGGTAAGTATGGGTAAGTATGGGTACGTATGGATAAGTATGGGTAAGTATGGGTGAGTACGGGTAAGTACGGGTAAGTATGGGTAAGTATGGGTAAGTATGGGTGAGTACGGGTAAGTACGGGTGAGTATGGGTAAGTATGGGTAAGTATGGGTAAGTACGGGTAAGTATGGGTAAGTATGGGTAAGTATGGGTAAGTATGGGTACGTACGGGTAAGTAGGGGTAAGTATGGGTAAGTATGGGTAAGTATGGGTACGTACGGGTAAGTAGGGGTAAGTAGGGGTAAGTATGGGTAAGTATGGGTAAGTACGGGTAAGTATGGGTAAGTATGGGTAAGTACGGGTAAGTATGGGTAAGTATGGGTAAGTATGGGTAAGTATGGGTAAGTACGGGTAAGTATGGGTAAGTATGGGTAAGTATGGGTAAGTATGGGTAAGTACGGGTAAGTATGGGTAAGTATGGGTAAGTATGGGTAAGTATGGGTAAGTATGGGTAAGTATGGGTAAGTATGGGTAAGTACAGGTAAGTATGGGTAAGTATGGGTAAGTATGGGTAAGTATGGGTAAGTACGGGTAAGTATGGGTAAGTACGGGTAAGTATGGGTAAGTATGGATAAGTATGGGTAAGTATGGGTAAGTACGGGTAAGTATGGGTAAGTATGGGTGAGTACGGGTAAGTACGGGTAAGTATGGGTAAGTATGGGTAAGTATGGGTAAGTACGGGTAAGTATGGGTAAGTATGGGTAAGTATGGGTAAGTATGGGTAAGTACGGGTAAGTACGGGTAAGTAGGGGTAAGCATGGGTAAGTATGGGTAAGTACGGGGAAGTATGGGTAAGTATGGGTAAGTACGGGTAAGTATGGGTAAGTATGGGCAGGTATGGGTAAGTATGGGTAAGTATGGGTAGGTATGGGTAGGTATGGGTAAGTATGGGTAAGTACGGGTAAGTACGGGTAAGTAGGGGTAAGTATGGGTAAGTATGGGTAAGTACGGGGAAGTATGGGTAAGTATGGGTAAGTACGGGTAAGTATGGGTAAGTATGGGTAAGTATGGGTAAGTATGGGTAAGTATGGGTAAGTACGGGTAAGTATGGGTAAGTACGGGTAAGTATGGGTAAGTACGGGTAAGTATGGGTAAGTATGGGTAAGTATGGGTAAGTATGGGTAGGTATGGGTAAGTTCGGGCAGGTATGGGTAGGTATGGGTAGTTATGGGTAAGTATGGATAAGTAGAGGTAAGTATTGTAAATATATGCACTCTTCGGTGCAACCA
Organism: Cladopsammia gracilis; assembly: GCA_022457155.1. NCBI lineage: Eukaryota > Metazoa > Cnidaria > Anthozoa > Scleractinia > Dendrophylliidae > Cladopsammia > Cladopsammia gracilis. The sequence continues at coordinate 627,567 of JAJGOT010000401.1, read as the reverse complement.
TGGCATTCTCCCATGGAGTATATACCGAACTTCAATGTTACTGTTTTGCTGCTTGCTTTCAGCGCTCAAAACTTCACTTGATTTGAAAAGACAACTTGTGTTTTGAGCCTTTTTCTCGTTCCACGTTTTCTGAATAAGCTACATGCAATGTTTTTACAACATATCAACGATCGCCATGCATACGATTGCTTCCAACCTACGTGCATCGTCAAGACAAGTTAATTTCATCGCCATGTTGGCTAGTTCTTTCATGCTACACCAATTCAAGCGCTTCATTCTTGCCGCCCTTGGGATCCCAAAGGTAAGTTAGTTTACGTTAACAATGTAAACCAGTTTAAATATTATTTTTGGCTACCTGTACTGAAGATTTTCTGCGAATTTCAGGGTTCTGTCTTGGTGACTGTACGGGCTCACAGTCTTTACAAGGGATTTCACGTTGTGTTTTGTTTAGTCTTTTGTTTTTGTCCTTGTGTATCGGTACACCAGGACAGAACCAATTTCAGCCTGCTCATTTGAATAAATAAGCTTATAAGAAACTAAACCTTGGATGTTCAAGTGATGTTGATTTTTAGCATAAAGTACATGTACAGTATTATTTTCTTATTATTTGCTTGGGCCTTTGGCCGTCCATTAGGAAACCATACTGTAGGTCATAAGACCATTGACTTGTTAATTGTTGGAGGTAAAACCTTTGGAAAAGGTGAACATTGCTCAGTTAATCAGTACCCGGCAAAAAGGACAATAGTCAGTTCAGGGACGTATACAAAACATGGACCTCTGTCAGTATAAAGGATGGACTGCGGACTGGGGACAGGGTATAAAACAGTCTTCAGTTAAAATAAATTAATGGCATTCAACATCAAGTAGCAATGTCAAGACACGAGTAGAACAAGAAGGACTGGACCAAGTCCCAAGGTACACTGTACAACAATTATGGGATACAGACAATCTTATGTGCTTTTCTTTTGGATTCGTTGTGCATGTGCTGTTAAAAAAATACTGATTACAGTGTAGGCCTGCTGGAGTATAAACAAACACATGTGCAAGCAACCATACTGATGAATGGTGTCGGAACAAGATAAAGATTGGTTATGTTTGTTATTATTTCTAGATGCTTTGTGGATACTTGCGCAGAGCAGTGTTTGAGGTTTGAATGAGCCTCACCTTCCCCGTTCCCTCCCCCTTCCCTCACCGAGAACTCAAAATGAAAACACTGCTCTGCGAGTATCCACGAAGCACCTACATGTAGAAACAATGAAAACAATCAGTATGGTGGCTTTGGCATGTGTGTTTACACTTGTATACTCCACTAGACTTTTGTTTTATCCACGTTCCAAAAGAAAAGCACATGGGATTGTCTGCATCCCATAATACGTGTAATAGCACACTGTAGCGTGGGACTTGACCCAGTCCTTCTTGTTCTACATGTGTCAAATGAAATCTGAAGGGAGAGCACTAAAACTTCACATGCTCCTGCCCCAACAGTACCAGCCAGAATCAGACTGCATGCATTGTATAAAATGCAATGTTGGCAAAAGCATAAAATAGTAGGAAGTTAAATACTGATGTTGAATGCCATAATTTATTTCAACTTAAGACTGTGTTTTATACCCTCTCCTCAGTCCACAGTCCATCCTTTAGACTGACAGAAAAATTTGGAAAAAGAAAATTAAAATTGACAAAAATAAGGGGTGGTCCATCAGGTGGTCCATGGACTGGGTCCACAGGGGTGGTCTATGTTTTGTAAATGTCCTCAGTTCAGTGTACATGTATATTTTAGTGTGATTATAATGCACATACCTGTAGTTCACAAACATCATATTGGATAGCTCTTTGTAAAGAGAAAGGCCCACCAGAAAAGAAGGCAATTTTAATTTGTTGTTGTAGGTACATGTACATGTACATATGTTGATTGATCATGTAGCTGTTGCACTTCACTTATTATTTTTTTTCTTTAGTCTGTGTGAGAAACATGTAATGTTTGCTAATGAGGATAAAACAAAAATAGAATCAAGGATAGTTTTAAGCACAGTATACATGTAAAGTTGTAGCCATCGTGTGGGTAAATTGCATCATTACGAAAATAACTACATGTATTTTTACTTTACAATGGACTGTACAGCCTTACAGCCTTACAAGGCTGTAAGGCTGTGCTCTAAATCTACATTATTGGTACCAGCTTATAAGTTTTGTGAAAAGCTACATGTTTGTGCACATTCTGATCACCCAAGGTCAAAAGTGACATGCTATGGGCCACTGTGTTGCTAGAGCACCGCCCAACATTGCAAAATTTTACCATTGGGCGACCAGGAAATCTTTGTTTTTGCAACAAAGTTGCATGTATATGCTGAGTACCCCAGATTTCAAGTGTTTGGAGATTTTGGGCTCCCAACTATTTTTCTTAGAGCACAGCCTCGGTTGTCTAATACATGTACAGGGATGTATGTAGTCAGTTTATATATATATTTTTAATCTAAATTGTGACTATTTCCTTTATTTCTTATAAAATTCATTAATAATTCATAAGGAAAATACAAAAGAAATGAATGTTTAATGAAGGTTTGTAAACCCCAATACAGATTAACTGAGTTGATGAATTATTAAACAGTAGCATTAACTTTTGATACAGATCTCTGCTGAGCTAATTAGTATGCATTAACTTTTGATACAGATCTCTGCTGAGCTAATTAGTATGCATTAACTTTTCATACAGATCTCTGCTGGGCTAATTAGTATGCATTATTTTTTCATACAGATCTCTACTCATTGTTTCATTTCATAAGTCAGATAAAATATTGGCGTCCGATCTGTATGGGCGTTTACAATGGCTCGCCTTTTGCTCGCCATTGTAAACGCCCATACAGATCTCCCGCTCATATTTTATCTATCACTTAGAAAGCTGACAAAAATACAGTACTATAAAGTAATGAAAAAGATGTGCATGTAGAATGGTCTGTGCCAGAGGTACAGTACATGCATTAATGTACTTGCAGCAATGGAACTTGTTGATTGACTTTATTTTGTCTAACCCCCAGTCTGATTACACTGTATTGTAAGTTGCATTGCATCACCATGGGAATTCCTCTTTATTTCTAACATTCCCATGCATGTAAGAGTGCATGTGGGCATCATGGACGTCAATATTACTAACTTCTGCTTATGGACTCCACCTGTCTCTTTGAGGATAGATTCCGTAGTCATGGTTTCATTGGCACACAACTCCCTTTTAAAGGCCCAGTATCACCCAAAATGCATTGCGCGCCCAATGCCTCGACGATTGAATTTAATGCAGTCGAAAATTCCCGAAAGAGCCAATCACGAGCGAGCTCGTCATTTGAAAATAAAAACAAACGACCGCAAAGCCGAATGGGTGGTACTGGGCCTTTGACCCAGAGTAAACTTTAAACTATGCAAGAGTTGCATGACTCTGTGTTGTGTAAATACAGTACATGTACATGTACAGGAGCATAATTTGCACTGGTCTAATGTCTTGCATGTATAATTATGATTGACATTGAATATAAAGCAGTTGGTTTCAAATGAAACTGTGATAGTGAATTGTGGGGAGTGAAACAAAACGTTAGTGTTATCAGTCATGTTGATAAGGTAAATTGCTACCATAAAAGAATAAAAAAGGTATTTTTTTAGTGTTAGCCCTAAAAAACATCAGCCTTAATTTACTTTATCAACAATTCAGTTGATCAAACTACATGTAATCTACACATAAACAATGAAACAACTGACATTATTCTTCTAACAATATATTTTTTTTAATTACAAAACAGAACAACAGGGTACACTGTAGAAGATGCATGTACATGTACATGTAGTGATGATGATTGCAGTGACACTTTGCATGACAACACTCAAGTACAGTGTAAGTATGTTGTTATGAATTAAACCCTGAATAAATAACTACATTGTACAATATACCAGCAGCAACACTGGGAAACTAACACACTTTAAAAAAAGTAAAACAGGAAAACTCGTTTATAAATTTTTGAGAGCTTGAGCATTTGCACTCACTTGTGGAAACTTTTTGTCACTGACTTGCTGATATTTGAAGTCCTGGGTCAATCAGTTTTTACTTCCCAAGTTATTCAAGTGTTACCTTTACCCTTGCAGTGCCTCTTTGAACATTAGGAGTAAATGAGTACTGCCACATTACAGTCTTATTTGTGATAATGGCATTCCAACCAGAGGAGTAACAGCGTATTTTAATCTAGAGTTTGCAGAATTTCTCTGGCTTTTGTTTTATTATTTTCATCATATGATGCTGTACTTTTTGTTAACTTAATGATAACCAATATGACTCCCTGTACATTAACATTAATTCTTTGTGAAAACATTTACCCTATCCTGCCAGTCAAAAATGTTATTTTACTGGTTCATAAGTAATAGACTGAGGACAAAACCAAGGATAACAAACAACTTGATGCTGTTGAAACAGAATCTATTAAGTTAACACATTTATAATGGAATTGATATTATTTTGTGGTGATTAGATACAGGGAATTCAGGTTGAGGGTTTCAATGCGTTTGTTGAAAAAGCTGATTTATCGTATTGCAAGGGTACCCGTTACAAGGCAGGTTGTAAAACAAGAGCGATGGCTCTTCAAGGCTGTGCTCTGAGAAAGATTACAGGGAACCGAAAGCTCTGAACCTGTGAAAACCAGGATGCCCAGCATTATGAATTTTACAATGTATGCAAAAACATAGATTTCCTAGTTGCATCAGGGCAAAAGTAAGTTGCCAGGAAACACCAGGCACTGCTAGAGCAAAGCCCTGCTCTTGTACATGTATGTCACAAAACCTTAAGTTTTCGACCTACAGTGTGTACAGTGTAGGACATGGCTACATTTTCCAAAATTTTGAAAAGCTAGTGTGAGACTAGTTGGTTTGATGGAGGTCTCCAACTCATTGTTTAAAATGTATAAAAAAATACATTCTGACTTGCATGCATTATTTTGTTTCCTTTCAGATTTCACTATCCTGTGCATCAATTACTGCATTTTTTTGAAGGCCAAGAAACTTAGTGATGTAAAGTAATGAATTTATATGAATGACAAATACAATCTACATATGGAAATATTATTGAAAGGAAGTTTATAATACATGTTAGGCTAAGGCAAACATTAATGTTACAGTTTATTACATGTGATTATTTTTTTGGAATCCAATCAAGATAAGTAAATATTAAGTGAGAATTTATTTTAAAAATGCTATACAGTATTGTAGTGCTATTTTCATGAAAGTACAAACGATGAATTTAATGTCCCATTTAACGTCTTTAATTTTTTTATAGAATTGTTTCCCATATTTTAGGTTTTCGACAGCATTTAGGTTTTATTTATCAGAATTTTTATACATTTTTATTAAATTATAGAGATTTAGAGAACAAAATTATTATAAAGAATTATTAGATTTACCTTCTAAAACAATCATTATTTGGAGTCGTAGATAGGATTTTTATGCAGTTTTTCTCTCTGAGATTGTCTTTGATTGGTTTCTTTGGACAGCTTACACGTAATCGTATATCAAGATTTAACACATTGAAATATATCTTAATGAACACCTTCATGTAACTTTGTTGAAATTTGATTGTACTGTATAACGAGACTTGAGCTATGTTCACACTTGGTGCCCAAGCACCAGTGCCTGGGTACTTGCGCAGAATGGTGTTGTGTTCACACACTGGGCACCCATCAGACACCATTTTGAAAAATAAGCATAGCAGGGAGTTACATTGTATATTATGGGTATGTAAAGCAGTGGATTGAGTGTCAAGTGCTTCTAAAGCAACAAAATATGTATTTACACAGAGCCTGTGCTCACTTAAGTGCCCAATAATAAATTCTCAGGTGCCAAGTGTGAACTGAGCCGTACTGAAGACCTTTTAATTTCACTTTATACAATGTATGACTGGTGTTTAAAATCTTACATTTTAAAACACTTACATTCTGCTGCCATTAGTTTTATTTGAACTTCAGAGTTATTAACTAAAAGGCAGCAAAGTTGTTCAACCCTTTTGTTTGACTGTAGCAAATTTTTTCTTTCTACAGCTAGATTTTATTGAGAGTAATGTAGACATTTTGCAAGAATTTATATTTGCAATAAAATTTTAGAAATTTACAGACATTATATGAACTTCTCTGTGACATTTGTGTGGTTTATTTGTGGCTATTTTACTAACATTTTATGCAACGTTCCGTTTACTTTTTACAGATATTTTAGTGAGATTTTATGCTATGCATTCTTCACGTGTTCCTTTTATACACGCTGATTTTACAGAGAAAATGTGGACATTTTGCATAGATTTAGTGCAATAAAATACATACATTTTACAAGCATTGTATGTACTTTTCTGTGACATTTTGTGTAGTTTTTTTGTTTACATTTTACAAACATTTCATTCAGTTTTTTTACTCACTTTTTACAGAGATAATAAGGAGATTTTATGTTTACTGGTTTACAGAGATTTTTTTCTCGTGCCATTTTTACAGAGAAAGTAGAAAGATTTTACAGAGATTTGTTGTTTGTAGCATTAAATCTCTGTAAATTTTACATAAAATTTACAAGAAAAACATCAAGATTACATACATATTTTATGCGATCTTAGTGCAGAAAATGTGCTGTAATTTACAGACTTTTTACGAAGTTACAAAATCTCTGGGAATGTGCACGTTTACAGAGTTTACAGAGTAACTAACTTTAGTGAAGTCTGTCAGTGGTTCAAGTTTTCCAGTGCATATATACTCGGCCTTCTTCCTCTCCCAAGCCGGGTTTTCCTTCACCACCAGATGGGGAATTCTACTGTTACCTTCTAGAGTTCTGCCCCCCGCAAGTGTCTAAGTGTTACGGTTGCAATCAAGGGCTGAAACCTGAGGGGCAAATCGCACAACCACCTTTCAACTTGGTTCTAGTTAGCAACATGAAACGAGAAAAAAAGTTCTAAGTTGTCCAACGTCTACTTTCACTGTAGGTTAGAGTGTGTAAGGCAGAAGCAACCATACTTTGTGCCAACGATGTGCAAGATTCCCCCAAAACTAACACCATTCTTGTTGCCTTGTCACAAGGACGTGCTGAAAAATCTATAAATTATAGAATCAGTAAACATTCTCCAACAAATCACAGAGCAGCAGGTATAGTTAGGATGTGAAAATGAGTTCCTTATTGTTGTCCCCCGTCTTGTGAGTGCTCGCAGTTCGTCAGAAAATCACCTAGTTGATCTACCCTGATGAACGAGATAAAAATAATAATTCAATACGAGAATCTGAGGAAGTGATTGCAACGGACAGGAAGGCTAGGAACATTGCTCAAGGCATATGCCAGTCTAGTGAAGTCATTTAAAATGTTATCAGTTAATTTATAAAGGTCCAATTGGAAATATTTCAGGCAGAAATCGTTTAATACGCAAACTATTTCTTCCCTTAAAACCATCGGTTTCATATTTGACGACGGAAAAAGGGTAGGTCCATTTCCCTTGATGGCGAAGGTTAAATATTTTTTGTCCATTTCTTAAATTGAGAAAACGGATGACGTTTGGCGGCGCCACGACCTGTGTGCTAGGTAGTGATACCACTTCATTTGGGCATTTTTGAGATTATTCCATGAAGACGCCAAATCTGGTATTGGCGTCGCGAAATCTCGTCTATTTTCTCAGATTATCGATTACTCTGTTCAGTCCTTAGCGCTGTCAATAACTGTCGAGCAAAAAAAATTAAAATAATAATAAGGAAAAAAAAAACAAAAAACAAACAAACAGACTTGGACTTTGCGAGGCCTGTGTCTCTAAATCTTCTTTCCTCAAAGAAAGCGACTGGTCAACGGGCGTTGTTTTGTGTTACTTAAGAGTAAGGGATATTGTTGTTTTTTCTTCGAGTCCTCACTAACTAATAATCCTCCCTTGGTTAGGAGGTATTTGCTACACCCATCACCTTGTTTTGGAAGGTATTTTGTTGTGTTTTTACGCATTGTTTCATCCGTCAACAGGATGACGTTTGTAGTCTACATTTCTTGGGTTATCAGTGTCGTGACGATGTTAAATAACGCTAATCAAGCCAATACTCTTGGTAAATGAAGTTCAATCTGTCATCCGTTATTGTTTTGTTCTTGTTAAGTAAATAAATAAATAAATAAATAAATGCAAAAGTAATCTTATACGAATACCTTTAAGCTCCATCCCTTTGATGTATTTATATCTATGGGAGGGCAGTTGTACCTGCCACCACACAAACACACATTATATTATTATATGCACCCCCCCTAACTGTATATCACACTCGACTGTTTTGAAAACAGCATTTCTAGCCATCTAAGATGACTGTGTTTTCAAATTTTCTTGGAAGGAAACGGTTTTCTTCGCTCCTCTGGGTGACTGATGTTCTTAGATCTAGCCAACCGCAGCAAGCCCTAAACTGCAGTTTTTGTCACTAAAATTGCAGTTATATGTGCTCGTATCTTTTCACCTCCTACACCCCCCGGCTCCCTTCCACCCTCGTCTGACATGTAAGCTAAAGGCAGTTTCACCATTATTTGATGAAAACCAACTAGCTTGGAAAAAAATTCCTTGAGTGACCTCGTATAGTTCCGACTGTTGTTGTCATGCAATTCGCTACGCCTCCGTGAAACTTATGAACCTGCGCTTACCTTTTCTTTTCCGGACTTGTTTCCGGCGAGGAAAGGATTTCGATTAGCCCATTGTCATCATTTCGTCCAGTCTTCATAGTACTGCCGAAATGAAACCGTGTAAATTTGTGAACAGATTTTTAGGGAAATGATTAGCTCAGTACATACCATTGTACCTGTAAACAGTCAAATTTTTGTTTGTACGAACGAAATGTTACCTGGCATTAGGGCACGACTCCTCGGTTTTGATGAAAACGGACTGATACAGTTCTTTATCGTCATCTTCAGGTTCATCTTTTATGATGAAAATCTCATCTTTCGCCTCATTCATGGTCGTATTAACAAATGTGGAAGTTCTCTCATTGACTTGCTATCTTGCACAAAGCACGCGAATTCCAGTCGTAAAAATACTCTGGACTTTGACCTTTGGCATGGCGAGCACTCCGACAGTCACGGGACGTCCTGTTCCTGTCTTTTTTAGGTATGAACTACCTATCAGTCTTATTTTATTTTTATTATTCTATTGTTATTAATTTTTTATTTCAATTTTTTTGGGTTCCGGGTGGGTTCCGGCAGGTTCCGGGTGGTTCCGGGTGGGTTCCGGGTGGCTCCGGATGGTTCCGGGTGGTTCCGGGTCGGTTCCGGGTGGGTTCCGGCAGGTTCCGGGTGGTTCCGGGTGGTTCCGGGTGGTTCCGGGTCGGTTCCGACAGGTTCCGGGAGGTTCCGGGTGGTTCCGGGTGCGTTCCGCCTTTTACGTACACCCCCGGTTACCGGCCATATAGCCACAGCGTAAAGAAATTATAGTTGCGTGGCCTTACCGCGATTAAATATGCGTTGTTTACTTCGACCAAAATCTATAGCAACTAATGTTATAGATTCTTTACGAAAATCCCACCAAGCTTGAATGGAATTAAATGCTTTCCGGTACAATACATGTTTCTTAATAATTTGTGAGATCATATATATCGTAAATATTAAATTCTAAATTTAGCCTCCAAAGTCCTGGTCCACGGGAAAATGCATTATGCGGATAAATCAAAAGAATCATGATCGGAAAAAACACAAGGCAAAATTACACATTTTTATTAATTTAGAAAGGCATCGAAACGTGTACCGAAAGTTTTATCCGCGTTAAACCATGTGCTTTGTATTTTTCAGTCGGCCGTGTTTTTTGCGCCAGATATCAATAAACGATGAACACTTGTGCAGATCTTTCAAATCCGTGGAAATTGTAAGATTTCCTCCAAACTTATCAGAAACATTTTCAATGCAGTTAAAATCGCCGGCAATAATGTTAAAAGAGTTCTGAAAAAAGGTTGTTAGTAAAACGCGTAACGGCGTAACGGGTAACGGCGTAACGGGTAACGGCGTAACGACGTAACGAGAATTGGCGTAACGAGATTTTTTTATTTATTTTTTTATTTTTTATTTATTTTTCATTTTTTTCTCATTTAATTTTTAACCCGCGAATACGCGAAGCGGGTACGCGTAATGAACGGGTTATTGGAGACGATGGCAAATTCACTCACTCACTTGCTCACTCGCTCGCTCAATCCATCACTTGACCTCTGTAAACTTCCTTCATAATTCCACTGATCCGTGCGTAAGACTTTCGTGGGAAAGGAACAGTTGATCGCCGAAAAAAGGGGCAATTTGAAAGTCCTGCTCTAATATTTTGTATTTCGTGTCTTTTAATGGAACATTAAAACCGATCTGCAGACTTCAAAATAAAGACACACAATCCTCTACCGCATATCTACATGCACCTAAGTAATAAAATTTTGCCATTGGATAACCAAGTTACTTCGTAGCTCAGGACCTCCGCGCAGGAGATCCGGAGTTCGAATCTCCTTCTCGACCCCATTTTTCTTTTTTTTTTCGGACTGGACATTATAAAAATGATGTACTGTTGTTTTTTTTTTTTGCTTTCGTCAAAAGTCCTTGCGTTTGCAATGTTGCCTTTAATACACTTTAGCATTTCTTATTCGCGGGTTGGCTCACAGGAGCCTTTGATTTTATTTTATTTATGGAATAAAACAGAAGTGATCAAGGATTTAATTAGGGCAGAAAAAATCGTATTTGGCGCGATTTTTTTTTTAGTCTTTTGGCAGGCGCCATTTGTAAAGAGTAAAATTTGCATATAAAGCCGACCATGGGTGTGCTCGTACGTAGCGTAGATTAATAGCGTATAATTCTCTCAAGAGCCGTTTTCGTTTAATTCTTATTTTGACCAGTCTTTAAGCGATGAAATATTTTGTCAAGTTGACGCTAAAGAGATCACAAGTTAGCCTGCATAGCTGGCGATTTTGTTGGCGTGCGCGATGCTGAAACGGCAGAGAGAAAAACGCTTTCTTCTGTCCATTCTCGTCGCGCGCGCCAACAAAACCGCCAGCTCGGCAGCTGGCTAATCACAAGTGGGCTGAATAATTTTTTTTTATTATAATCCATACTTCAATTCGAACTCCTTAAAATAGCTTGCACATACATTAAATAAACTTTCACATCAAAAACTTGCTTTATTCTAACTTTTTTAATACACTGAGTACAAGTCAGAGCCTATACTTAAATCAAATCAGTACATTGATTTATTTTAATCTGGCCGCTAACCAGGTTTTACAACTGAGCTTTATTTTTTTTTCACCGAATGTAATGTAACTATTACTTACCATCGAGCTTTCTCTCGCAAACAAATATGACATCTGGAAAAGAAATTCGTAAACGCAATTTGTTACAATACATTTTTAGTTACAAAAGGCGATAGCGCTTCGAATCAATGCGGCAATAGCAGGCAAACACAAATAAACAAAAAACTTGTTACTAAAAATGTGGTTGTTGTTCATCGTGGTGTGTAAGATAGGTAAACGCTTTTTTTCGTTTGTCTCACGATGGAGTCAATTTAAGATGTTGATCGCGACGTTTCGACTGCTATTACTGTTAGTCTTCATCAGGCGATGAGGTCGATTGGTTACGTGTCGCTTATGTAGCACGTTGGCTTGTTGCTATTGGTGCATTTCGATCCTCATTACTATTACGAAAAGATGTTGTTCCCTCCCCGGTCCGATTTGATATCGGTCGGCTGTTATGCTTCTTGATTGTAGGCATCCACGCTTCGGGAATTTCAATTCCACTATCTCTGTTGATGTTATTAGGATGAAGTCTTATGTGGATGGCCTCTTTAACTCTACGGGTGTACCAGTGTGGGTCACGGTCAATAAACTTAACCTCGTCCCAAATAGGAAAATGTCCGGTCTTGTTAGCGTGTTCTGAAACCGCGGAGGTTTGAGTACGAGCATGGGGGGCATGCTTGTGGATTTCTATTCAATTTCTCTAAAGTGACGGAGAATGCTATTATAACGATAAAACTATTGATTTTGTTCCACATCTTCAGTGATGTTGCTATCGGGTCTGAAAATTCACCATCACTAAATTGAAATATCATAGATTGTTATGTTATACTACTGATATCAACCTTTAATTACTATAAATAAGCCAGAAATCCAACGATTTTGCTTGAGCTGCCTTGAACTCAACGCTGTATAATTACTCAGACCGCGTTCAACAAAACTTGCAATTGAAATGCTCGACGAGCCGTGAAGCCTGACATCAAAAGACGGACTTCGCGCTGATCGAGCTAAAATCAGGACGCACAATAACAAGAGAAACAATAACTTCATGATCTTCCAAAAATCAAGGTTGAAACTAATAAACAATTTGTTTGAGAATCGCCTTATAAACTAAACCCAGCTATTACTTTGGATTGAAATTGACCAATTACGAAACAACGCGTTTTCCTGAGAGGTCCGCAGGAAAAAGAAGCCATTTAAAAGACGCTTATCTCTGCTAGGTTAAAAGCGAAAAAATATTTGCAATTGTAACGACTAATGCTTCATTCTGTCTATTTACCTGCGCGTTTGTCTTTACTAGTAACTCTGGTCACTTTCGAATTAACGATTTTTTATAATTTTTCACTCCGTTACTTTTGTTAAATTATCTTTTGTTTAATTTGTTTTTATTCTTGCAAAAAAGTGGGGGGGGGGGGCGCTAAAGCCCCCCCAGCCCCTCCCTCTGCGCGGTCCCTGACTGAAAAAGCAGTACTTAAAAAGAAAAGCAACAGAAAAGAAAATCAAACGACTGAAAGTCCAAACTTACCGTAATCATTCTCCATGTTTATAACGTCACAGTCGTGAGAAAGTCGCAAAGTCACAGTCGCAAGGCGCGTGCCAAAGGCGAGAAAAAAAGAAACAAATCGCGCCAAATATCATTTTATTTGAAATGTTACATATCCGAACGATATTAGGATTTTTATGCGTGTAACGAAGTTATTTTTCTGTTAACTCGTGACTTTCAAAGTGTTTTCCAAAGAGATTTCAAGGTTTCATTCAAATCTCGGACGTTACAAATAAATATTCAAATGTTCATTTCAGTCTTGTGGATTACTGGTCACGCGTGACGGAGCATGGCTGTAAATCATTGATCACTTCTGTTTATTCCATAAATGAAATCAAACAATAGAACGATTTCGTATAACCCATGTTTTAGATGCTAATTAGATTTTTATATGCTAATGAGCCAAGCTGACAGAAAAATTCGAGGTGCGATAGATTCACACATTTTACAAACCCCCAAAAGAAAGAAAACAAGATTTTTTTTCTTTTCACCTCAAAACAAAATAAAAATCATAACACTTTTTTTCGATTTGAAAAATCAAAGCGTCAAAATCAAAGTTGCAAATGCATTGTAGCGTGAATCACTTGAGCGTGAAACTTTTAAGTTTAAAAACAATGAAAATTTGAAAATAAATTTAGACTTGAATGTTCGCCGTTTATTTAGCAATCCTTTTGCTACCTATGTTGTTGACCCTTTCATGTGTTTTTAAAAAGCGTGAACCTAACCAACTGCTTCATTCTGCTTATCTCATGTGGCCAGACTCATTAGCATATAAAAGTCTCATTAGCATTTAAAACATGGGTTATACGAAATCGTTCTAATGAAATGAGAAAAAAATTAAAAAAAAAATAAATTAATTAAAAAATAAATTTAAAAAAAATTTCGTTACGCCGATTCTCGTTACGCCGTTATCCGTTACGCCGTTACGCGTTTTACTAACAACCCTGAAAAAATATTCATGAATTGTATCATAAAAGCATTTACGTTCACTTGGATTCGTGGGTGCATAAGTATTAACCAAATTAATTTTGGTGTCGTCGATTTCAGTTAAAACACTTAGGCCCAGTTCAAACGTCGAACTTCACATGTGCCGAACCTAATGCAAATTAGCAAGAACAATAGATTTTGCTCATTTGCATTAGGTTCGGCACATGTGAAGTTCGACGTTTGAACTGGGCCTAACAATTCTACTAGAAGAATCTCTTTTACCATTGTAAACATTTGAAATCAATATTTTCAGCTACAAGAATGGTAACGCCGCCTTGTTTACCAAGAGCGGGCGACCAGAAACTTTTACCGCGCCATTTAGCTGTCAGAGAATTTATCGCATTTTGACTTGTCGCTAAAGTTTCTTGTAAACAAATAAAATCAGAACGGGAATTTTTCGCAAAATCAAAAACCGAGCGTTGTTTGGCTTCATTGCCAAAACCACGGATATTCAAAGATGTAAATTTAGCTCTGAATGTAAAAACTTGGAGAAAATTCTTCTGGTAGAATTAAGCTTACATAGGCTTAACTAATGTTACTACTGCTGTTACACGTAACAATTTTTCGTGCAACTTGTTTCGCAAAAAAAATTGTTGCAAGTTGCACGCACGATTTTTACGTGTAACACCCCTTCATGCAACTGAATTTTTGTTTTTTTTAAGTTGCACGAAAAGTTGAATCGTTTTCTGCAACAAATTTCTTCAAGTTGCACAACAAAAATACGTGTAACATGGCTCTTGCAACTTGTGTCGCCACACTCTTTAGTCAACAGATACGTCATTTTAATTTACGCAATTTTTTTCGCGAGACAAGTTGCATGACAATTGTAACGTGTAACATTGTACGTGCAACTTGCAACAATTTTTTTTTTGCGAGACAAGTTGCACGAAAAATTGTTACGTGTAACAGCAGCTTAAGCAATTTTTGCAAATCACATTTAGACAGTTACTTGCTTTTCTGTTTATGTTTGTTTGTGTGATATCCAGTGTTTTTTTATGGAAAGCCATAACTTTCTTATGTGATCATTGATCATTAAGTGTTATGTGATGTGGTTTTGTCATGTTGTAATTGTGATACATCGTTATGTGGTGCGGTTTTGGCACTATGTTATGAAGTTTCTAAATAATGTTTCGAGGTTTTGACATTATGCGATGAGGTTTGATCATTATGTGATGTGGTTCTACCATGATGTGGTGTGGTTTTATCATTATGTGGTGAGGTTACTTGATAATGTGTTGTAGTCTTGTCATTACGTGATGCGGTTGTTTCATTATGTGGTGTGGTTCCTTCGTTATGTGGTTTCAACATTATGTGTTGTGGTTTCATCATTATGTAATGTGGTTTCTTTAGCTTGGAAATCGAGATTCTTCCGGTGTCAAGTATTAGTACCCAGGTTCCTCTCGTCCTAAGAACCCGTTTATCCAGTTTTTATTTGGGCCCAGTGCCGACTCTTTCGACTTAATAGGGAAATCAAAGATGGCGGGAGCATCGAACGCTAATTTGTCAAGTGTGCTTGAAAAGCTGCATCTTGGACATCTTCTCGAAAACTTTCAACGTGAAAAAGTAACAGTGGATCAAATATGTAAATTATCTTACAAAGAAATGGAATGCTTAGGTGTTAACGATCGAAACACAATGATGACTTTAAGGTTAAAGTGTCTCACCTTTGGAAGCAATCCACCGCCGAGGAATCCAGGAACACAAGGTTGCGGCGCACCTGAGTATTTTATCTCCAAGTCAGTTTTAGAGGCGTACCTGGAGGATGGCTTCAAAATTAAGGATATTGCATTATTACTTTCTGTTTCCGAAAGTACTGTTTACCGTTTACGTTTACGGCCTCAGTCAGTTGCAGTTCACAGAGATAACAGAGGGAGACGTTGATAAAGTTGTGGAGGAGATAACTAGGGAATATCCTTCTTGTGGAGAGGGGTTGCTGAAGCAAATACTTGAAGATCGGGGAATAAAGATTCAAAGGATGAGACTCCGCGACAGCATTCATAGAGTTGATCATGAGGGTGTTGAAAATAGAAAAAGAGGCCGTCTCCGCCGAAGGACTTACAATCTTCAAGGTCCCAACCACTTATGGCATATTGACACCAACCATAAACTTGTGCGTTGGCATTTAGTAGTTATAGGGGGCGTCGATCGCTTTAGCCGCCTACCAGTTATGTTATCATGCACAGACAACAACAAAGCTGAAACAATTTTAAAGTGTTTTTTGACTGCGGTAGATGAATTTGGGTTACCCAGCAGAATAAGAACTGACAAGGGCATGGAAAATGTCGATATTGCAGATTACATGATTTCAAAAAGGGGGGGTCAGTCGAGGAAGTGCCATAGTTGGAAAAAGTACACACAATCAACGAATTGAACGCCTGTGGCGAGACATTTTTGAGGGTGTTTTAGGACTATATTATAGAGTATTCTACTTTATGGAAGATAAAGGGTTTCTTGATCCTTTGAATGAGATTCATCTTGCTGCTCTTCACTTTGTTCATTTGCCAGTAATTAATGAGAAGCTGCAAGTCTGGAGAAGTGCTTGGTCACGTCACAGGATGCGCACAACAAGATCTTCGCCGATTCGTATGTGGATCTCTGGGCAGCTACAAAGTCCGTTGGGTATTGAATAAGTGGGATCAGCCATTGAACATTATGGGGTAGAAGGCATCATAGACAATGATAGGGAAGGGGAGGGTGACAGCAGGCCCGTTCTACAATCTCTTTCAATTTCTCTTACTGATCAATGCAAGTCACAACTGGCTAGCCAAGTTTCTTCCTCTTGGTCGTCAGAAAATTATGGAGTGGAACATTACTTGAAAGCAGTTGAAATAATCAAGCATTATACACCAAGCATTTCAGATCTTGGTCCAGAACAACAACAATAATATGTATTTTATTATCTGTGTAACCTAAGGTAGATACTTCAACACAGAGTGATACCAGATGTATAGGCTCAGTTAGGCATTCTCTGTAATAATTAAACAATCTGCAGTTTACAATGCCCTAAATCATTCTAATTAAAATGAAACTACCTCTCCATACATGAATTCATGGTAGACAATAATAACATCAACAAGATTTTTGTTATCTAAAACAGTTTCATGCGATTATTCACCGTAAAAGGAGCAGTCAGGGTGATTAGGTTACAAGTCTCTGTGCTCTGAAAGTTCAATGTGCAAATGATTTTTGTAAGTTAACAAAAAATTTTGAAATTTAAAAAGAATAGAATAAAATTTAATTTTTTACTTTCACGCAAGTTTTGAAATTTATTTTTAGTGACAGGTTCTATGGGAAATGAGAAAAGAAAGAGGAGACAGCCTATATGAACTGTTCAAAGCAAATAAGGTTGACTAAATCTGCTGTCACTTAGCGTGTATGCTAAGTGACTTAGCATACACATACCTTAAAGATTTGCAAGTAAAGGATGTCACATCAATAGCTTGACTTATGAATCTCCATTTTCTCCCTAACTGCTTTTCCACTATTATAATATCACCAAGTACTACAAACATTTAATTGGCAACCACATCCATAACTTGATTGGATAAGGTACTGTCAGTGGATTAATTTAAAACTAATGATTTTTTTCAACAACAACAACATCAACCATACCAACAACAAAACTGGGCTTCGCTGGCATGTGGAAGAATCTGTTAAATGTTACCAAAATACGTATTATGAAATGCATAGTCATACAACTCAAAAAGGGATTCAGTTTCTTTAAGTGGTGTACTTGTGGTTGCATGTGGTAAATGCATGGTATTACTACACGTGTTTGCTGTTGGAATGAAAGAATCTTTCACTTCTGTGAAGATCAGGGATGGGTGGAGCTCAAAACCTAATGCTGGCTCTTCATCAGATCCCGTGGCAAACTGCAGTACATGGCCTAGGCTGACACCGCCTCTTCTGCCACCTATTTTTGGAATAAGACACAGTTACTTAAACAACCAAGAACATATACAATAATAATGTTGTCCCTAGTGCTTAATAAGTATTTTAAACTCTACGAATGCCTTGTAGACCAAGGTTTTGCTCAGGAGCCAAATTATAAATAAAACCCTCTAGTTCCCATGGTCAAACAAAACAAGGGCATTAATAAGATGTAAAAGTATGGCATGTACAAAAAACATTTAATGTCATTTGGTTTTATGTTCCCCAATTTACTCTGTATATTTTTAACCAATAACTATCATTAAAAGGTCATGTGACCCAAATGTCCAACCCTTCAAGCCAAAAATGAGTTAACATCCTCAAGTTTTATACAACTGCCACGTTTTAGTAAACATTTAAGATTTTAGATTTAAGCTAAAATTGTTTTTCAGATATTATGCAAATTAGGCTTCAAGTCATGCCTGCAATGCCTGAGTTGAAATACTTAATGGAAGACTGAGACAATTCACTTACCGGCCACTTCTCTCAAGTACTTGGTAAATGCAGCATACACCTCATTCTCAAAACGTCGTTTATTAGAACCAGATTCACTAAAGCTGGGCTTTAATAAGGTTGTAAGCATTTTCACACTTAGTACATGCTCATCTTGCCTAAACAGGTAAATAAATTCTGGCATTGCATGGCAAATCTGAAATTAAAATAACATGCAGAACATAAGTAGTGTATGTGTACATTATCAATATGAGGGCAAGCATAAGACAAATTCTCTTCTTTATTAGTCCAGGACTTTCATATTGACAAAAAATGAGACAATTTGTGGAAGCAACCATTACAACTTCATACTCTTAACTCCAACGGAAACAACAGGAGAAATCCTCCCTCAGCTTTCTGCAAAAAGCAAATATTCCGAATAATAGTTGATTTTTGTGTACCATACATAACTACCAGTTAATTTATGCGTAAATATGTGCCCATAGAGCATATATGTTGTGGTTTAAATTATCTTTGGTTAAATTTTTATTTCCTTTTGTTTTGTACTCACAAAAACAAGGGAAATAAAAATTAAACCAAGGACAAAATTGACACACAACATATATAAGGAAGCACCTTTAGGGCGACACTGTTCTCACCTGGTATATACCAGTTTCTTTGAGACCCTTTCGAAGATTGGCAAGGGAAGGAGACAGAGTTGATTCAGGTTTCTGGAAAATTTCCACCAGCATCTCTTCCTCCAGAAATGTGGGAATTTTGCCGTTTTGAACAATACTCAGTCCTATATCAGGATAATATTCAAAAGGAACAAGATACACTTATAAAAATACTCAATGACACGTTTGATGTTTTTGTCCTGTCCTCTTTTCTAGAAGCAACAGTGCTCATTAAAAAAGGGCCCCTAGGACATACTATAGTGTAATGTTTTGCTTTATATGAGACATGCAGAGCAGCTCTGGCTTGAAACATACCCAGAACAAAGAGTGAGAGACTAGGTTAATGCAAGATATCAAATCCAGCTTGAACTTGTTGAACGGGTGGAATCTCTGAACGGTTTCCTTTTCAGATTTCTAGCAAGTAAATACTAATGAGTGTCTTCTCTCTCTCAATACTACTAAGGTGCTCATTAATAAAATCACATGGGACCATTACCAATTCAAATTGATAATAGTTCACGCAAATTTCTTTAGATCTGAAATGAAATTATTTTTCATATTTTACAAAATTCCACGAATGTTTTTTTTTTTGGTGTGATAGGACACAAATCTATGAAGTGAAAATCTGGTCATTTGTTAAAAGACTGATGCCATACAAGTAAAATACAGTTTAAAAAACTTATTCCAACTTTTGTATAAGAAAAAGAATACCAAACATTGCTTGTACATGTATACATGTAAAAATAATATCAAAATAAAATAAGGATATTTGTCACCCAGCAAACTTTTCAGACAACAAGGAAAGTTAGTTTTTCACTCATCTTTTTTCTGCCTCTTGTGATTTTATAGATTGCTTAGTAAAAACCGTCTCAAGCCCCTGTAAACAAGCCTAAAAATATACACAGTAATAAAGACAAGGTGCCTTACCCATGATTAGTCCAACCATATAGTAATCTTCGGAAAGATGCTCACGGATTCCTTGGTCAAAGTACTTCTTCTTAATTTCAGAGAGGGCAAGTCTGAAAACCTCTTTTCCTGGCCCGCCGTAATCTACTGCAGACTACAAAATTACAAAAAAAAAAAAAAAACAGTGAGTCACTAGCAAATTATTGTTTAACAGTAAGTTCAATAACTAATTATTTTTTTAGTAGACTTTACATGTAGACCCTTTGCTGGACATGATCAAATGAACCATTTCACACTAACATTATGGGATTCAACTTACAATAAAAGTTTTTTTTTATATAAAAAATAAAAGTAAAAAAACTAAAAGTTAAAAAACTGACAATCTTGCTACATCTTGCTACATGAATACCAAAAACTTCGTGTAAAACAGGTCACTTTCTTTCTTTCTTTTCCCAAATGGTATTAACAAGTTTGCAGCTGGTCTTCCACATTATATTAGATTATGATTATGATGAGCAACAAGACCACCTCAACTTGGGAAACTGTTTCCTAAATAAAAATAGATCTTACCTCATCATAAAACTGGACTTCCAATGTGATGCGAAAGTCGTCATAAGACTTTAACTCATCAAATGCTGTAGGAAGTACCTTCTCTCTGTTAACTAAGATGAAATTCGTGTCACCACTGTTGCACTGTGACATATCTGTAACTTCAAGGGGTTGCCCAGTTACTAATTCTTTCTGAAGACACCTTAGAATTTCAACTGGATTGTGGATGTTATGTGCCATGCAATAAGCTACTACCTTATCCACAGTGTCATCAACAGATAATGCTTCAGTGTAAACTTTGTCTGCCTGCTTGTCATTACCATCATCTAGGTTAACCAATGCAGCACGTGCAGTAAGGGCACCAGACACAGAAGAGCTTCCAGAGTCAAATGGATTATGGTGCTGCCCTTGTTGCTCTAAAATGGTACTTTCTGAAATTCTCCTTGGAGGAAAGGCAGGGTTACTCACACCATCAACCAGGTTAACAATTGCAGCAGGTGCAGTTAGGGCACCAGATACTGAAGAACTTCCAGAGTCATTTTGATAAGGATGCTGCCCTTGTTGCTCTAAAGTGGTACTTTCTGGCATTCTCCTCGGAGGAAAGGCAGGCTTACTCAGGCCCTCATCATCGGAGTCTGAGCTAAGGAGACCTTCTTTTGTCTTGCACATGAAAACATGGTATCTGAGGTCCTTCATAAGCACTTCTTTATTACAGATGTTACACCGTTCCTTCACTTCTGACTTGTTCTGGGGCACTATGCTAACTGTAGACAGGTTTTTCTGTATTGGCCGTAGGTACAGTTTTGACTGTGTGCCAACGTTTGATTTCAGCTCTTTGGCACTCCAGCAGCAATTTAATGGCTTCAGTTCTTTGCATCCGGAAATGCAGTACATGATCTCGAAGCCTCCGCATTCCTTCAACTGAGGAAAACCTTTAATTTCACCATCATCGCCTTTGTCACCACATGTTATCTTTTCCAAAACGTCGTGCTCGTCGTCTTCCAAGTCAAGCTTTATTTTCTTCATACCAAGACCTGCCTGGAATAGCACTTGTTTTTCTGTGGCTGTGGGAATTTTCCCCTGGTGTCGATCAGCGATACAGACGACGCTCACGGTCCAAGTTCGTCTTCGAACTGCCTTTCTTTTGCGATCGGCCCTTTTACTATTACGGCCAGTAAACAGAGCCATGCGTTCATGGAGAACATTTGCAGCTGCTGATGACTCACGCGTACGATCTTTTTCGGCAGCACAACGATCACGGAGACGAAGGCGATCCCCAATCGTCGTTACGCCCAAACGAGAAAGCTCTTCATCCGTCAATGCTGAAACGTTTGCAGGCTGGATTCTTTCGACTGAAAATTGTGGAATGATAGAGTCAAAACCGAGCTCTTTCAAAATGTTTTCCATGATTTCGCAACGAAGAACGAAGAAGTTGAAAGAAGGCTCGATTTCCAGTGGAGGAAATGAGCCCGCGCTCAAACCCCCGAAAAGTATCTTTTATCTTATTGACTCAGTGTATTACGAGCAAAGCGTCCGTAGCGAGAACAACTGGATAAACGGGTTTTTAGGACGAGAGCAACCTGGGTACTAATACTTGACACCGGAAGTAAACTCGATTTCCCAGCTAAAGAAATCACATTACATAATGATGAAACCACAACACATAATGGTGAAACCACATAACGAAGGAACCACACCACATAATGAAACAACCGCATCACGTAATGACAAGACTACAACACATAATCAAGTAACCTCACCACATAATGATAAAACCACACCACATCATGGTAGAACCACATCACATAATGATCAAACCTCATCACATAATGTCAAAACCTCAAAACATAATTTAGAAACTTCATAACATAGTGCCAAAACCGCACCACATAACGATGTATCACAATTACAACATGACAAAACCACATCACATAACGACAAAACGTCAACACTTAATGATCAATGATCACATAAGAAAGTTATGGCTTTCCATAGTTTTTCCTCTTCGGCACAGGTTGTTCGCCGTCATATTCAGAACGTTCGCGAGTTTTAGGGTCCGTCTTCTTTGCTTCAGGAATTGGCGTATCTTGTTTGTCTTTCTCCGTGATTTTTCCATTGACGAGTACAGGTTGTGTTGGTTTTGGAAAAGTCCAGTCAATCTGTGGTTTGAGATCAAACTAATTGCAACATAATTTATTTATGCGTTATATGATCAAGGCAAGTGCCCTAAACAACATACTAAAAATCCCAAAAAATCCCTTCAGTGGAACATCTCGAAATTAAGCAATACAGATTTGAAGCTGTTTCCACAGGGTACCTACGTTGTGTAAAGTGACAAACCTAATGAAACTTCTTTTTGAGCGGGGCCTGCGCATGTTTTGTGATGTATTACAAAACTAAAAATATAACAAAATCATTTGGATCAATTTTCAGCCAATTTAACGTATACAAATACTAAAATAACATTTCTGTACCACAGGCTACCCGCGTCAGTGAAAAAAAGGAAAACTCTACAGTTAACACATTTTATTCGTTTTTTTCAGTTCAATTTAACAATAGGATTAGCATTGATGACCGAACCTCGGAATTAACTCAACTGCTATCGGTTTTCGGCCTGATTGCACGTTTGTCTGTTAATGTTGACTATCTGAATCTTTTCATGTCCTGACGTGCCAGGTTGAAACAAAACATGCAGGCGCGGATCCAGGAAAAAAAAAACTTGACCGTTTTCCTAGACTCTAAGCGCTAATGTATATTTTAGTTTTTCACTCTCAAAAATTTCTGTCCGTCGATTTTGAGTAATTTTTTAACAACCTGACCGATTTCCGTAAAACGGAGAAACCGGTCTGGATCCGCGCCTGGCATGGATCTAATATTTCACAGTTGAAATTTCCATAATACTTCAGCTAGTTGGCCGCTAAAATTATTTCATGATTAAATAAAAATGAAATTTGTACGACAACAAATTTGCGGAAATAGTCGGTAATAGTCGGTGTACCCGCGTTATAACTTGTTGCTCTCAACTACAAGTTCGGAGTCTAACGATGTAAAGACTCGTTGTAATCCAGTTATTCGTTTTCTACTAAGTCGGGTGCAGGCGAGTTCGGGCAGCTCTGGCTTTTGCACACTCCACAAGCAGGAGAACATTGGAGACCATGCTTCTTACAGGTACACCTCTGCGTACTACAGTTGGATTTGCAGTTACGACTGATGATATCCAAGAGGGAATATTGTGCTGCTGGTAGATCAGTTCTGATTGAAGTAGCTTTCCGTCAACTTGTTTCCAGCCCCAGTTCGTTGGTTGTAGATCTTGATTACCGTTCCACTCCTGAACCTGATAATACACTCTCAGGCTGTGATACGCGGCAGCTGCTGAGGTAGGGGGTAGGGTTTCGGGCTGTAGAAACGATGATCCGGTGGCAACTTTCACTGGACGAAAAAATGAATTTACTCAAGTTTGCACATTGAGCAAATATGTAGCAAATTTAGGCCTCTAAATTTGAACCAAATTTGCACTAGGTGTGAAGTGAATTTAAACATACATCTTTGCTCACGTGCAAATTGTGTGCAAATGTGGTGTAAATATACATCTGCGCAAAATTTACTATATCTTTGCTACCCCAAGCTAATCTCATATTTGCTCATCTTTATGCCAAGCAAACATAAAGAAAATGCGGTATTTACCATATTTGCCTTCTTTGCAAATAAAGTGCAAACATCAAGTTTGATTTGCTGCAAATATGGGCAAAGTTATGCAAATGTGGTCTTTACTACATTTTTACTACTGTTTTGTCACCCATGGAAATCCATTTTTTCGTGCAGTGAATTTGTGACAGAAACGTGTGTACCTCAAAGAATCCAGTCTTTCTACTTTTTTTCCTCCATAAAGACACACGAGTGCCTTTTCTCCAGCTTCTATGAATTCATCCCGAGTGGAATCAGCAATCCAGGTTCACATGGAAGCAAAGTAGAATCAAGAGATCGGTGTCGTCCCAACCAATGCAGTGATGTTACCTCTGGCTGACTCTACTACGGTCGGCACAATAAGGATATCTGCGTCCCCTGTAGCACGGATAACTGTACAGCCATCATCCTTGAGCTGGTTGTCAAACAGATTGATAAACTTTTGTTTGTTGGATTTGTTGGCCAGAAATGCTTGCTTTGTGGAATTAATAACCATACCGCCTTAAAAGTTCACAGTTGGTGCGTATGCCCCTGTTCGCCTTTGGTGTGTGCAGTCTTTCGTTGATGGTCCATCTTCATAGCCATCGAAAACGATGGTAGGCTTGCCGTATCGTCGGGATACGTACTGGACATAAAGGCGTAAAATAACCTCATACGTGGCACCACGTGGCCAAGGAATCCGGTGGACAAGAGCGCCGCCATCCAGCACGTAATGGATATCCCTCGTCGGTAGTGCAGTGTGATGCTCCTTCGTTTTTGTCCAGAGTGCATAAGCAAGCACCGGTTTGGTCGCCTGTTTAGGAAGTAGGGATAACTCAAACAACGCGGGAGGGTAACTACACATTTCAAATTTAAACTGCTCCTGGGGATTCTTGAATCTTTCTGAAGTCGCAACAACGCATAGTCTCTGGAATAGCAATTGTGGGTCCACTTGAACTTCACCGCCAGAAAACTCAACAGCAGACTTCGATGCGAGCGTCAGTCTCGGCTTTTCGGCGGAATGAAAATTCAAGCACGTTCTTGCCAACCATTAATGTAAGAATGTTACTTCCTACTTCCTTTGCCTTATCTGCATTAACGTTGTCGTCCGCAGCAACCCCAGACGCAATGTTACGCAAACAAGGGTCTGCACTAAACGGACTCCTTGCAATTAGAAAGGTTGCCATCTTTTGCATGTCTTCGAAGTCGCGTTGTTTTCTTGCTTTAGTTGAATCTTTATGCTGCTTGCTGGTGACATAGTTCATTCCTGTCAAGCTCTGCATCGCATTGTTTACGTCTGCACATGCAGGCATTGCATAGCCGACAGCAACCAAACGAGTCTCTGCGTCTCTCCCATCCCCCTTCCACGCGTCAATCCACCACTCATCTTAACGCTTCTCATAAGGAATTGCTCGATTGTTAGATCTGTCGCGAGACCAACCCAGTACCGATCGCTTCTCCGGACAACATCCATCTTGAAAACTTTCAAACATATCTGGATGCTTGTCTTTCAGCTCGCTCATAATCTGAAGATAAACATGAGCCGATTTTGCGTACAAGTTGTGGCCTGCTGCAGCAGAGAAAGGCAGCATATCGTATACTGCTTGAAGATGTAGATCCCAGTTACCGGTCATTTCAGCCTTAATGAACCGACGAAGAATATCAACCATCTCCACATACTGTAGCCAAAGAACTGCCGTGCGCTGGTTCTGAAACGCCTTTCTTTCTAGACATGAAACTGACCTGAAAACACAATCACTGGCGAGTTGCTAACTTATGAGACTTCGAGTTAAATTAATTTCAATAAAAAATGTATAATTATGACAATCACTCCCGAAAATAGATGCATAATTCGAAAAATATTCGCGAAATCGAATATTTCCGTCGTGGGTACCCTGTGGTTTTAAATATTTCTATTTTGTATGCATTTATTATCTTTTTTTATAGTTAATAACGTTGTTCCGATTACCTATACCGTGAATTGTGTTAGTTTTTACATATTGAACGAAATAATTGTGAAAACAAATGCATTTTTACAGTGCGTTTAATACCACTCAACGTGGGTACCCTGTGGTAAAAGCTTGACATCTTTATCGCTACATTTCGGGATGTTCCACCGAAGGGATTTTTTGGGATTTTTAGTATGTTACTTAGGTCACCTCAAACCTTCATTTAGCAATGAAATAAATTATGTTGCAATTAGTTTGATCTGGAGCCTAAAATTTTCGTAGATTGACTGGACTGTTTTGCGAACTGCCCTGTTTGTAGCCGCGGGGAAGCGCGCGAAAAACAAAGCCTCGTTCCCAGTTCCTCTCTCTTCATATACGTCATCATCGATGATGACTTAACGGGTAGACAGACGTGCACAACGACAGACGCGCCCGCGAAACATTCCGCTAGCCATGACCATGAAAAATGACGGGACGGTTCTATGAGTATGGGGCTGCGCAGCCGAGCCTTCGGCTCGGCGAATGCTCCGCTAAAAACAGTAACATACTCAATCCGCCATGTTTCGGAGGTGAACAGAATAGAAGAAGTACATATTTTATGTACACTGCATATAGTTATTTTCTAAACTAAAGTGTCCTTAGGTAAAAAGAAACTATTGATGAGTATCTGCTTTCGCGGTTCCGGCTGATCTTAAGGTCTCTTAAATATCCGACATCTTGGAATGGAAGTGACTAGTTACTAACATGTAACTGTACTGTTCAGACTCACACTTCGCTTTTGTTTAGGTCAAGCACAATTAATACCATTAAAACCGAACCTATTTTGTTAGAAATTTTCTTGATATCGTTTACTGTCCGCTTATACACTTATCAATTGAAATGCCGATCCCCCTCCCCCCGGAATTTCAATTGATAAGTGCATAACCATGAAGAAATTTTGAAATAAATATCCATTGATGCGAGTGTCCTCAGTTTTGCTTTTCACATTAATTGTATAATTTTTTTGGTTATATTCAGAGTAGGTTTCTAGAAGTAAAGTAAAATGTGTCTACATATATGTTATGTTAATGCAGCAATAAAATGGTACAATTGTTTAAAGTACTAAATACAGGGTCAGTTTTTACTTCTGGTTTGGCGATTCGGAAGTCAACTCGACTAATAGACAAATTCGGCTAACGCATTGTTGTACCCAATGCAAACCTTTTGGGATTAGAACTCTTTGTTCGTCATATTTCCATATCAATAAAGCATTGACATGGAAATTATATGGAAATATTGTGAACAAAGAATCTTATTCCCAGAAGGTTTGAATTGGGTACAACAATGCGTTAGTTGAATTTGTCTATGAGCGTGACTAGAATGGATACTCCAAAATCAGGTTGGATCACCTCGGACACTTATTGAGAATTATATAACGTAATGTCGACACTTAGAATTTATTTTCAATAAATTTTTAAGTGTAAAAAAGAAAATCTAAAATCCCCACTCAGGATTGAACCTGTGACCTCAGCTAGGCTTAGACTTGCATAGCCCACCGTACCACTGTACCACCTAGCTTCTCGGGTTGCTTAGTCCTAAATTTAACTATATAAACTGCTGCCCCTAACCTCAACTGAAAGCTAACCATTTACTCCGTTATATAAGTCTTAATAAGGTGTCCAACGTGATTTTGGAGTATCCATTCTAGTCACCACCCAGCAATAAGCCACCAAAAACATACGCCTTCCTTGTTCTTTAAACACTTCCACTTGACTGGTGAGCAACTGAGATAGCGAGCCACGACATAGCGGAAAAACCGCACGCATGCGCCCTGAAAATCTTGACCGTTACAAATTCAAAATGGCGGACGACAAATCGTATTTTGCCATTACTTGGTAATTACGTCATAACAATCAGCCAATCAGCGGTTTTACCGCGTGTCGCGAGCCACTAAATATATATCTTCCTCATTCATTAACACTTAACTTGATTGGCGAGTTTTCTTTGTTCTATGATGAGCTAATGAGCATAGGGTTAAACTTGCATTTCTTTTAGTTTCTAGATATGAATTTAAATGATTTTGTTCCACTCTCGATATACTTAAGTACTACTTCTTGAAAAGTGGTCATGTACTATGTAGTTGCTTGACCAGTACAATTTCCATTTGTATGTGCTCCATAATTATGTTCACCTGATCGAAAAATCTTTGTCAAGTAAAAAGTATAAACCAAAGAAAAAGAAGCAAAGCCGAAGCGGAAAGAACTTTTTGTGTTCTCAAATAAATTGCAAATTATTTTAACACAGTATGTCCAAAATCAACCTCTGAAAATGTGTTTTTTAGGAATACATGTAAATCGCTCAAATATGAACATATGGACATCTTAACAAGTTATAGCGGAGCACTCGCCGGGCCGAAGGCCCGGCTGCGCAGCCCCATACTCATAGAACCAGAGAACCAAAGAACCCATGCCCGTCATTTTTCATGGTCATGGCTAGCGGAATGTTTCGCGGGCGCGTTGTGTGCCCGCCGTCGCGCAGGGCTAACTCGCGGGCACGTATACCGTCGTAAAACATGCGCGTATGACGCCACACAACATTCGGGATCTTTGCAATTTATTTCACGTCACCTGGGAAAACACTGCTGTGTTTAGCGGAGAAAACCGTTTAAATTAAAGTCGTTATTCTCTTGCATTTTTTCGCGGTTTGCTACTCAAGACGGATACTAATTAAAGGATACTCAAACCCCATTTACACGCGCTAAAAATTCGGCACGGCACCCTAAATATTCGGCACGGTACTAATGTTTTTTGGGCACGGCACTCCCAATTATCTACGTGTAAACGTGTCGGACCCAAACACAATGTTGCACTGGTGCCCAAAATTTTAGGGGTACCGAGACTACCTCCAGGAGGCAGTCTCGGCACGGGTAAAAGAAGGCACCGTGCCAAAAAATGTTCGATTTCTAATAATTTTGAACGAATTTTAAGCCGTCACGCATGCGTAGCAACCATTGTAATTTCAAAATGTCGGACGATACACACACTTTATACAGACAGACCGATACGATACGTATAGGAAATCGTATGAACTACTTGTGCATTTCGTGATTTATGGGCACGAGTGATGTTTTGAAATTTTTAAATGCAACACTTCAATGGTTTCCATTATTTTTAACCAATCAATAACAATCTTTTGACAGGTAAACCATGCCTGAAATCTAAAAATTGATCACATCATTTCAAGAAATATTTAAGCTTAAAGTTCCAAGCTTTTAAAGTAAGTGCAACAGGTTCGCAGCTTTCTTATTGCACTTTACAACCTGTAGATTTGCACTCTACAATCTAATTATGCATTCGTCATTGGCCAATCAGAAACTGTATATTTTGCTGAGTATATTATAAGAAACGTTACGATACAGACGATACATTCCTTTCAGATAACGTTGATGTCCTTCCTGTTGTTCCATATTAGGCGCCGATTTCTAATCAATAACCGTTAAACAGTGACAATAATATCATTTCCCGCCATTTACCGGGGAAATACAGGCGAATATTAGGGGTGCCAATACAGAAGTAGCTACCGTGCCCATTTGAGAGAAATACCGCTATTTTGTTTGTGTAAACTGGGAGTGCCGTGCTTAAATAGTTTGGGCACGGTACCGAAATTTGGGGGTGCCGTGCCGACGTTTTGCGCGTCAGTGAAATGGGGCTTCAGAAGCCGCTATAGTGGAAATAGAAGAGCTTTCAGAGATAAAATCTTGCTTCGAGGATGGGAGCAATGGGGGAAGATGTTTGTCACTTCGCGTTTCATAACTGAAGAAGCGGAGATTTAACAATTTCCAAGCAGTGGGGGGACTTAAAGGTAAAACAAAATACATTTTTCGATGAGAATTTATGTCGATATCAATCTGTGATTGATTTTTTCTTTGTGTTCTCGCTAGTTTTTGAGAATTGTTTATAACACGCGCTCAATTAAATTCAGTTGTTTTGATTTCTTTCATCGGAGACATCTCGGCCTCGATGAGCTCTTTATGGTTCGCGTTTTGCATTTAAACATAAACTTATGGAGATTTGAATAAAATGTTTCGAAAGAAGATTGTGTTGTCCATTTTTTATGTGTTTGTTAATTCATTACATAGAGCGTATGCACATGACGTCACGGCGGCCATATTGGTGTACCAAAACAATAGAACGGCGGCCATGTTGGTGTACCAAAACAATCCTGTGGGATTTGAACGCTTTTCTTATGTTAACACTTTCTTTTGTTCCAATAAATTTGCATAGCTGCTTGCCACGTGAGTGCATACGCTCTATAGGTTGAAAAGCGATTTTATGTAAACAAAAAATATGTTTGTGTATTTTTTGAAATTTTGATTTTCAAATCAGTTTCTCGGACAATTTCTTATAAGCAGTAGGTGTATTTTATTTGGAAACAAGAGGCTGCAAGCAGCCTATACTCATGCACATGCGTAAGAAAGTTTTATGATACAGTGTATATATATATATATATATATATATATATATATATATATATATATATATATAAAGTCTTCTCACGAACATCCAATGAGTAAAGATTTGATCTTCATAATAAAAATATACTTAACATAAATGAAGACAAGATTTTTTGTTGTAAATCACCTATATTTCGACCGGGTACACCAGCCTTCTTCAGGGTGAGTGACCGTTACAAACGCGAAACACCACTGATGCAAGCAGCTGATACTAGCGCGCGCGTTTTAAACCGTTAAAATACGCGTTACATTATATATATATATATATAAGATGGCACATTGTATACATATTTGTATGTTATGCTCACTGTTCATACAGTTTGAGCACTCTCTGGATTGGGTGGAGAGCCTCGTAAGAGGTGTTCACTATTGGCATATTGCTTCGCTCACTGCTCGCAGTTTGAGCACTCTCGTGACTCCACAATGCAATCCAACAATGTGTAACCGTACATCCTGTGCCCAAGTTCAGGAGTTGCCATAAAGCCATTATGGTAATAACCGGGAGGGCACATTGTATACATATTTGTACATATTTGTATATATATATATATATATATATATATATATATATATATATATATATATATATATATTTATATATATATATATATATATATATATACATACATATAAACATGATATATACATATAAACATGATAAGAAGATGTCCGACATGGAGAAGAGTTTATCCTTTCATTCAGTCATCGTTCCTGCAAACCACGTTGTTTACTATTGAATGTTCTGTAAATGAAGCCTGTACCACAATGAAGCCAGTGATTCTTCTACGTCTTATATACAGCTGTTTGATTAAACGTTGTCATTGATCGGTCTCATCCCTACGCGACCAGACCGAAAAGGATTATGGGGAGAAATCAATTCACATTCAATAACTGCACATTATCAAAATACGGAACTTCCTTATCGAAGCGACTCTGGTTGTCTTTGCGTAACACGCGAAGACAAACATGAGTTTTGTTCTCCGTTGTAAACGCGATATAGAATAATTAATCATGCATTTTAATTCACCCATACTCCCTTTCGGTCTGGTCGCGTAGGGGTAAGACCGATCAGTGACAACGTTTAATCAAACAGCTGTATACCTAACGTGAACATTAGTTGTGAAAGTAGGGTTGTAGGAGACGCTGTCGTGACGCTTCAGTCACGCTATTTTACCGGAAGTGAAAGCAGCCGGAAGTCACTAAACAGGAAATGGCAAAGCTATGAACCGGAAGAGCACAATGTAAAATATGCGCGCATAAATTTGCATGCAAAATCGTGACACATAGAAAAAAAAGAAAAATAATAAGAAGAAAAACCGAGGCCATTTTATAACTCATGCCGCTACGCGCATGAGTAATTAGTCGTACTAGTTATTCTAGACGGAGAAAAAGTTGTTTTTGTGAACTTTTGTACGGCCTAAATGTACTGTGCAAACGGTCGCGTAAGAATTGCTAAAATCATAGTTAATAGAACAAACTGATTATGAATCTCAGCAAATTTCAAATACAGGAAACCCAAGCATAATGTTTGCATATTAATGATATTTATTCATGCGCGAAGCGGCATGAGGTAAGGTTTCGGGTCCGTTTTTCTTGTTATTATTTTTATTTTTTGTGTCACGATTTTGCATGCAAATTAATTCACGCACATTTTAAATTGCGCACTTCCGGTTCATAGCTTTGCCACTGCACTTCCTGTTTAGTGACTTCCGGCTGCTCTCGCCTCCGGTAAAAGAGTGTTACTTAAGTGTCACGACAGCGTCTCCTACAACCCCACTTACATTGGTAATGTTCACGTTTGGTATATATAAGACTTAGAAGGATCACTGGTTTCATTGTGGTACAGCCTTCATTTCCAAAACAATCAATAGTAAACAACCTGGTTTGCAGGAACGATGGCTGAATGAAAGGAGCACACTTCGCCATGCCGGACATCTTTTTATCATGTTTAAAATATATCATAAAACTTTCTTACGCATGCGCATGAGTATAGGCTACTTGGAGCCTCTTGACATTGTATGGAATTTCGAAATCAACGTTTTATTAAGCAATATATAAAATTTAAAATTGCTGAATAAAATCGTTGAAACATTTATTGGTTTTGTATTCTATCTTTATTAAGTGTTTCTACGCTATTTGAACGATGTTTAGTCCATTTATCTTACCTTGAATAATATAACTGAAAGGAAAGAGAGTTCGGTCGCTTTCGGCGTTCGACACGTGTCCACAAATGGCTCATTTTTCGCACAAAAATAGGTGCTGCTCCCATTCTGACTGGTCGTCCTCACAGTAGAATAACGTTAAATTGCATTTCTTGAACATCCCTTGTTGATTATGACGAACTAGCCGCTCTACAAAATCACATAGCACTGCAAAATAGGCGCCAGAGAGCGTGAAGAACGGATCGGAAGAGACCACGGATGCGCGGTCAACACTGGGTACCAGAGTAAAATCAAACCCCACAGGGAAGGGCACGTGCAATAATTTTGTCAACCTGTCATTTTTGTTGCGCCTACCACCCGGTGAGGACCAAGTTGTCACTCTGCTTATCATGCTTTTGTTAAAACAACCTCGTTCCCAGGGTCTCTCATCTTCCCGCCCCCTGGAGCGAGAGACCCTGGGAACGAGGTTGTTGTTAAAACGGCCTCTTGAAGAGGAGGAGACAAGGAAGAAGCGACGGAAAACGGACCGTGTATCTGTTTCCTTCTTTACGTCTATTAGAAATTGGTAAGTGAAACATTTACCAGCATTTACATTGACATTGAGCTCGGTTCAGCTCTTACGCTTTTGCAAGACAGTAAATTTTTTCTTTATGTAAGAGAGATTTCTCATAAAAGCGCAGAACCTTATGCAAATTAGTTCCTTGTTTTACACAAATGCAAATAAACCCAATAATTATGTTAATGAGTGAACAAAGCGTTTTGTGCCGTTATTTTTTTTAATTCTCTTTCACAGGTTACACATGTTATTTAAACAGTCTTTACATTTTTTTCGAAAAGACTTTTCATTCTTTCAAGAGTACTTATTGCCTTCTCGCACATCCTTGTGTGAGAAGTCAGAGCTTCCTTTTGAAGGTCTGAACTGCTAGATTTTGGTCGATTGGTCCTCGGAATGGGGTCATCCACTTCTTCGCTTTTGTCTGTTTTCTTTTCTTCCCGAACTTGGTCACGTCTCTTCTCTAGAACATTGGGTCTTGCGTATTGCATATCAACGTCCAAGTCCGAGTCTTGAGCGTCGACTAACCCGTCGTCGTCTTTAACGAGTTCTTATTTTTTTTCTATTTCTTTTTTGCTTTTGGTCGGGAACTTGGGGCAGTCGGACACTTGATTCTGTACCCTTTTTGCAATTATACTGATTGTTGACTTCCGGTAGTAACCTTTAACACTCTCTGGTACTTGTGAACTTGCTAGAATGAGGTTTTGCACCGTTTTTGAAACTGCCTCCCACCCTTTGGTTCCCTCTTTCATCCACCCTTCCTCGATCATAGCAGCTTCCAAAGTTTCCGGTGTCTTTTTCCGACTACAATTGTTACATTACAAGAAAAATAAGTAAAGCCTTGAGACACAAGAGCTATGCCAACCGTCGGTTACCAGTTCAACGTTTAAGCATATTGCATAATCATAATGTCTTCAGAGAAAAATTATGTAGTACTTACTTCTTTTCGACTTAGACAGCTGCGATGAACATGGGTCAGGGCTATTTCCAATGTGCTTCGCAAATGGCCTCCAAATATTGGCCATGCTTGCGTTCGCAATTCGAGTTGTGAGTTCGCTCAGTATTTATACAAAATGTCGTTGTAAACATGTTTTCAATGAGAACCATAGTGGGTTAACATATGTTTCAACTGTTCATTGTTTTCTAAAAAAAAACGGCAACTTTGAAAAGAATTACATAGCCTTGATAACATCATTTGATCACTTCATCCTTGCATCATTATATCATGCTTTTGGTTTCAGGTGTTGACAAGAATATCAAGAATATCGTTGACAAGAATATCAATTCCCTGAGTTTGTCACGGCGCGCACAAAAGAAGCCTGTTTTAATTTCAAAGAAAGGCCATTTGCATTTTCGTAAAGTGAGAAACTAATTTGCATAAGATTCAGCGCTTTTATGAGAAATCTCTAATAAGGGCCTGGTCACACTACAGTCAAAAAAAAAAATTAGCCCGTGCAAAAATCGAGGAAAACAAAAGAAACCGTTCCGGTGTGACACGCTTTTTGTAGAATGTGTTTGTTTTTATGTCATAACACGCAAATATAATCTGCCAAATTAATTTCAGGCACCCACGTGCAAATATTTTTTTGTTTTACTGATATAGCATTTTAATTACCGATATAAAATTCCATTAATTTTTGTAAATAAAAAGCACGCTTTTACCTAGCGTATGGCGTATGGCGTGTTTCATAACAGTGACAAAGCACAATTCAGTTGCATGGTTTACGTTTTCACAAAAAAAGTAAAAACAGTAAAATATCAATTGACATTTTACCGTTTTTACTTTCTTTGTCTCCTCCTCTTTAAGAGGCCGTTTTAATGTCGAAAGCATGATAAGCAGAGTGACAACTTGGTTCTCACCGGATGGTAGGCGCAACAAAAATGACAGGTTGACAAAATTGAACGTTCCCTTCCCAGTGCGGTTTGATTTTACTCTGGTACCCAGTGTTGACCGCGCATCCGTGGTCTCTTCCGTTCTTCACGCTCTCTGGCGCCTATTTTGCAGTGCTATGTGATTTTGTAGAGCGGCTTGTTCGTCATAATCAACAAGGGATGTTCAGGTTGTTCGAAGAAATGCAATTTAACGTTATTCTACTGTGAGGACGAACAGTCAGAATGGGAAAAGCACCTATTTTTTGTGCGAAAAATGAGCCATTTGTGGACACGTGTCGAACGCCGATCCTTCCTTAATTCAGTTATATTTAATATACAAGGTAAGATAAATGGACTAAACATCGTTCAAATAGCGTAGAAACACTGAATAAAGATAGAATACAACACCAATAAATGTTTAACGATTTTATTCAGCAATTTTGATTTTATATATTGCTTAAAACGTTGAATTCGAAATTCCATACAATGTCTTATATTTTCAAATATCATTAATGAAAACATTACTCTTGGGTTTTCTGTGATTTTAAAAAGAGTGTACAAAGCTGCTTTGTTTTATGTTGAACGAACCGTGACCCTGCACATTGTTTTGTTTAACGTGTGAACCCAAATGTTTCTTCTGGTCAGTTGCTCGTATGCATTTCAATACCTTTTGTGTTTTGTGCAGGGTCAAGGCAAACGAACAAGAGAAATGGAAAACAAAAACATGTAACAAAGGACTGACTGAGTTTCATAACCAGTTTGTCTTATTAACTGTGCTAAAATTAAAAGATAGCCCGGTCGTCAATTCTATTCTGTGCTTCCGACCTTTCACCTCAGTTAAGTTTATCATCGGCTTTCTGTTCAAAGAGCGACGCTGTTAGGCTCAGGCTATCTATATATTATTGTTTATGGTGTATGCTTTTTCCCAATATTTCTGCAACAGACCATATTCATAATTATTCTCAGTATTGAATTGGAACTAGCTTGCAGTCGAGGCTGATGCAGGGCAATGTTTTTTACATGCAAATATTTTTAATCATACCCCCCGCATGAGCCTCCATTGCAAGTTAGTCCCAGTGCAATACCAGGAATACGAATACAGTCTATTAGGTGTATATGTATAAATACAATGTTAAGTAATAAATTGTATTATCACTTTTTACCTTATGTATCAATGAATTCCAAGCATAACCATCGTCTCCCCTCCTTCCTCCTTAGACAATACGCAGACATGTAGTTACAGCGTAGTCTGTGAAAATTCTTCCTCAGGAATTGAAAGTTCAGTGTCTTGGTAAAATAACATTTTTTGCAGCATGATGCTCAGATGGATTACTATGGTAAGAAGCTTGCGACATGTTCATCTGATAGGACAGTGAAAATCTTTGAAATCAACGGAACGACCCAAACTCAAGTGGCTTGTCTGAGAGGTTAGGTGTAATATGCATTTTAACAACTAACAGTGCCATGGGTCTACGAAGAAGTACTGGTCGCCAGTTGTTGTTTGCAAGCTTTTAACCAGCAAGGTATCCAGGCATCCTGTGGACATCCACTTTGTGAAGAAATTCATGAAAATTGCACCTACTCCTTTAAAAAGTTACGTTGGGAAATATCTTCAGGACGCCGACTTTTCAATTTCTGGCTAAAGGCCTGGTTAATGGGGGGCGCATTAGCAGTAGTTTTAAGCTTTGTTCATGTGGCATGTGTTTTGGGTAGCATGAGGATTCTTGACCAGTACTTTTTACTAAGAGTTTCAGATGGCAAGTTTGTTCCCCCTCTCCTCTCCCTTTCTTCTTTCCACTGGTATGTCAGTGTGATGGGTGCCTGTTCCCTTATGTGGGGCTCATTGCTGGAGGGCCATGAGATAATCATGCTTTGATGTAACTGATGGTAGTAGTGTTGCAAATACATGTACAGTAGCCATAAGTATCAGCAGTATCTTTGCCCTAACCTGTGGATACAGGTGATAGAAGGCTCAGAATTCCTTTGCACCCATGAGAGGTTAGAATGAGGAGGCATTGGGGAGAGAGGGAAAGGAAGCCTGCAATAAAGACCCCCTTTTGTTCATTTCTGCAGACGCTGGCATGATGTGTCTAAAACGAAGACCTAATCAAAGGGCTCTTAAAGCCATCTCGTTAATGCGAGAGAACGTAAGGTAATAAAAACAACAAGAAGAATTGGAAAAGTTGGGCGCCTTTGATAGGTAAATATAGTCAAGATGTGATAGGTAATATGTGTAAAG
This sequence comes from Cladopsammia gracilis, assembly GCA_022457155.1. Taxonomy (NCBI): domain Eukaryota; kingdom Metazoa; phylum Cnidaria; class Anthozoa; order Scleractinia; family Dendrophylliidae; genus Cladopsammia; species Cladopsammia gracilis. The sequence continues at coordinate 590,361 of JAJGOT010000401.1, read as the reverse complement.
TTGCTAAATGGCCTATTGAAGTCGATGTTAATTTTTAGCAGGTAAAGTAGCAACACTTCTGAATGGACACGAATGGGTTTGACCTGTATGTCTTCGCGCGTGTTTTGTTTCTGACAGTTGCGTCATATATATAATATAACTTGTTTACGAATTATCTGTTTCGTTTTTATACGAGGTATAGCATACAGATGTAGTATACAATGGCTTTGTGGCTACATCGGGTGGGGTAAGACAAGGCGACTTGCTGCCTGTATTTATTCAGTATAGCAGAAGGACAAAATGCGAGTCGCACCAGTCAACTGGATATGGGTATTGGCAGGATAGAGAACATTGAGAAAAAGATTGAAAATACCTGTAGGTTTAATCATGGAGTTAGACATTGCAGTCATAGAGGACTTAAGGGTTCTTTTAGAAGCCACCAAATCAATAAAAGTCACGAGCAATGACTTGTATGGCATTACAATGGCAATTTTCTTATCAATCGAAATTTGGGAAAGATGAACGAAGGTTAAAAAAATTTACTATCTTTATTTATTGATATTTAAACAGAACTAAAACATATTGCAACGATTTTCATTTAGGATTAAAATTGATTTACTGGCAATGTTTTTAAACAGCCAATTCATATATGCATTGTATATGTGGATGTATGAGACAAAACAAGAACTTTGTGCATGTGAATAAGTTCACTAAAAGAGGGTGGCGAAGGGTCTATGCATGACGCGTGATCAGGGAAAAAATCAGTGCGTGAAACGTGAACGTTAGTAAAATGGAAACGTGATTCGTAAATTTAGTAACTAATATCCTTGTAAGGAACCAGACTAAGGAATTTAACGAATATGTGACGCGTGAAATTCATAAAAAAGTGCGTGAAACGGGATCGTGACCCCCCTCCCATTGTAATCTCTAAAAAGAGGAATGTTTTCTCTAAAGACTTCATTATATTTTTAAGGTAGACTATTGTAAAAAAGGCAAATAAAAATCTTTTACTTGTCGCTTTTTCCGTTGACTCAACAAATGTGTACCTTCAGGCAGAATGGTGTTTCTTGTAGGAATAGAGCTGGTGATTAGGTTTCGTTTCCTTTTATAGCCAATTGAAATGCGAAGCTGTTTTCAAAACATCTCGGCTCAAAGAGGCCTTCCAAGGGGTAAAAGCGACAAGCGACATGGCCCCGAAAACTGCCGACACGAGACGTTACACTGACGTTCTGAACAGAACAGCGACAAGCGACTCGATTCCGCTTCAAAAATACGACTAATTACGACAGCGACACAATAAACACTGAAAATAGACAGCAACTTCAGAAAGTTGTGCAATTTACTAATAAAAGTTAAACATTATTGACCATATCGTCCATATCAACACAGGACGGTCTGTTTTAATGATCTATTTCTTATTGAAACTTCTACCAACCTCGTTCCCAAGGCCCATCTCTTCCTAGCCTGCGGACAGGCTTCCAGTAAAATAGCGCCGGAAAATAGCGCCCCTCCGAACCAGGAGCCTGTTCGCAGGCTATTCTCTTCCTCTCTGCAGTTAGAGTAGACCCTAGACTCCTGGTATACATACTCGGTGACCTTTGATTTTTGGCACTCATTTATTTCAAAGTCATTCTTTGTGTTCTGAATTCTGGTGATCTGTACAGCTCCGCAAATAATCCCCCATATGATCCCGGACCGCAAATGATCCCCAAATTGGACCGCAAATGATCCCGGACCGCAAATGATCCCCATAGAGGACCGCAAATGATCCCGCTCATAAATGATAATGGAATGGTGTGGATTTTTTTTACTAGAGCTGTGCATATACATCTAGTTTGTGCCTAAGCCTGGATTTAATAAATAGAGGAATGGTGTGGATCATGGAATGGAGTTGATAGGGGAATGACGTGGTAGCTGAGCTTTTGTCACAAGTATTTCTAAAGCCATATTTTGACCTCACAACCTCGAGGCTAAAGAATTTCGTTACGACACTATTGGATTCACTGTCAATCAACAAAAACGTAATTCGTTTTATTTGAAATCATAAAATTGTGAGCAGATTCTATTGATGCCCACGCAACATACGTCGCATATCCTTACTTATAAACTGGACATTCATTTAGTAAAACCATACATTTGGTATTTCAAAGGAAAAAACATTACCAGGAACATAACGCAATGTTACAGGCTAATTAGTTTTCTTCCAGGTCTGCTCGTCCCCTTTATGTTCACCTACTAGGCTCAAAAAAAGTTCATGCATTAAGCAAACATCACAAAAAAACAGTCATTGGAATAGACCTGCAATGCTCCACCACTGTCAAAGACGCCTTGGGTGTAACATTGAAACTTTTTTCCACAGTTACTGGACAAATCTCCTCCGTATAAACTTTTCCCTCGCCGTACTTGTTTTTTAACTGTTCGGTCGCACACTGGAACGTCGCGGACTCTTAGAAGCGGAAAGGTCTATTGGTTCCAGACTGTGATAATGTAGCTCAGCTTCATGGCTAAGTAACGCCATACCTCCGTTGCTTTTATCGTTGTCGTCATCTTCATACCCAGCTGAATGAATGACTTTTAATCCTGCCTCTCCTAAACTTGAGACTATCGCCGCCGGGATATTTAACATGTTGATCAGTCCCAACAATGCAATCCAGTCCCCCACTATCCATCCTTTGCCATTCTTCGTAGACAGGTCTTCCATTCGCCATGATTGACAAAATCTCTGAAATGAGCTCCGTCTGGTGTGGTTGGGTTTAGTCTGAGATAATTAACCAGGCTAGAGCGTAATTCTGAGACGCTCTGGGATACCATCCCCAGGCAAATTATTTGGTCATTCATCGCATGGAATAAACAATTGCCATCTTTTGGCGTTGGAGGGCTGGTGATAAGTAAGTCCCGCGTTACTGACTTCTTTATAACAGACACTGGGCTCTTTAACTTTTTAGACGACCTAACGCGTGTTTTATTAATTCATATTCTTAGATTAAATAGTTACTCTTTTTAAAAATATGTATAAGTCTGTATACATATGATATTATAATTTTTATTTTTTTTTAATTTTAAGGTGCATTTCCAATGTCGCGTAATTTTTACGAGCGTAAATAAAAATAAGAGATGATGTATGAACAACTCGCGTAAACTTTTGCACAAGCTGTTCATACATCATTTCTTATTATATTTACGCACGTAAAAAATACGCGACAGTAGAAATCCAGGCTTAGGCATAAACTAGATGTATATGCACAGCTCTAGTAAAAAAAATCCACACCATTCCATTATCATTTATGAGCGGGATCATTTGCTGTCCTCTATGGGGATCATTTGCGGTCCGGGATCATTTGCGGTCCAATTTGGGGATCATTTGCTGCCCGGGATCATTTGTGGTCCAATTCGGGGATCATTTGCGGTCCGGGATCATTTGCAGTCCAATTTGGGGATCATTTGCGGTCCGGGATCATTTGCGGTCCAATTTGGGAATCATTTGCGGTCCGGGATCATTTGCGGTGCCGGGATCAATTGCAGAGTTGTACAGATCTCTGGTGATCTTATATCGTCAAATAACAGTCAATAAGTAACTCTTCCCGCATGGTGAAACAGAAGGAAGAAAAAAAGGGAAACGAAAAAAGTAAAAAAAAAAGCAGAAGTCGACACAAATCACACAAGGCTCATAAGACTCAAAAGCCTCGGAAGGATGCAAAAGGTAAGTGAATTCTTTTTATGATATTTTATGACTTTTTGGGAAGGAATATGATGAAGGTAACCTTGAAGATTTATACATCAGTGGTCGTTGGCCACCCATGATTGTAAGTTCAGAAAATTACTCTGAAATCACATGCACTGAAGACCTCGAAAATACAGTTGAACTCCTTTATTGACAACATCTCGCACTCTCATTAGACTCGTATAGTATATGACATAAAAGAAAATCGAAGGTCACCGAAAGGAAATGGATTTGAGTTCGAGATTACGGGGAGTTTGAGAGGTTCAACTAGTCTCAACTATGAAACTGTAGGTGCAAATTGCGGATCATCGCCATACAGAATTAATTCTCTGAGGACTGTCAGAAATGTCAAGCAGAACCGGTTCAAAAACAAGCTAGGATCATCCTATCTTAATCTTTGATGTGTGCCACAACGCATCGGAAAACTGTTTACGTTTATCCGCGTTTGTAAATCTTTATATATAAGACATAAACATCTTACAATTTTACGGAGATTTTGAAGAAGAAAAGAACTGATTACCGATCATGACCTATGACACCTATGGTGATTCTAAAATGTTGCGTGCTACTCTCGGTCAGAGTCCATTCACGTATAATCGTTTATCATATATATAGCGCATTGTTCATTGCTATTTTGAGACTTAAATTCAGTCAGGAAGTCAGGACAAAAAGTGCATATCCTTAGAATTCCTCTATTCCTCAAAGAAAGAATTGAGCAAATATTTATTTTTCCAACTTTAATTTCATTTTTAAGATTCGCTCTCTCCCGTTCTTTCTAATCTTCTGGAAACCGGACATTCCACAATGATAAAAAGGAAACTTTATTACGAAAGCTGTCAAAGCCAGGCAAACACTGAAAAGCAATTTTCACTACTTTTTACTTCAACTGAGTCTCAAGCTGTCGCAGTGCTATATTTTTCTGACTTTTCTGTCTTTTCTTGTGATCTTCACCGGAAATGTTTCTGTCTTTCCTGCACGCCACAACCGTGGATCCGGAAAAAAGGTGAAAAAACGTTAATCAAATGGTTTTTACTTGAGTAGTATTGGCACTCAAATAATAGGGCCATTTATACCGCGACAGAAAATAAGACGCGTCTTATCTAAGACGCGACTTAAATAAGACGCGAACCGATCGTATAAACAGTACAAAATAAGCATTCGTGTCTTATTTTAGACGCTACCTAAATAAAACGCGTCTTATCTTAGAACAGGGTTTTCAGCTGTTCTTATTTTGTCCGCGTCTTAAATAAGACGTGAACTTCCTCGTATAAATGCTTTCGCGTCCTAAATAAGACGTGAACAACAAGTGCGCCGTATCAAAAATAAGACGCGAACCATTTATACGTGATCTTCGCGTCTTATGTTGGACGCAAACGTATAAATGGTACACTTCGCATCTTATTTAAGTCGCGTCTTAGATAAGACGCGTCTTATTTTCTCCCGTATAAATGGCCCTATAATATCTTCTCAATTTATACGTGATCTTCGCGTCTTATGTTGGACGCAAACGTATAAATGGTACACTTCGCATCTTATTTAAGTCACGTCTTAGATAAGACGCGTCTTATTTTCTCCCGTATAAATGGCCCTATAATATCTTCTCAATTAAGTCCGTAATAATGCCAATGTATGTCTTGAATCGAAACGCTGAAATCGCTTATAAAATGGTTGTTAAAATGCTTGCTTTGTCATTCAATTCAGAACAACAAACTGTTACTTGTACACGAATAGAACTGTAGAAAGAATTGCAGCAAACAATAACTTCTACATTTGCACAATTAGTTTGTTCAGCAAAATCACGAGATCCCTTGCATACTATTGCATAATCAAAGCGCAACTTTTATCACCGTCAATCACAGGGAGCAGAGGAGCCAAATTTGACCTTTACGCGTTCGATCTTCGATCTGTTGTTTACTAGTCTGTTTTTCGCCCCAGCGGGACCCCAAGCGTAATCGGAGCTTTCCGTTGGGAACCGCAAATTGCTGACTGTGGGCGCCACAAAATCGTTACGCAGCAAGAAGAGAGTCTCTTTTTCTTCACGGCACTTCGTGCCTCGCTCGGAAAGCTTACGCTTTCCGGAAAGCGCCGATTACGCTTGGGGTCCCGCTGGGGGAAAAACTCGAAAACAACAGATCGAATAACGCAAGACACAGCGCGCGTTTTAAGCTCAAAGGTCGAACGCGTATTAGGTCAAATTTGGCTCCTCTGCTCCCTGTGCGTCAATACATTCTACCATGTACCCAAATCTAATAATGGCAATGATTTCGTTCGCGTGATCGGTAATTTAATATCAAAAGTTTATCAAATGATAACATACTATGAGAACTCAAAGCCATTCATTTCATAAATTGAACTTAGTAATTATTGTTTTTGCCATAACATGCCATGAGAACTCAAAGCCATTCATTTCATAAATTGAACTTATTAATTGCTGCTTCCCTAAAGAATCGCGACGAAACTATCAACAACAACGAAATAGATAACTTAGACGTTCGCGTGATCGCTAAGAGAAAATAAAAAATCGTAAAATGATAACATGACATGACAGTTCAAAGCCATTAAATTCAACTAAAACTAAACCGCAAGAAAACTGTCAACAAAGACAAACAAACTTTACATAAACTACATACCTATATGTGTACATACGATTTCTTTGAAATTTGAAATCTGTTTCTGCAGATCGGCTATGTTTACAATGTTTTTCTTTACAATGTTACTCCCGAATACTTTAGACAGTCAACACTTCAACAAAAGATTAAAAAATTTCGTTATTTCGCCGAATTGATTTTAGCTCAATTTATCATATTATCGCTCATATGAAAACACAAACTTTCCCTTGCCATTTAACTTCCTCAGAACGTCTCCACTCATTTTAAAAATACACCGTGAAATTTTCAGTCAAACTGCGTTTCCCAAGAACATTTGACCTGTTTTACCCTTCTAAATGAGCACTAATGGCTTTACGACATATGATTGACAAGAAAAACACAAATTTCTTGAACCTTTGAAGATCAATGCCGTCTCAGACACATCCACGTAAAAACAAATTTAAAAGATTGATATGTAACGTTATATATCAAAACTTAAAAAAAATTATGACATGCCAATTCCCTAGGGAAATTAACATAGGTCCGGGAGTACTCCCCAAAAATTTTAGTGGCGGTATGCGATAAAATCCTAACCACTTCTTGATATTTTCTTCGTATTGGCACTCAAATAATATCTTCTCAATTAAGTCCGTAATAATAAGTTCCAATGTCTGTCTTGAATTGAAACGCTCAGATCGCTTATAAAATGGTTGTTAAAATGCTTGCTTTGTCAACAACAAAATTTTACTTGTATACGAATAGAACTGTAGAGAGAATTGCAGCAAACAAGAAATAGTTTGACTAAGTCTGCAAAATCACGAGGTCCCTTGCATACTATTGCATAATCAAAGCGCAATTTTTATCACCGTCAATACATTCTACCATGTACCGTACCTAAATCTATTAATGGCAATGATTTGAAATTTGAAAGATTATTGATACCGTAGGTAACGTGAGATATCGAATCTAAATAAGAACTGTAATGCCTTTGTGGTGACGTAGCGTGAGATAATTATGACAAGTTCATGGCATCCCAATACCCTAGGGAAATTAACAATAGGTCCGGGGGTGCTCCTCAAAAAAACGCAAAGTTCATGCTATTTTGCTCTGCCATATCGCTCATATTAAAACACAAACTTTCCTGTCCCATTTAACTTTCTTAAAACGTCTCCATTCGTAAAAATACACCGTGAAATTCTCAAACGGCGTTTCCCAAGAAAACGCATCCCTTCTAAAGCAGCTTCAATGGCTTTACGACAAATGATTGAAACTGATAGGTAACGTGAGATATCGAAACTTAAAGAAGGACTAAATACCTTTGCGGTAACGTAATGTGAGATATGACAAGTTCATGACAAGTTCTGACATCCCAATACCCTTGGGAAATTAACAATAGGTCCGGGGGTGCTCCCCAAAAATGTTAGTGGCAGTATGTGACGCCCTTCTTGAAATCCTAACCGGTTTAACCAACCATATCCTCAATGCCCTAATATAGCTTCTATAAAGAAGGAAGAAGAAACCCCCCCGGACAAAAGTCCACAAAATTTTGTTAACAACTTTTGTCCCTTTTTTGTACTCAATTTCGAAATCTCGCTTAATGCGCATGCGCATTAACGAGACAAAAACGAAGACCAAAGACAAAGTGGTCTAAAACGAAGACCCTGTGGCCTAAAACGAAGACCCTATGGTCTAAAACGAAGACCCTGTGGTCTAAAACCAAGACCCTGTGGTCTAAAACCAAGACCCTGTGGTCTAAAACGATGGCTTGCTAGTTTGATATGCGAGCTTACTGTAATTTGGGAAACGAAATACAGATCTGCAATTAAACAAAAATTGTACTTTTTTCCAGAGGATAGTCATCTCTTTCGTTTATACAGTGCGTCATTTTGCAAATTACAGATTTCCAAATCATGACAACACGTCGTGATTTCCAAGCTCTTTCGCTTAAAAAAAATGAAATTATTGGGTCCTTTGGTAAACAAAAACAATGGAGGGAGTCACTTTACACTTTTGCTGTGTCCAAAGCGGGTGTTAGAACGTTGAAAACTAAGCTGTCAAAGATCATAGACTGAAAATTATCAATCACGAAACATTGTACGAGCTGCTGGGAACGAGATTGGGTTGTGTGATGAAATACCGTAAATTTCCAAAAGTAACGAGGACCTTTGGGGCTCGCTACTTTCGTGGGGTCATTACTTTCGGGAGGTCGTTAATATCAGGAAGGAAAAATGTTTTATTAAGTTGGTGCGAGTGAGGTCTTTTTCCTAAATAAAAGAAGTAAATTCGTAAAAACAGTAGTTAAAAAATGAGATGAAATTCGTTGTTCCAGTTTAATGTTGCTGCCATGCTTTTCATGTTTAGACGGTGTTGTGTCGGCACGTGTAGTTCAAGTGTCGATCTTGCTATTTTCGGGTGTGGGGGTGGGCGTGGTCTCACTGCTTTCGGGGAGCAAAAGACGTTATGTAAAGTTGGTGCGAGTGAGCTCTTTTTCCGAAATAAAAGATGATAATTCTTACTTAATAATTTATTATTATTATTATTAGGAATGAAATTTTACAATGTCAGTTTGAGTGGATTCCAACATCGAGCAGGTATAGGTGCGTGCAAGGTCTGTAACCTGCGATGAGGCCAAATTTAACAGCACTCTTATATTATCGTATGTGGATAAACGGAAAAGGCCCGGAAGCTTTTTGTCGATGTTCTACGCTTTATATGCCTCCAATGGGGAATATTATCGTTTGAAAATGCCACTATCATGCATTTTGCGTGACAAAAGCATGCTTCAGCTAATGGAGGTCAGTCATGTGTATCGCAACTGGCCAATCACATTCCTTGCACGCTCGACTGGCCATCGCGTAACGCCAACTTGTTTTGGTTCAGAACCATGTCCTTATAACAAAAATCAAACTAGCATGGCTAACATTCTGTTGCCGCAGTAGTGAACTCCATAACTGCCCTAAATAAAAATAGGGGGACTTTAATAGGAACATGGACCCATAGACAATTGACCCATAACTGCCCTAAATAATAAGTAAAGCGAAAAACATGATCTCATACAAACAGTAAAAAAAATAACTTCATAACAGTAAATGAACTAAAGAAGCAACATACATATGAAATCGTGACGGAAAATAAACTAAGAAGCAAATTAGGGACGAAAAACTAACCGACTAACCAAACAATCTACCAGGAAGGTGACAAAGATGAAAGCATGCGAACAGCTTCCAAAAATTATGGCGCCCCGATAGCTGCGGTGCAAACAATATTGCCCCAAGGGTTGACATGAACTACATCGGGCAAATACGGGTGGACAGAAGGGTTTCTAAAACCATGATGCTGCCAATAAAAAATATTAGGGATGGGATCCAAAACTCCACGAAGATAATGGTTGAGTATTGAAGAACGGCGCTTGGACATTGGACACAAGGGATCACCTCACACACACCGATGACTCGGACAAAGGGCAACGCGGAGCCGTCGAAAAAAAGAATGACCTAAAACAAGGGCGATAGGAGGAGAGGAAGCCATCCAAAAGAACAATAAACCACAATAGAACAAAATATGCCACAATTATAAAACAATCAACCTCGTGTAATTGAGTCGATAACAAAGACAACACTGATTACGGGAAAAAAAACGGCCTGAGAATAGAAACGAAACGATGGAATTGCTAAAAGGTCGCAAAATAAACCTTAAAGTAGATAAAATTGTGGCTGAAAGAGGGATTAAAGGCACAAAATAGTTAAACTTACCACGCAGCAAGTCAAAACAAATTTCTTCACCGCAATCAACCGAGGCGAATGGCAAGCACATGGCCTGCCTGGTTACGTGACCCCACGCACAACCTGGGGGGGGGGGGGGGGGGGGTTCGCAAAATTCTCCTCCCCAAGACCCAGTGCTACTCGTCTATAATGACACAAAGCATAAGAGAGAAGACATAAAAATCCTATTTGCCGGCAAATATTTTATTTATGCGGGTCTTGGTTTTAGACCATAGCATCTTCGTTTTAGACCATAGGGTCTTCGTTTTAGACCACAGGGTCTTCGTTTTAGACCGCAGGTTCTTCGTTTTAGACCACAGGGTCTTTGTTTTAGACCACAGGATCTCCGTTTTAGACCATAGGGTCTTTGGTCTTTTATTGGCTAATTCGGGCTGGGCGGTTAACATAAAAAAGTTCCTGTATGAAATCAGCCATTCGAAAAGAATGCACCAGTTTCTGATTGGTGAACGTATTGACAGTTGACATAATTTGATCCCGGGAATTTGATTACCAGGAAATCTGTGGGCGTAATGCTAATAACCTCTCTCCCTTTTCGTGCCCCCCCCCCCCCCCCCCCCTTATTGTTGAAGCCTGCCATGCATGACACTTCCATACATGCCAACTCTCCCGGATTATCCGGGAGTCTCCCGGATACGGAACGAATCTCCCGGTCTCCCGTACGGGTCACCAAATCTCCTGGATAAAAGCGACTTTGGATCTTTTCTCTAAAATAGGCTAAGATTTTAACCCAAATTTTCCCAAAATCCAAAAAAAAAATGTGGTCTTCCATCACATCTTAACTTCACAAACGCTTTTCGGGCCGTCTCAGGAATGCAGAAAATGGTACCTTTAGACTGGTAAAGCCAAAAAAATTTTCCGGACCCCCTTGACTTTCGTGACTACGTCGCTCGATGCTCCCGGGAGGGGGGGGGGGGGGGGGAGGGGGGAGTTGATGGTGGAATTTCACCCCCATAAAAAATCTCCCTATTTTTAATCTTTAGAGGTTGGCATCTCTGCACTTCAGACTAATACTGTTGTCTGTTTTATTCATTGAGACCTTTCGTCACTTTGTTGAACTCTCTTTTGCAGACATGAAGGTCCAGTGTGGCAAGTTAGCTGGGCACATCCTATGTTTGGCAATCTTCTGGCATCTTGTTCTTATGATAGAAAGGTAAGTTTACACCTGCATCTCTTTTTACTCTTTTACTCTCTGAGTCATGTCTATAAAATTCTTTGTTAACCCTTTCACTCCCAAGAGTGCCAAACATCAAAATTCAAGAAAAATCCCAAATTTTATTTTGCAAAGTATTGAAAAACAAGTGGTATCATGCAAAAGTACTGCTGTAGAGGTTTTATTTGAATGGTCACACCATAGGATTTCGTCAACAGAATCAAAAGTTAGAACAAATGGTACCATGCAAAAGTACTGCTGAAGAAGTTTCATTTGAATGGTCACACCATAGGATTTCATCAACAGACTTAAAAGTTAGAACAAATGGTACATGCAAAAGTACTGCTGTAGAGGTTTTATTTGAATGGTCACACCATAGGATTTCGTCCAAAGACTCAAAAGTTAGAACAAATGGTACCATGCAAAAGTACTGCTGAAGAGGTTTCATTTGAATGGTCACACCATAGGATTTCATCAACAGACTCTGACAAAAGTTAGAACAAATGGTACCATGCAAAAGCACTGCTGGAGAGATTTCATTTGAATGGTCACACCATAGGATTTCATCCACAGACTCAAAAGTTAGAACAAATGGTACCATGCAAAAGTACTGCTGGAGGTTTCATTTGAATGGTCACACCATAGGATTCCATCCACAGACTCAAAAGTTAGAACAAATGGTACCATGCAAAAGTACTACTGAAGAGGTTTCATTTGAATGGTCACACCATAGGATTTCATCCACAGACTCAAAAGTTAGAACAAATGGTACCATGCAAAAGTGCTGCTGGAGGTTTCATTTGAATGGTCACACCATAGGATTTTGTCTAAAGACTCAAAAGTTAGAACAAATGGTACCATGCAAAAGTACTGCTGAAGAGGTTTCATTTGAATGGTCACACCATAGGATTTCATCCACAGACTCTGACAAAAGTTAGAACAGATGGTACCATGCAAAAGTACTGCTAAAGAGGTTTCATTTGAATGGTCACACCATAGGATTTCGTCCACAGACTCAAAAGTTAGAACAAATGGTACCATGCAAAAGCACTGCTGAAGAGGTTTCATTTGAATGGTCACACCATAGGATTTCATCCACAGACTCAAAAGTTAGAACAAATGGTACCATGCAAAAGCACTGCTGAAGAGGTTTCATTTGAATGGTCACACCATAGGATTTTGTCCACAGACTCAAAAGTTAGAACAAATGTACCATGCAAAAGTACTGCTGAAGAGGTTTCATTTGAATGGTCACACCATAGGATTTTGTCCACAGACTCAAAAGTTAGAACAAATGTACCATGCAAAAGTACTGCTGAAGAGGTTTCATTTGAATGGTCACACCATAGGATTTTATCAACAGAATCAAAAGTTAGAACTACATTACATATCTTCATAATTGACTCTGGGAGTTAATGATCACATTATTCATGAATTAAACACTGAGTCTCTGTTGATTTCTAGGTCATAATTTGGAAAGAAACAAGTAATGGATGGGCAAAACGTCAAGAATTTTGTAATCATGATTCCTCAGGTAACCAGGAAAACCCTGCCTCATGTCCACTCCCTTTATACAGTCACCTCTTTGATAACTGCCATTATTTTTAGTACGTTGGAACAAAAGCTAAGTCATAAACATACATGAGACCAAGCTCGTTAATACAGCGTCCTGTGGGTACAGTGATGCTCGTTAATACAGCGTCCTGTGGGTACAGTGATGCTCGTTAATACAGCGTCCTGTGGGTACGGTGATGCTCGTTAATACAGCGTCCTGTGGGTACAGTGATGCTCGTTAATACAGCGTCCTGTGGGTATGGTGACCCCAGTGATGGCTGGATTAAACGGTTTGTTAAATTTATCAAATGGATTAAAAAACAGATTAAATGTTTCTAAAAACTGTTTAAACGAATGCTAAACAGGTAGCAACGGATATCCGTTAGTGTACATTTTCCCAAATCAAGTCTCAAATTCTAAATAAAATTCAACAAAAATTCGCAGGGTAAAAAGTGACTTTAGAATTTTTATTAATTTTACTCCCATTTCTGATTTTTTTCCCCCAGTAAATGCCATATCATGGTCGTCTCCAGACTATGGCCTGATGTTAGTTTGTGGTTCGTCTGACGGCTCCATTTCAATAATCAGCAGTTCAGGTTAGTGTTCAATACGGAAATTCTCCTTGATCCTTTTTGTATGTATATTTGAATAAGTTGCCGCAATTGACTAAGTATCCATGTGGCTTGATAGCTAAGTGTATAGAGCATTGCACCAGTATCGCAATGTCATGGGGTTGAATCTCGTTCAAGCCTGAACTTTTTCCAGGTTGCTTTTTCAACTGTTTGAAGGCCCATGTTCACCCAATCTGCTTTGCGCACCTGGGCTGATTTTCGCACAGACGGAAAATCGAAAAATCAATGTGCCAGCCAATCATAACGCTGCATTGAACAATTGAACCATTTCAAAACAAAAACACAGGCGCGCAAAGCAGATTGGGTGAACATCACTTATGCACGCATTGTTGTACTCAGCTTGCGGATTTTACAAAATTTGCGAAATTTGCGAAACATCGCTAGCTCCACGATTTTTCGGCGGCGTGTTGCGAAATTTTGCACTTCTTTGTGATGCTAATGAACTCACAAAACCCCACACTACTAGCTTGCGGATTTCACAAAATTTGCGAAAATTGCGAAAAATCGCCAGCTCGACGATTTTTCGGCACTGTGTTGCGAAATTTTGCACTTCTTTGTGATGCTAATTACCTCACAACCCCACACTACCAGCTTGCGTTATTTTGCCTGTTCATCGCTTCCCAGAGCAAAATATACGACACAATAGACACAAGTGTGTCGATAAAAAAAAAGACCGCGAATACACCAAGCTGGACACGAGATTCAACACACGACAATAAACAAGTACGACACGCATGTATACTTCGTTCTTGAAACGTGTTCCGATAAAAATACACGAAGCTGGACACAAAAATTAACACACGACAACAAACAAGGACCGACACGCATGTATACTTCATTCTTGCAACGTGTTTCCGATAAAAATACACGAAGCTGGACACACAAATTAACACACGACAACAAACAACACGCATGTATACTTCGTTCTTAAAACGTGTTTCGATAAAAATACACGAAGCTGGACACACAAATTAACACACGACAACAAACAAGAACCGTACACGCATATAAACGTGTCGCGATAAAAAATACGTCGTAATACACCATTTATAATTTCACCCCGGCCTCCCAAAAATACACGAAGTTTGACACGCGAATTAACACACAACAGCAAACAAGGACCGTACACGCATGTATACTTTTTTTTTTGGAACTAAATTACTGTTCTTTTTTCCCTTTTTTGGGGTGTTTCTTGGTGTTGCAGAAGCCATTGTTGGTTAGCTTTTGTGATGTGGTGTGGGTATTGTTCAGTGTCTTTTGAATCTTTTGTTTTACGTCATTTGGTGATCACACCATCCGCAACACCAAGAAACTACCTTTTTTTGTTGACCTTCGTAAAGTGGTTTCATTTCATTTCGAAAACAACGCAATATTGCGTTCCCCCTTTAACATTTCGTATTCAGGGATTGCCTCACAGGAGCCATAAAAATACACCAAGCCGGACACGCAAATTAACATGCGGCAACAAACAAGGACCGTACACGCATGTATACTTCGTTCTTTAAACGTGTGCGATAAAAATACAACAAGCTGGACATGCAAATTAACACACGACACCAGGAATGGAATCCAAGTATTCCAGAATGACAACAGCTCCCAAACGAATGTTTACTTCCATTACTCAACTATTCTTATTCTGGATTGATCCTAATTATATAAACGAACACGCCCTAAAATGCATTTCATAACATTTAAAAATACACTTGAAATTAAATTTTCATATGGGGCTAGTGAACTCCAATTTTAAAGTTATATTGTAGCACTGGAACAATTCAACTATGAATTACAAATAATGGCACAATGTTCAATTCATATTTGCAGAATGACTTCTGAACCTTTAGTTTTTGAAGTCCAGCTTGTTTTTGGATTAATTTAAGACGATTGCCACTTATACGCAGTGCGAGTCCTACATAATCAAAATGTTACAATGATATTTTCTACTTCATAACAAAAATTCCAATTTTATTATTTATTAATTGCCTTCATGATGCTTCAGCTTGAATTTATCTCAAGCTAGCTTATGAAACCACACCTAATATTTTAATGAAAATTACAATACATCTTTCATTTTTCTCCAAGTCTTTTCTCGATTACAATTCATTATTAACTTTATTACATGTTGTGTTTTTATACTTTCTTGTCAAAACAAATCATTGCCTTTAACAAACAAAGGCAGAAGAGGTATTCCCCTCGAGGTATCAAAAGTAAATGGCATTGTCATCAACATCAGAAATCACCAAAAAAAAATATTTTACTGCTAATAATAACTTCAACTTCTTGACATTTAAAAAAAAATCAGTTTCAACGTCACAACTGAAAAAAATAACACCTGCTAATAGTTACATTACCATGAATTTAGTCATGTAGATAGGAAAATAGGATCGAAGTTACAACTTCAATACCGTAAATGTATCATCAAACAAAAACAATTTCATTGCCATGATCATTTTGGACTGATTATTGCACATGCATTATTTTGAGGGGCCAAGAACGTTTCATATTTAAGTAATGATCCGCATAAGAAGGATAGCGTTGAACGGCAATGGAATGTCAAGCACAATGGAATGTCAAGTTTTTTCATTGTTACAACTAGTGATCTCATTAGCCTAGACCCAAAAACCGCTTAAAAGTTAAGGTTCAAGGTGCATTTTGTCTAATTTTTTTAAGGTTTCAAGTAAGTTGAGACCCAATCGCACAACATACAATTTTTAAAAGATATTGTATTTGGGGAACTTCATCAAAAAAGCAAAATTATTAGCTATTGTCTTCTGCTATTCTGATTGGTGAAGCACCAACATTTCCTAAAATTTATTTGACGCAAATGGATTTTCTTTATTTTAATAACGAAATATAATTATTAACCATCAGCTCCTCCTCTATTCTTGAAATCAAAGATATTCTATGTGGGAAAGAGCCAATGCCACAGAACAATGAAGTTTGCTATCGTTCTTATGTCGAACATTACTTAAACCAATATGCCATTTTACAGTTGTCTTTTTAGTTTCCTGGCCTTTGTCTGGAAGCGAGGTTGAAGTTGACCTTGTTATGATACAGACCTTGGAGCTTTTCAGAGGGGCGGTAAGGGGGTTTCACGTGAAGCGTGATCGGGTGTTTTTATTTTCTGTGAACCGTGATTACAAAAAGTTAAAATCCGTGAACTGTGAATGACATGCATTTCGTGATACGTGAAAGGTAAAATTTATTTCCCGATATCCGTGATATTCGACAAGGACACTTCATTTTTTCCTGTGAAAAAAAAAACTTTTTTTTCTTTCCACTTGTCCATTGGACAAGTGCCACTCAAATTTTGGTTGTCCAAAAGTGAAATTCACTCGTCCAAAAAATGAAGAAATTAAAAATATGTAGCGATAAAACAAATTTACAATGTACAGTAAAAACTGGCGTATAAGCCACATTTGCCCAAAATTTTTGTTCAAAATTGGGGGTGCGGCTTATCTGTGGGAACATCTGCAATAGATTTTACTTTCCGGTGATATAAAGGCACCTTAACACAGGAAATTTTTTGTGTAATTTTTGCCGCACTTCTCGATGCAATTTTTGTCGCTCGCAAGTTGCATCTTCAAATCGCATGTGTAAACGGGCGGCGATTTTAGTGCGATTTGGGTGCGATTTGTCGCGCCATGTCGCAGAGGTTTCGAACATGTTTGAAACCTGGTGCAACTTGGCGGCGATGTTTGGGAAATCACGATTCGCACCCGAATCGCACAGGAAATCGCCGCTTGTTTACACTTGCATGCGACAAAAGTTGCATTGGAGAGCGCGACAATCGCATCAACAATCGCATGTGTAAACGGGCCTTAAGTTGACCAGACTTTTTGAGTCTTGAAATTGAACATTCTATTTATTTGAGGTGTACAACGTGGAGCAAACATAATTCGTTAACTTTAGATGGTGTAGGAAAGCGAGTCTTGTTTCTCTAACAAAGTTGCCAGAGTGCCTCCGAGACCAAAAATAAAAATAATTGAAGAATAATTAGGATCCGCATGAAACATGTATTCTAGTATTAAATGCACGAACGCGAGCGTCAGTGTACGTGTTAATAAATTGTAAAATTTAGCCTCAAATTGTCAAAATACTTGTGTTGAAACAGTGCTCCCTATCTTTGTTGGACATTTTGAAGCTTTTGGCAATGAAGGAACACCGAACACGAATGAATTCGAAGCCAAAGAAAAGAGTCTGTAAACAAGCGGCCATCTTGGTTATCCTTAGTAACCATGCCAAATAAAAGCATGTACTCAAAAAAGTTGCACGGTCGGAAAAAAGAAACAGAAATTCGCGGAAACAAAACCAGGTTAGTTTACGAAGTCCAGAGATGCTTGGCAAACTTAGAACTCAATGAAAAATAAACGAGACACTGTGCGCCAAGAAACAACTATGTTCAAAGCAAGCACGCTACCCCTTAACATGTATGCCACATATTTGCAACCAAAGGAGAAGTTGAGGTTAGAGAGAAGAGTGGTTGATTGTCCTACTCGGACTACTGACGGCGAATTTCCTACCGGATCTGCTGATGACGGCAGCGACAAGCAATCCGACGACTCCTCCCAAGACAAAGATGATTTGGTGGAAGGAGAGGAAAGTTTAGTGCAAGGTGCTGATGACTCGGAGTTTGTGGATCAATCTTCTGAGTATGACACAGAGTCTGACAGTGAACCTACAATTGTTGACAGTGACAACGAGGATGAAATTACTTTTCTTCGAGCTGTAACAACTCGGAGCGGAAGAACGGTTCGAGTAACATCCAAGCTCTTCTAGGTAACTTACACAAGCAAAGATTTCTAAAGATGTTTAGATTGGTGTTTAATGTTCTTTAATCACGTTACATTCGTTTCAACTGTTGAACACAAGACAAAATAATTTCCAAGCAAAAGGATTGGAACTAATCCTCGACAAAGAAGACCAAAAAGTTAAGTAAAACTACATTATGGAGAATTTTACTTATAGTACACCCTTGCGATTATGTTATTTTCTGTGAACCGTGAAATTGGAATATTAATCGCCGTGATTCGTTATTGATCTTTTTTAATACCCGTGAAACGTGCGAAGGACCCCCCCTTACCGCCCCTCTTTTCAGATGTAAATTTACCTAGTTAGCATGAGAACAGCATTATTAACATATGAAAGGCAGAAAGGTTTGTATCAAAGCAAGGTCATCTCCAGCCTCACTTCCACTCAAAGGCAAGGTCACCAAGCACACAACTGTGAAATGGAGCACTGTCTTTAGCAAGAAACAAAATATTCCCTCCCCCCAATTTGGGTTATTTAGTCCATCATATGTTTGTTCCACGACATAGTTTTCTTGAACAAACTCTGCAATTGACAACAACAAATATAAGTTACCAAATGGTGGTGACAGTAATAAGCATCATGGTAATAACGGTGGTGACAGTATTAAGCAATACAAAATTTTGCTATTTCGACAGGACAATGTCATAATGCTCACTAGCTTGTTGGGCATTTCACCAAATTGTCACACAATACTGAGTCAGTAAACGTTCAGATGGGGAAATGGTCGTTGTGTAAGACATCACAAAATGTGAACGAATAGTGCCAGTCTCCCTCCAGCTTCGCAGTGAGTGCCTGGCAAAATTATTTCACCACAGACAACCAGCAGCTCTTCAGTCGACAAATTTTCTTCCGTTTCAAGACTACATTTATACATGTAACAATAATAATAGTTGAAAGCAAGACAGAGAGCAAGACAGTAACCGTTGAGATCATTGATTTGGCTTCACAGTATAACTGGGGCAAATGCAACTCATACTGATTAACAGATCGAATGTTGACAAATTTGGACAAGACTCTACTAAAACTTCCACAACTTGAGTGCTATTTTATTCGACTTTCTTTTCAACAAGTGAATGTAATTTACATGTTCACCGATGCACCGTGACTAGAATTACTCCTCTTCGCGGTAAGCAGTAGCATGCAGTAACAATAATGACAATGTGAAACATCAAACTTAAGAGAGAGAATTGGTACAACACTTTCTTGGCTTCACCTTATAAATTGCAACAACAACCAAGGAATTTGTAAGTAAGTATGCACATATTACATATACCTTTATTTTATTTTTGTTTTGCTCATAAGCTGTACTCCCACATTTACCATTGACAGTAGGCTATTGTATTATAAAAGCTTACTATAAATAATTCTTGATAAACAAGTTAAATAGTGTGCAGGGTATACTTAAATGGTGATCACCTATTGACTTAAAATAATTTCAATTGGTGTATATTAGCAGCAATCTAAACTGAAACTTATCCCCTTCTGCCTTGTCACTCATCCCTTTTCTCTGTGGATGACGAATTTTACTATTTTTCGCAGTTTTCTGCCTTGTCGCTTGTCTTCTTTTTCTGGGGATGACGAATTTTACTTTATTTTATACATACTGAGATTTTCTGATAGAATTTCGCGCGTGAAAACCCCGTTCGGGAATTTTTGCAGCCAATCAGAATGGCGAAACGACTTTCTCACACGTGAGAAAAGCGTTTCGTCCAATCACAAAGCACCTGTCAAAACATATCAATATTTTCAAAGGCGCTTGTACTGTCGCTGGCGCTAGCGTTTTCATTCACAAAAATATTTGCTTGAACTTTTACTTCTTTATTCAAAACTCAAGAGATGACTGAAAGTTCCGGATTTATGTCCTTGGACAAACCAATTGAAGAATACATTCAAGAGCAGGAAAACAAAACAATCGAGCGAAAACGCGAAGAGATGTAACTCTACTAACCGTATTCTTAAAAGAGAAGAGCGAAACAACAACAACAAGAAATTCAACCAGAAGAACTCAACAAGTACATATGCGAATTTATTTTAAGTGTTAAAAGAAAAGACGGCGAAGACTACGAGCCTTCAAGCCTTCGAGGATTGATTTCGAGTTTCAACCGGCATTTGAAAGAAAGTAAATACCCTGTGAGCATTATGGAAGACAAAGCGTTTGAAAAAGCAAGAAAATGTCTGGAAACTCGAAGCAAACAACCGAAAAAAGAAGGCAAAGGAAACAAACCAAATGCAGCGAAGCTTTAAGCGACGAGGAGGTGAACATTCTTTATGATTTCCGATCGATTCTGTACAATTTTTAATTATTAAGCTTATTGTATTCTCACTACTTGATTGTTTGAGACTCTGCCGGCCAAAGTAATTTATTCCAGAGCTGTTTATTTTCGGGACAAAAATAAATAAAACATACCTTGGCATCAAATCTCAGTATGTATAAAATAAACAAATTACAGCATGGGCAGTGCTTTGTACGGCATTTACGCACTCGTTGGTTTGTATCAGAAATCGAACGAGTGAGCTGCGCTCACCCTTTCGATTTCTGATACATCACCAACTCGTGCGTAAACGCCGTACGCGCGCACTGCCCATGAAGTAATCTATATATTTTCCGCAAATTTTGTAATTTTCGCAGTTTTCGCAGTTTTGCCTTGTCGCTTGTCTTCTTTGTCTTCTTTTTCTGGGGATGACGAATTGTACTATTTTCCGCAAATTTTGTAATTTTCGCAGTTTTCGCAGTATTCGTAGTTTTCGCAGTTTTCGTCGGTGCCCTTTTGCCATGTCGCTCATTCCCTGAATGACGAATTTTACTTTTTTCACAATTTTTGTAATTTTTGCAGTTTTCGCAGTATTAGTAGTTTTCGCAGTTCTCGTCGGTGCTCTTCTGCCTTGTCACTCGTCCCCTTTTTCTAGGGGATGACGAATTTTACTATTTTTCGCAAATTTTGTAATTTTCGCAGTATTCGTAGTTTTCGCAGTTTTCGTCGGTGCCCTTTTGCCTTGTTGCTCGGTCCCTTTTTCTGGGGATGACGAATTTTACTTTTTTCGCAGTTTTCGTCGGTGCCCTTTTGCCTTGTTGCTCGGTCTCTTTTTCTGGGGATGACGAATTTTACTAATTTTCGCAATTTTTGTAATTTTCGCAGTCTTCCTCGGTGCCCTTCTGCCTTGTCACTCGTCCCCTTTTTCTGGGGATGACGAATTTTACTATTTTCGCAATTTTTGTAATTTTTGTAATTTTCGTAGTTTTCGCCGGTGCCCTTCTGCCTTGTCGCTTGTCTTCTTTTTCTAGGGATAACAATTTTACCATTTTTCGCAAATTTTTTAGTTTTCGCAGTTTTCGCCGGTGCCGTTCTGCCTTGTCGCTTGTCTTCTTTTTCTAGGGATAACAATTTTACCATTTTTCGCAAATTTTGTAGTTTTCGCAGTTTTCGCCGGTGCCGTTCTGCCTTGTCGCTTGTCTTCTTTTTCTGGGGATAACGAATTTTACTATTTTTCACAATTTTTGTAATTTTCGCAGTTCGTAGTTTTCGCAGTTTTCGCCGGTGCCCTTCTGCCTTGTCGCTTGTCTTCTTTTTCTGGGGATGACGAATTTTACTATTTTTCACAATTTTTGTAATTTTCGCAGTATTCGTAGTTTTCGTTGGTGCCCTTTTGCCTTGTCGCTTGTCTTCTTTTTCTGGGGATAACAATTTTACCATTTTTCGCAAATTTTGTAGTTTTCGCAGTTTTCGCCGGTGCCGTTCTGCCTTGTCGCTTGTCTTCTTTTTCTGGGGATAACGAATTTTACTATTTTTCACAATTTTTGTAATTTTCGCAGTTCGTAGTTTTCGCAGTTTTCGCCGGTGCCCTTCTGCCTTGTCGCTTGTCTTCTTTTTCTGGGGATGACGAATTTTACTATTTTTCACAATTTTTGTAATTTTCGCAGTATTCGTAGTTTTCGTTGGTGCCCTTTTGCCTTGTCGCTTGTCTTCTTTTTCTGGGGATAACAATTTTACCATTTTTCGCAAATTTTGTAGTTTTCGCAGTTTTCGCCGGTGCCGTTCTGCCTTGTCGCTTGTCTTCTTTTTCTGGGGATAACGAATTTTACTATTTTTCACAATTTTTGTAATTTTCGCAGTTCGTAGTTTTCGCAGTTTTCGCCGGTGCCCTTCTGCCTTGTCGCTTGTCTTCTTTTTCTGGGGATGACGAATTTTACTATTTTTCACAATTTTTGTAATTTTCGCAGTATTCGTAGTTTTCGTTGGTGCCCTTTTGCCTTGTCGCTTGTCTTCTTTTTCTGGGGATAACAATTTTACCATTTTTCGCAAATTTTGTAGTTTTCGCAGTTTTCGCCGGTGCCGTTCTGCCTTCTCGCTTGTCTTCTTTTTTCTGGGGATAACGAATTTTACTATTTTTCACAATTTTTGTAATTTTCGCAGTTCGTAGTTTTCGCAGTTTTCGCCGGTGCCCTTCTGCCTTGTCGCTTGTCTTCTTTTTCTGGGGATGACGAATTTTACTATTTTTCACAATTTTTGTAATTTTCGCAGTATTCGTAGTTTTCGTTGGTGCCCTTTTGCCTTGTCGCTTGTCTTCTTTTTCTGGGGATGACGAATTTTACCATTTTTCGCAAATTTTGTAATTTTCGCAGTTTTCGTCGGTGCCCTTCTGCCTTGTTGCTCGGTCTCTTTTTCTGGGGATGACGAATTTTACTATTTTTCGCAGTTTTCGTCGGTGCCGTTCTGCCTTGTCGCTTGTCTTCTTTTTCTGGGGATGACGAATTTTACCATTTTTCGCAAATTTTGTAATTTTCGCAGTTTTCGTTGGTGCCTTTCTACCTTGTTGCTCATCATCTTTTTCTGGGGATGGCGAATTTTACTATTTTTCACAATTTTTGTAATTTTCGCAGTTTTCACCCAACCATAGCAAAAATTAGTTAATTTAGTAATTTTCGTAGCTGCGTGCAACAATGTGTTAAATGGACTACATGTACCGGTACATTGTATCTATGAAAAAGGAAACAGGGAATTCTTTTAGACTACTTTCATGAAACAGTTTTTTTTTTGCATGGAAAATTTCCTTTGGATACCTTTGCTATCCAGTTATTTTTGCGACTGATTTTCATCTTTTTCTGCTCCTCCATCTGCAAGAGAGTAATCCATGTATTTTTCAGTATCAAGAAAAGTGTTACTGGTTAGGAGAGTATTGAAACATCTGTCTGATTATGGTGGTATCTGATTACGGTGGTATTAATAAATGGATGGATAAATAAATAAATATAGCAATAGGATGTCAAATCAGAACCACATCTCTTGTAAAATAAACAACAAAAATCCTGACTCACTTCCATTATTTCCTCCAAAGCACGCCGGGCCAGGTGGCTCAAGAATTCGACAGCCCAGGAACAACTTTTGAATGCCTTAAGTGAGGGAGCTTAAACTTTGCAAGACGACAGACATTTGAATTCCAAACAATCGTATGTTTTTTTGTTTTTTCAATTTAGCCGTTTTTGGCGGGAAAATGACGTCACAAGGGTAATACCAAAATTATTTATTTCTCGTTATGGCAAAATTAGCCAGTGATTTTTAAAGAACATGTTAAGACAAATTCAAGTGCGAAAAAAATTATCGAAAAACCACTATTGCTTAAAAAGTTATGGCGTTTAAAAGTTCCTATATTATTGTTTCTAAAAATAGCAACAAAATGGCGGGAAATTCAAAATTGAGATCTCTGGTTTTTTTTTAACCAATTGTGGTTTTTAGATAATTTTTTCAGATTCGAATTATTAAATATAATAGTTACATTGTTCTGTACTCACTCACTTGGTCCTGACATAGGTTCTTTCTTTTTGCTGGCCGGCATCGCAAAGGTTATACTGATAACAACAAAATAACATTGATTTTAAATTTAGTTTTTATGATTATTTCCACAATGAAAAGTTTCCTAATATACCTGTTTCACTTGTACTTGAGCAACGTAACTACAATACCCACAGTGCATCATCATCTAATCAAGTAGTCATACCCTCATTTCGAACTAACCACAGAAGATTCTGCCCAAGCGTTACTGGAAGATTTTTTTGGAACGGTATTCCACAATTAATCAGAGACAAACTATCTAAAAAGATGTTTAGAAAAGCACTTTTACGCTGGTACCTTGCTCAATACTAAATAAATGAAACGTCATCTCTTTTGAATTTTACCGAGCTATTTTTATAAGCTTTCCTTTACTTTTTTGTTTTTTGTTATACTGACGTAACTTAAGGGGCACAATATTAGTTTATCTAGATGTGCCCCTCTTCTCTCCTTCCTATATACATGTGATTTAATTTAAGTGGTGTAATTTTGTACTTACTTTTACTTACTTTTCTTTTTTCACCGTATATTCAATTCTGTATTATCATCACAGGAAACCCAAGCGTAATGTATATAAGACATTGTATGGAATTTCGAATTCAACGTTTTAAGCAATATATAAAATCAAAATTGCTGAATAAAATCGTTGAAACATTTACTGGTGTCGTATTCTATCTTTATACAGTGTTTCTACGCTATTTGAACGATTTTTAGTCCATTTATCTTACCTTGTATAATATAATGGAATGGAAGGAGAGTTGGGAGCTTTCGGCGTTCGACACGTGTTCACAAATGGCTCATTTTTCGCACAAAAATAGGTGCTGCTCCCATTCTGACTGGTCGTCCTCACAGTAGAATAACGTTAAATTGCATTTCTTCGAACAACTTGAACATCCCTTGTTGATTATGACGAACAAGCCGCCCCACAAAATCACATAGCACTGCAAAATAGGCGCCAGAGAGCGTGAAGAACGGAAGAGACCACGGTACGCGGTCAACACTGGGTACCAGAGTAAAGTCAAACCCCACAGGGAAGGGAACGTTCAATTTTGTCAACCTGTCATTTTTGTTGCGCCTACCATCCGGTGAGGACCAAGCCTAGGTACTTGGTGTATCCCTGATCATAATGTATGGTACTTCATGTATCCCTTATTGTAATGTATTTAGATATATTGCAGTGTAATTTTTGATCGGATTACAGTATCTAGGGTTGAAGCACTGATCTTAGTATTTAGGGTTAAACACTGATTCCAGTATTTCCAGTGTATCGAAAGGGTTAGTTCTTATATATGGTCTGGGCTGGCAGCATATTATCTCATATCCCTTAAAAATTACAATTTCCGGCAGCTAGTCCTCGGTGGTACAGTGGATAGTGTGCATGGAGTAGATCATACGGCCCGGGTTCGATTCCCCATTCTGCTGTTTTTATCTTCTTTTTCTACTGAAATAAAAACTAAGTGTTTAAATACAAAATAATAAGGGATACACCAAGTACATACCGGACCAAGTTGTCATTCTGCTGGTCATGCTTTCGACGTTAAAACGGCCTCTTAAAGAGGAGGAGACAAGGAAGAAAAGATGGAAAAAGTAAAACGGTAAAATGTCAATTGACATTTTATTGTTTTTACTTTTTTTGTGAAAACGTAAACCGTGCAACTGAATCAGTGCTTTGTCACTGTTGTAAAACACGCCATACGCTATTCGAGGTAAAAGCGTGCTTTTTCTTTAAAAAAATCAATGTTATTTTATATCGGTAATTAAAATGCTATATCAATCGAACAAAAAAACATTTGCACGTGGGTGCCTGAAATTAATTTGGCAGATTATATTTGCGTGTTATGACATAATAACAAACACATTCTACAAAAAGCGTGGCCACCGGAACGGTTTCTTTTGTTTTCCTCGATTTTTGCACGGGCTAATTTTTGTTTTTGACTGCAGTGCGACCAGGCCCTTATTACATAAAGAAAGAAATTAATGTCTTGCAAAAGCGTAAGAGCTGAACCGAGCTCAATGTAAATGTAAATGTTGGTAAATGTTTTACTAATAGACGCAAAGAAGGAAACAGATACACGGTCCGTTTTCCGTCGCTTCTTCCTTGTCTCCTCCTCTTCAAGAGGTCGTTTTAATGTCGAAAGCATGACCAGCAGAATGACAACTTGGTCCTCACCGGGTGGTAGGCGCAACAAAAATGACAGGTTGACAAAATTGAACGTTCCCTTCCCTGTGGGGTTTGATTTTACTCTGGTACCCAGTGTTGACCGCGCACCGTGGTCTCTTCCGTTCTTCACGCTCTCCGGCGCCTATTTTGCAGTGCTATGTGATTTTGTGGAGCGGCTAGTTCGTCATAATCAACAAGGGATGTTCAAGTTTTTCGAAGAAATGCAAATTAACGTTATTTTACTGTGAGGACGACCAGTCAGAATGGGAGCAGCACCTATTTTTGTGCGAAAAATGAGCCATTTGTGGACACGTGTCGAACGCCGAAAGCTCCGAACTCTCCTTCCTTTCCATTATATTATACAAGGTAAGATAAATGGACTAAAAATCGTTCAAATAGCGTAGAAACACTGTATAAAGATAGAATACGACACCAGTAAATGTTTCAACGATTTTATTCAGCAATTTTGATTTTATATATTGCTTAAGTTGAATTCGAAATTCCATACAATGTCTTATATTTTCAAATATCATTAATATGCAAACATTACGCTTGGGTTTCCTGTGTTATCATCTGTTAAGGTTTGGAGAAATAAATAAATGAAAAAAAAAATGAAAAACCAATTTTAACTTTTTTATACAACAACTGTAAAATTTATATCAATAATTTTATTACATGTTTATACTAAACAATGGTGTCAAGGGATATTTGGCATAAATACTAGAAATTACAGTACTAGTAAATTAAATTTAAGATTTACAGACATCAAAATTCAAGAAAAAAAAATCATTTTGTTAAATACTGAAAAAAAAATGGTACCATGCAAAAGTACTGCTGAAGAGGTTTCATTTTAATGGTCACACCATAGGATTTCGTCAACAGACTCAAAAGTTACAACAAATGGTACCATGCAAAAGTACTGCTGAAGAGGTTTCATTTAAATGATCACACCATAGGATTTCAACAACTGACTTAAAAGTTACATGTAGAACCACACTAAATGTCTCCAGCTGTACTGTTCAGTATTTTCTATGTGACGTATGGCAGAATAGGCAGAAATTTCTGAGGGGTTGGGGGGTGTCCACATGAAAAATTTGTCTGGAGGGTAAGGAAATTCATTGAAAAATTATAAGCAAGGCACAAAGTAAACGTATCATACATAGGTGAATTGTTTTGACAATCACGAAACAAAACAAACGATAATAGTGACCTTTCATGCAAAAACGATACGAACGGCAAAATGCATGGCTACTAAACGGATGAAAAAAAGGATGGCCAAGTCGTTTCAAATGGTTACCATGAACGGACGAACCCGCTGAGGAGCAATTTTGAATGGATGAAGTTGAATGGCTGAACGGCAGAAGAAAAGTTTCGAATGGATGAAGTTGAACGACTGAACAGCAGAAGAAAATTTTTCAACGGTCACAGTGAACGGCTGAACAGCAAAATCATTATTCTGAATGGCTGGCTGTGAACGGCTGAATGGCTAAAAAAATATTTTGAATGGCTCACGCTGAACGGCTAAATGACAGAAGAAAAATTTCAAACGGCTGGCTGTAAACGGCTAAAACGGCTATCGAAAAATTGTGAGCCAACAATCAAGAACACAAAGGGCTATACAGTTCCGAAGAAATTTGACCGACAGCTGCAAAGGTGATCTTAAAATGATAAGATGTCAATATCGGCAAGTTGTACATGTGTAATATGCCCATGAAAAAAAATTATCCTGATTTTTAAAAGACAAATGATTATACAATACAATAGCTAGTGTGACCTAGTGTGCCAAATGCCCAAACGAAAGCGGTTGAAAACAAGTTGAAGATCAGAGTTTTCTGACAACAAGCGTGCAAAACCAAAACGATTTTTGTTTGGGTCATTTACGCTCAGTTGCCAACAGCAATTAAAAACAATGTTTACATTTACTGAACACTTTATTAATAACAATAAAACCATCAGATTAATACTGTTCGAGCACTGTACACTATTAAACCAAAGCATAACTCAGCTGCGTTTTGCTAAAAGCATTCTGATTGGTTGATTTTAGTTATTGACCCTCTGACTGACTTAGTCGTGTAATAAAGACAATTATTCACTAAGTCACACAATAGATTGACACATGTTGGATACGAAACGTTTTATGAACTGTGTATCATCATTTAGGGTCTACAATATTTTCGTCTAACTCATAACTTCTTTAATTTAAGCTAAGTAAGCTAAGCTTATGTTTGGTACCTCGTCACGGCACTGTTTCTGGCACATTTGACAATACCAACTTAACTTCTGCAATCCTTTAGCCTTTATCCTGTTTGCTATGGCTTATTGAGTTAACGGTCATTCCTTTTCTTTTCCCATACTGCAAAGATTTAGCTAGAAGAGCTTCAGTTTTCACGATAACGACGTCGATAACGACAACGTAATAATTTTGTCCGCCATTGGAATACCAACATTCAATGCGAGCTGTGCCCGTTCCAGTTTCCAGCAGCTGCTTGAGCCCGCGGTATATGGAATGCCATTTATAACAAAAATATTAATATATAAATGTTTAGAATCAAAGGGCTCTTAAAGCCATCTCGTTAATGCGTTGGAACGTGAGGTTAAAAAAAGAAGAATCTTAAATATAATATAAAATAAATATGGTAAAGATGGCGTTGTAGAATCAGACATTATGTAGAAAATGCGAGGCGCAGTCACGGTCAACTGGATATGGTTCTTGGCAGGATAGAAAAGATTGAGAGAAAGTTTGAAAATTCGTGTTGGTGCAAGTCAATAAAAGTTATGAGTAACAAAGAAACACGAGTGTGAATGTAAATAATTTTGATGTTAGTGAAGTGAAAGTGAAAGACGTTTCCAGCCTTGCTAGCTAATTGACGATGAAAATGTGTTGTTGGTTCAATTTGCACAGTGCATTTTCAGTTATTCATTGTCTATTTTCTGTTGGGATATTTGAGAATAGAAAAGACTTTCTAAATCAAATACAATAGATTGCCGCAATTTCAAAACAATTAAAAGCCCACAAACCTATCAAGTGATAATACGTCACGTGCAATCACTTTATATCTGATCAGATGACATATTAATATTAATTATCAAAATATCAATTGACACAACAAATGGTGACTGAATCTTTAATATTCTTTCAAGTAAGTCCCGGTTCAAACATTGAACTTCACATGTGCCGAATCTCTAGAGCTGCCTGTCCCCATGCCAGGACAATTTGAGCTATGTTTAGCAGACATCGCGCCATCAGCCATTTCTTTTCCAACTCTTCAGCAGTATTCGAAAATAGAACGAAAGTCAAAATTTATGGTATTTTGCTGTTCCTACTCTTGCATAATGAAACGGAAAGTTTTGTAGTTAGCTAAAGTATCAAGTCTGCTGTTTTATATATTTTGACGTGAAAAATGGCGGGAAAATGGTGATCACGTGGTCATTTTTCGGTCACGTCTGCTATGGACGCACTTACATAGAAAATATTGGGTCTGGAGCGGGTAAACAGGACACCACTCCTGGCGGTCACTTTTTTAGTTTTCCTTAGATCGAAATGAGGTTCATGACAGGCCTGCACCGACTCCGCTATGTGGTTTTGCGGTTGCGATGCATTTATATTAGCTTTCAAAGTTTGGCTGTTATGAGTATGTCGTTAAGTGATTTACGTCTTGTATGATATGTTAGGCGGCGTTTTGTAAATGGTTTTCAGGAATGGTTGGTTTTGAACGAAACTCCAAGGTTTTACAGTCGTGGGTGAAATGTTGTGACAAAAGGCATTATTATCTCGTGAGTTTTTTTCGTTTTGTTTTTTAATGCCAATTGCGTTCCGGCAAAAGTGAAATTCAGAATACCAGTGCATTTAGGAGGGTGCTAATGGGGTTAACAGTTAACTGACAATTGCCCAAAAATATAGTAGTTAACCGATAAATGAAAAGTTACCGTACATATGAAACTCACGTTTAACATCAGATCACTAAATTTGATCCGCGTCACGTTGCGCATTAAAATCATTCAATTTCGAACATTTTGGCTTCGTTCGTAGAAACAACGCAAAATGTCGAAAAATCCACAACGGAAAAGGTAAATTTAACATATAGAGCAACATTAAAATCATGTTTCGGGTCAATCGAGAAAAAATTAGGGTCGGGTTTTCGAGTTTGAACATTACGCATTCGAGTTTGTTTACAAGTAAAATCCGAGTGATTTTCTGACAACGTGGAAGACTAAGCCGGATATCACGTAACGTCAGGATGTAACGCAAAAGTCCCCGCCGTTTTCGAAATGTTCGTTAAATTTGGCGCGTTTTGATACCAAATTCGTTGGGGTTCGCAAACATTTAGTGTCGGCCTTATGGCATGGAAGTTTATGAAGTTTGTTTATCCTGCGCTTTTATCATCCTCGTCGCTGAAGCTACTCCTCGCGATGAGAACACGAATAATGAAGGCTTTCAAGGAGGTCCTCGTGGCGATACACCAATGTTTCTAAGGGAAATTAACAAGTAAGCCACAAAGAGTTCATATCTGAGTATTTTTGCCTAATTTTGGGATATTACTGCAAGGTCTCTATATTGATTTTTTTCTTTTTTCTTAGCTATCTGACCTACACTATATCAATTAAGAAAGAGTTAAAAGTAGTATAATAAAGATTATTCACCGCCAACATCATCATTTCTTACGCTTACCCAAACATAAACCCATGACACAAAGCAATAAGCTAAAAAACCACACAACCATTTTGAGAAATAAATTATTATTTCTGCTGATATTAACATGTAATGTAAAATTAACATCAACGAACCAAATTCACCCCGTGTTTCGAATAAGCTGAAAATATCATGACAATTTAAATTTATTTTTTTGAATTTGAATTGGCATAAATCATCGAACCAAATTTACCCTCGTCTTTCGCATAAGCTATGATATTATTTAGCTGTTACGATTGGCAGACATTTAGCTTATTGCTTTGTGTCATGGGTTTATGTTTGGGAAAGCGTGTGAAATGATGATGTTGTCTGTGAATAATCTTTATTATACTACCGATGAAATCTCTCCCCAATTCCGGCAGTGGAAAATCTCCCCCAATTCTAGCAGTGGAAAATCTCTCCAAAATTCCGGCAGCGGCGGTGGAAAATCTCTCCCAAATTCCGGCAGCGGCGGTGGAAAATCTCTCCCAAATTCTAACGACGGTGGGGGAAAATCTCTCCCAAATTCTGTCAGCGGCGACGACAAAAATTTTCTCCCGGAAAGAAAATGTCTGATTCCGAAGAAGAAGAAATAGATGATACTCCTGAAATTATTCGAGAAACCCTCACAACATGGCATTCTCCCAAAAATGACAGGCTGGAACATTTCAAAGAAATCATCCGCAAACATCAGGGGAAAGAAAATAAAATTTCACTCAAAGATCTCGAATTTTATGAAAAAGAAATTCTCTCCCAAATTCCCCGTGACGAAATCACAAGAAAAAAAGTCAGGGATTTCGTCAAAGCTTCCAAATGGAAAAAAGTCAATGGCCGCGATCATGAAATTTTTAATCACATAACAGGTCACGACGGAAATGATTATGAGCATCTGGAAAAATTTCTCATTGACGACTTTAAATATTTTTCACTTGCATATAATGACCTTCATCTCAGCAGAGATAAGTTTCTCAGCAGAGACAAGTTTCTCAATTGCCATCAAGTTCTTTTCGCCCTGTTGAAGAAGAACGGTTTCAACCCCAATGAAGAGGATTTTAAACTGCTCAAACTTCCCTCCAGACGGGCGGAACAAGAAAAAATAATCCAAACAATCTTCAAAAAATGTCATTGGAAAGAAAATGGATCTTGAAAAATCATTTTCCAATGAAGCTGAGCAAAGCGAAGCCAGTGACCATGAAAATTGTGAAACATGCTCAGAGGAAGAAACAAGAAGCGAAGATGAAACTCCAACAACCTCTGACGAGGAATTCATTGTCTCTGATTCAGAGATGGAGGAAGCTGAAGAAGAGGAGTGGGGAGACGATGAAATTGAAAAACTTTTTGAAACTTTTGCCAATCTCCAGGAGGAACACAAGATTCTCAAAAAGGAACACAAGATTCTCAAAAAGGAACACAAGATTCTCAAAAAGGAACTCCAAAAGCAAAGTTGCCTCCTCTGGGAAATCCACCGGGAATTGAAAGAAAGCGGTGATTTGAAATCATGAATATGAATGGCAAACATTCATATTCTAATATTTTTAATTTCAATGATTGACTTTTTCAGCCAAATTTTTCCACATCACTCAGCGGAATCCAAGAATTGAATTTATCGGAATAGCCTTTCCATTTTACCAAGGCTTTCTTTTTCTTGTGATCGCGGCGAAGAACTTTTTCAATGCGGAAAACATCTTGCCCAGTATGCGATAATTCTGCTTCGTAAAACGATCCGGTGATTTTCTCTCCCAGCAGATCAACTAATTTATACGTTACAGGATTTGTGCTCAATATTTCATCAATCACAAATATCTCCTCTGTCCAGTTCGGGGTGAAACCTTTGTCAAATATCTTTCGCTTATATTTTGAAATTCTAACCCTGTCGCCGACTTTGAATTTTGCTGGGGCATGTTTTGCATAAATCATATCACCGAAAAGATTAGCGAAAACCTTTTTCTCATTTTCCTGTTTGCTCGCCTCTGCGGGGCTCATCCGAATGCTCGAATGAAAACGACGGTTATATTCATCAACTAACTTGTCTAGTTTATCAAAGAAAATTGTATTATTGTTAGCAGAAAACATCCGGAAGAGTTTCTCCTTCATGGTCCGATTCCAGCGTTCAACCACAGACGATTTCTCTTCATTTTCCGTTGTATACAATCTTACCCCATTCTTATCAAGCAGATCTTTCATTGTTGCGTTGAAAAACTCACTTCCTTTATCAGTCCAAAGCATTTTCGGTTTTCGCTTCGTTTTAAATATATCTCGGAAAGCGTCAGCCACTGTTTGACCTCGTTTGTCTTTCAGGGGGCGAATCCAACCGAATTTTGAGAAAACATCGATCACCATCAGGAGATATCTGATCCCTTTATTCCACCTCGAAAATTTCCCCATCTCGACCAGATCAGCCGCCCAGATGTTGTCAATCCCATATGCTATGACTCGTCGTTTTGGAAAGAGTCGCCTGATTGGCCGGTGAAGTTCGTTTGCCAGATTTTGAGCCCAGCCTTCACTCAAAATCTTTTCCCGTTTTTTGGAGCACCGAGACCCAGTTTTTGTTTTGCTTGAATTGTGTTTCTCGCCAAAGCATGACCCCACTGTCTTTCTTTCCAGGGAATGGCATCCAAAGCGGCAACCATTTTCCTGTCTGCTTCGTTCTTGCATTTGCGCGGATCCGCTTTCTTCGCGCAGACTGAATAATCAACATCGTGTTGCATAGCAACTGCATCTGTTTTTCCTGTGGCTGCTGCATAATTTCGAGAATTTTTCCCTTTTCATCAAATCTGACTTGTTTTTCGAGTGGGTTATAAGGGCCTGTATAATTATGCCCTGGGAGGGTGAAACCTTTCTTTGGTCTTGGCAGCTTCCCAATCAGGGAATGAACATCTAAAGCACCCCCATCCAAATCTGCTCGATCTGTCTTATATTTTCTGTTTGGCCTAATCGCCGTGGACAACTCATTCATCATATCCGCAGAGGTTTTGGCAAGAAATGGTTTCATCTTGTCCAACGCAAAATCCAATGCTTTCTTTTGAGTGTTTTTATTTCGCAATAATTCACTGGCTCCATAACGACCCATTTCAACTGTTTTTTTCCCGAGCCAGGGAAGAGCATGAGCCACGCCAGTCAGCGCAAGTTCACCGATGCCCTCACCTTGTGAGGGCAGACTCAGTTTCCCGATTTTTTCACAAATCTAGTTTTTTTGATTCCGCAGGAAGCGCAATGGCAAAACCAAATCTTTCTGCCATTTTTTGCAGTCATATATCCAGTTGGTTTCACGCATTCAGTTTGTTTTTTTCCTTCACGCAATATGATTTCATTTTCAATCGAAATATTCTTTTATGAATTTCTCATTCCCCATCGTATCAGTCAGACTGAGAGGCTGGAGAATATCATAGAAATCTTTCCCCTGCGACCATTGATGGAGGAAATACAGGCAATAATACCCGCAAAGAACGCTGTTGATGTTTTGATACTGACTGCTGTTCCAAATCACCGGTTTGGAACTTTTGAATTCCTGGGGAAATCCCATCCCAAAAGAGTCGAAATACCACGTGAATTTCTGTCCGGGGGCGCAGCACACCCAGTGAGTTCCTGCATTTTCAAGCGAATCAAGATTGATAATGCAGGGGCTGTGTTCTCGGGGCATGGCTTCATCCCTGGCGAAAATCCCTTTGAAATTGGGAATTTTCAGAAAATCAATCCACTGGAGAAGATCAAGGTTGCTCAGGGGTTTGTTCACGAATTTGGGTTTCGTTTCGCTCACAATATTGCCCCGAGAACTGGGATATTGTTGAATGGACTTTTCGTTCCCAGCAGAAGTCCCGTTCCTTTTTTGGATTTTTTTCCCATCCCAATTTTTCGTCCCCAGGTTCCGATGAATGGGGGAGGTGGTTCCCAAGGAGCTCCCAATCTTGGAGCGCCGTTTCCTTTGGGCTGCCGGACTCTAGGAGCGCCTTTTCCTTTGGGGCGTCCAACTCTTGGAGCGCCTTCTCCTTTCAGTCGAGGTCGCGGCTGCGCCGCTCCCTTCCCAAACAAATTTTTCACCATGTCCAGCGCCAGTGGAATTCCGATGGAAGCCAGCACAGTTCCCAACAATCCACCAGATTGTTTTGCTGATGGTTTTATCGTCAGTTGTCCCCCTGATTTCAGGGCAGTCAAAATATCCTGTTTCTGCTTATTTGTCAGCAAATGTTTATTGTCAATCAGTTTCTGAATTTTATCTTGGGGAATGAGAAATCCGCCCGTTTGCGCTCCCTTCCCGCTTATCTTTTTCACGACTTGACTCGCTCCTTCACTCGCCAAACCAGCCAATGCTGACAATCCAAGTGTCTTTGCCAGGGTGGGTGCCAGGGAACGAGCCAGGGGAACAATGGCAGAAAAAAGACTTCCGCCTTGCTTCATCACTTTTCGGATTTGCGTTTTTGATATCTTGATTTCAACTCCCTTTCCCTGAGATGCGGCTTTGCCGATTCGTTTTATTTGATTGGCTGTCAGCATCAGTTCATCATTTCCGCTTGTTTGTTTGCCACCCAATCTCAGGGTGATAGGGCTTTTTGTTCGGAATGCTCTTCCAAGCTTGCTTTTTTGCCCTTTCGACAGATTTACTTTATATGGGTGATATGTTGTCATTTTAAATGACAAGATATGTTTTTCACAGATCACACGTCACACGATAACCAGTTCATTTCCAATTTTATCAATTTTCACCAGTTCTTCATAGAGAACTATCGCATGTACATTGAAGTTTGCCGCTGCATTTTCGCTTAATCGATATCTGAATATCAACTGTTTGGGATCTCTTGTCGGTTTTTCAGTTTGATAAGTCAGATCGAAATAAATTAGCGGATAATAAGCCTTAAAATTGGCCAGATTCAACTGTGTCCCTGTGTTGTAGTCATTTTTTCGCATTGCATAAGCCATAACATCCTGGAAAATCCTCACTTTGCTTTCACTGTCATACTCTGTTTCCGGGTAGAAAACTCCGTTTCCATATTCCAATCGACAGTTCAACAAGGATGAAGTATTATCATCCACTGCATTCAGCGTGAAAGTGTCCATCAGATAGGGATTGCCTTCTGCAGGGACATCATGGGGTGGAGCGGTTCTTTTCAGCCAGACAAAAATATGCCTCACATTGTCGATGCTCGCTGAGATCTGGAAAAATCCTGATGACTGCGTAGGAGCTGATTGCTGATACATTTCCCTCAGATATTTCCATTGCGTTTCTTTCAGGAATGAGCTGACAAATTTGTCATACAGAGAATCTTTGGGAGTCAATCTTGGCACCCAAAGCAAAAACCGGTTCACAACAACTCTTCCAGCAGCAGCAGCATGAGCCTTATGAATGAGTTCCCCATCATCATTAAGTGTTATCTCGAATTGGAGCTGCATAGGCACAAGCATCTTATCTTCCAACTCTTCGAAAAAGGAAAAACGATTCAGGGGAATGATCGTGTTAATGTTCTTTGCACCGCCGTTTCCATCATCTTCAACTGCTTGAGATTGCAACCGCCGAGCTTCAAATCCAAGATTCGCATTAGCGGTTGTTGCATTAGTATCCAAATACCAGAAACTGTTCTTGGCGACTGATCTGCTGAAGTCGTCGGAGTATTCCAGCAAATTCTTTGTGAAACAGACCTTGTGCAGATTATCAGTATCATAAATAATCTTTCCCGCAGATTTTATCGTCAGGTGTTTAATCAGGGAATGAGCGCCATTGATCACTGTGATTCTGTCAGCTGCTTCATATCCGGCACCATCCGCCAGTTTTTGAAGTTGAAACTGCACCTCGAAATACGCATTATACCAATCATAGAATGCGGATCGGTCATTAATCGTGAATTTATAACCACTTTTTTGTTGATGTTGAGCATTAGCTGGAGCTCGGATTGTGTCATCCAGCTGGAAGCGCACTAATTCATTTCTTTGAAGATATTCATTCGATCGAAAAGCCATTTTATATAATTTTTTTCTTTTTCGGACTCCCTGCCCAGAGATCAACCTGTTCAATATAGCATCAGAACTTTCTCCGGAGGTTGACGCAGGGGCTGATTGTGGTCGAGCTGGCGGTTTTTTGCTCCCCTTTCTCATATTTCCCAGCTTTTTCATGATCAAATCACCAGATTTTTCAACTACTTTTTTGCCGAGTTTATCCCCAGCGTGAGAAATTCCTGATTCCAATGCTTTTTTCGCAATGGGTTTTGCGAATTTATTGAAGACGACTGATGCGACCTTCCTCATTGGTTTGAAAATATTATCTACAATGACACCTGTTCCTTTGTGCCGATAAACAAACCGTCCCAGCTGGGGGTGATAATAACGAGAGAATTCATAACTTTTCATTTTATTTGTTTTTTCAAGATAAGCGAGAACGCTGTATCGGCTCCATTCAAATCAACAACCCGCCTTTTCCCATCGGTGATATAAATCCGAATGAAGCTTATTCTGTTTTTATTCACAGGGCTGAACATCACTCTCATGGGTTCCAAAGTGAAACTATAGGAGGCCTGCAGAACAGATGTGGAAAAGGAGAAGATGATATCACTCTCTTCCCCATCCACAAAAGAATCACTTGTGAGATCGCAATGAACGTTCAACATATCAGTATCTTGGCTGAGGTTTGGAACTCTGGGGCCAATGTTGACTTTGTCTTTCAGAATCTTTTTCTCAAAACCAACGAGATCGTTGAAATTGGATTGTGTCAAATCCAGTTGATAATTTTCTTCCAGCGTGATTGTTACTCTGAAAGTTGTGGGAGAGAAAGCAAGATTGATTGGGAATTTTTCATTCTTTCCTGGGGTGCTGCCTGCGAGGGGGCCTGTTGCGTTTCGAATTGCCGCATTCAAAGTGGAATAATCCCAAACCCCAGCAGGAAAGGTGATATCGGAAAATGTTTTCCCACCGTCAGAGCTAAATCTGATCAGCTGATTTTTCAATGCCGCATTGATGTTATACCACGTAAAACTCATATTGATAATTCTGTTCAACCCAACAACATATTGGGAATTTGGATCCAAAACAATGGGCCGATTGAATTTTGTTGTGAAATTTTCTGGTTTGTTTCCCCCAGTCTTGACGGAAAAGGATGACAGGACAATTTCTCTTTCGATTTCCATTTTAGAGTTTCAAATACTTTCTGAAAAGCTTCTCATGCTGGGATTTGTTGATGGCGTTTTCTTTCAGGAGAAGATCAAGAATACCAACCCCGGTATTTCTGATGCCTGAATTCGTATTCCCAGCAAGGATGGAGCCAACAATGACCTCAAGTTTCTGGAGGAGATCTGCGGGGTTGGAGAAAAAACGGATGGATCCACCTTTTTTTCTCCTGATTCCCGAACCTTCCAATGTCTTTTGTTTCGCTTGAAAATGTTTGATGTATTCACTCAAAATTCGGGATGAGTGGTCTATTCTGCTATGTTGCAAATTCTTTTGCTCTTGCGTTATTGCACCTTTATGGAACTTTTTGCTCCAAGATGTTTTGTAGCCCTTCAACTGATTTCTTCTGTAGTTTGCAATGGTTACAATATTCTTGAAATAATTGATTTTCCTCGTTGATGAGATATTTGGGTCACTGAGATTTTTCTCCACAGTATCATAATTCGTGAGGTCCAAGCTATCCAATATCTTATTGGCTTCCTCTTCCTCTTCCTCTTCCCATTCCCCTTCATCTCCCGGCGCAAGAGCATAATCGGGAGAGTCGTCTTCTTCATATTCAGGTGGATCTTCCCCTACCTCTTGCACAACTTCTTCATATGTTGGCGGCCCTGCTGGAATTTGCTTCTTGGGTTGGGATGGAACGGCCTCATCAAACAGGCCTTCGACATCCATCTCTTCAAATGGATCGACTTCGGGGAGATAATCAATCTCCGCTGGTTTGGCTTTTTTCTTTTTCCGGGGAAGTGGCCGAAGCGGCCCGAAATTCGACTCAATCACCTCATCCAGTTTCGCTGTGATGGGTTTGAATGTTTTTTCAAGTCCGATTTGACTTGTTTCTTCACCCAACTTTTTCTGGGTGATAGCATTGTGAACAAAGTTGATTTTTTTCCCCAAAGCAGATTTGCTTTTAGCCATTTCTT
Organism: Cladopsammia gracilis; assembly: GCA_022457155.1. NCBI lineage: Eukaryota > Metazoa > Cnidaria > Anthozoa > Scleractinia > Dendrophylliidae > Cladopsammia > Cladopsammia gracilis. The sequence goes on along the minus strand of JAJGOT010000401.1, from coordinate 551,422 downwards.
GCCATTTCAAAAGACTCATTTTATATCCCAGAAACACAAACTTGGGATGTAGAACAAGATGTAGAACAAGATGTAGAACAAGATAAAGAACGCCATGTTCATTAATAAAATGAAGATTCCAAATTATGATTGTCAGGATCCAATCACGAATTTTAAACAACTTCACCCGTTCATGCCGGATCGAACTTTCAGAATGTTGATCTGTGGCCCTTCAGGATCGGGGAAAACAAATGTTCTCCTGGATATGATCCTCCGCCCGCTGCTCTTCTACGATAAAATTTATCTCTATGCGAAAAATCTTGACCAAACCAAATATCAACATCTGCTGAAAACATTTCGCCCATTCAGCAAAGAAGCTGGGTATGACGTTGTGGAAGCATCCCCGGATGAAATCATCCCAGTTTCTGAATTGTCTGGGGAGAATCAAAAGCTGGTTGTTTTCGATGATTTTGTTTCCGAAAAAAACCAAAAGCCATTGATTGATTATTTCATTCAGGGCAGGCACAAGAAATGTTCTGTGATTTATCTTTCGCAAAGTTATTTCGGAACACCAAAAGATATCCGTCTGAATTGCTCGCATTTTTGCATCTTTGAATTCCCAAGCAACAAAGAAATTACGGCGATCTGCAGGGAGAACAATGTCAGCAAAGAAGATTATCGGAAAGCAACGCATGATCCGTTCTCTTTCCTGTATGTGGATAAGCCGAGGAAATTCATTGCCAAAAACTTTGATGAAAGCATTTAAAATGAGTTATTCAAATGGATTGCTGTCTGAAACAAGCACCCGCGCCCATGGCGCGAAAGATGGAAAAGATGAATTGCCAGGAGTTGGTTTCAAGCTGACGCCAGCAGGGGACTTCGACCTGCAAAGGAAACGCCTGACCAATATCGCTGAAGGAACAGGGAATTCGGATGCAATCACAAAGCTACAAGTTGACACGCTTGCAACGCAAATGCGAGCAGATTCTCTCTAGGTGGATGGTTCCTCGCATATGACTGGGGATCTTGATCTCAGGGGACAAAAACTCATCAACCCCGGGGAAATAGAAATGAATCGCAAATTGATCGTCAATCTGGACACGGATGAAAACCAGGATTTGTCAGCGGTGAATATGGTCACTCTGAAAAAATTCCACCCTGATGCTCCGGCTCACACTCATGAAGTCACGAAGGATATTGATTTAAAAGAACTTTTCAACGTGAAAAACTCAAAACAACAAACATGGCATGATTTGGGAGCGCATTATAACAACCTGGTTTCTTATAATGACACCAAAAATATCTTTCTCAGCCGCAAAGAGACGTTTCCAATGGAGACGGCTTTGGATATGGGAAATCACACCATTTTTAACGTGAAAGATCCCGAAGTTGCCGACCAAGGCGCAAATATGCGATATGTGGATGCCCAATCCGCGAAAAAACTTTCGTTGGAAGGCGGGACAATGACCGGAAACCTGGATATGAACTCGCAACAAATCAACAATATTGCAACGCCAACTCTGAAGCGACAACCCACGTCAAAATCTTATGTGGATAACCAGATAGGAGGTGTGGTAGCCCACACGATGGAATTAGAAGAGAAGATCAAAAAATACGTAAATGAATCGCATATCACGTCAACCTCTCACCCAAAGGACGCATTCCGCTATCTGATGGAAGATGTGGATGAATCCAGCTCTGAACATCATATGACAGTGACTGGGATAAGTGATTTTCCAGATTCGCCGCATCATTTCAACAAGAAGGCTTATGACTTACAAATCACAAAAAATCTTTTTAATGAATACTCTGGGAGACTTGGATTCAATATGTTCAAACTCCCAGAGGGAGAATACACCGTGTGCGTGGAATTCTTCCCCGCGACAATGGATGGCGTGAGCGTCAACGTTGTGAGCACAAGTCTGAATATCAACCAACAATCAACTAAGAAGTTTTCGGGGTATTCCAGATCCATCATCCATATGCACAAATGGAGGATTTCCCCACCTGAATTTATTTTCCAGGATTTGAAATGGCGAGGCACTGCCGAGTCAGCTGAAAAAGGAAATGCAAATCTGATCATATATGGCATTGCTGGTTCCCAACCTGATGTTGAAAGCAGCGTTTATGATTCCCCTTTCGTTTTCCAAGCGGGGAAGATGGTCATGGAGACTGACTTGGATTTGAATTCGCACTCCTTGTTGAATTTGCCGCTTCGCCCGTCAAAACACTTCATTTTTGCAAGATTTGTGAAAGGAAAACATGGTGATTGTTTGATCTTCCCAAATGAAGCGGAAGATGAAACAAATTATTGGCAACAATTTGGATCTGACTTCCGGATTTTGAATGTCACGGTTTTCATTCTTCAACGCGGTTCCAACCCAGTGAGTGGAGCAACCATCATCATGACAAGTGTTGTTAAAGGAGATCGCATCACTCGGAAAGCAGTCAGACCTTCCACCAATTCATTTGGTTCACTGCAGTTCACCTTCAATCTCCATGTTGGGCAGGAAGAAGCTTTCTATCTGGCTCTCTCGGATGGAAATGCCATTCAAAGAGCAAAAGCGACAATTCTGATTGAAAAATGATTTTCTCCCTGAAAAATGAAGCGAGCGAAGCGAGCCGAGCGAAAACAAAGCATTTTTGCTTTCAATCACATCAACCCCGCAATTCGGGAAGAAGAACTGGAAGAGATCAAAAAACTTTTTCGATTTTATCACAAAAGATTTTGGTGCCTCAAACGAGCGCATGGTCGATTCAAGAAAATGAATCTGCTCATGAATTTGACCTCTTCCGGTCTGGTTGCAATCGGGACGATTGCTGGGGCAGCAACAATGAATCCAATCGTTTTGGGAGTGATCTCCGGATTGGGGTTGGTCGTCAAAACCGCGAATGAAATGAAGAACCTGAAAAGCAAAATTGAGATGGCGAAATTCGCTTTCACCACCTATGAAAAAACATTGAGTGATTTGCGCTTCGCTTTGCGGGGAGGAAAATTCGACAGGGATGAATTTTTGTTTTCAATGGAAGCGATTGATGGGATTGTGATTGATTTGGGGTTGGATTTGGAAAAGTTTGAAGCTGAATGGGAGAAAAAATTTGAGGGTTGAGAATTTTCATTTCCCGGAAATGAAAAATCACTTGAATTTCTTGATTTTGTTGAATATGTCAACGTGAAATGTTCTTTCATTTTTCCTCAAAGATGCGACCATTTGAACTAGTTTTAAGGGTTGAAAATCTTTTTTCCCAATTTTTTCCTCCAGGACTATTCGGGCTTGATCTCGGTTCACCTGAAAAGCCACTCTGCAGATGATGGAAATGATTTTGATCAAGCAAACGGTTTCACCATTGTATTTCAATTCTTTTTTCTTCCAGTCCAATTCGAGATCTTCATCCGCGAATAATTTATTCGCAATCATTCGACAAAGTTCATCAAAATCTGGAACAGCGATCTTGAATTTTTCAAACCATTCCTCATCCATTGGGAGTGAAGAAAAATCGATTTCGCGAGAAAGTTGTGAATCTTCCGCTTTTGATTCGCCGAGGAAGAATTTTTTCTTGTCCGACCTCCGGGTGATGGTTGAGTTTCCTTTTTTCAATGCATTTGTGATTGCGCAATTTGAGATTCCATATTCTTTTGCCGCTGAATTGATGGAAGTGAAATTTTTGGTTTTTTTTTCCCATCGGAGATTGAAAAATGCGTTGCTGATTTCGACATTTTTTCTCTGGTGAAAAAAGGAAATAAAAAATTAAAATCCCATTTTATCTGGATAAACTGTGATTTTATCCAATCATTTCTCCAATTTAGTTAACTGAGTTTTAGATGAAATGGAGCAGAAATTTTCTTGAATTGACAATTCAAGCTGATTTTCAGCGAAAGATTTTCAAACCCCGGAGAGATTTTCAATCCCCGGAGGATTTTCATCCCAAAATCCGTTTTTGGGGTGATTTTTCATCACAAAATCCGTTTGGGGAGATTTTTCATCCCCCGGACATCCCTTCATTCATAAAATTTGGAAAAAAATTTGGAAAAAAAAATTTCCCCCAAATAATATGGAGGAATTCTCCGGAGGAAATTTCATTTCAAAATCAGTTTCCGGAACAATGCTGAATTCAGCAAAATTTGAAAATCATTTTCCTGAGTGGGGTTTTTCAAAATTCATCCGGAGGGATTTTCAAAATTTCCCCTGAGTGGGGTTTTTCAAAATTCATCCGGAGGGATTTTCCAAATCATTTTCCGGAGGGATTTTCAAAATCATTCCCCTGAGTGGGTTTTCAAAATCATTTTCCGGAGGGGAAAAATTATTTTCCGGAGGGAATTTCAAATTCAAATTTCAAAATATTTTCCAGAGGGAATTTCAAATTCAAATTTCAAAATATTTTCCAGAGGGAATTTCAAATTCAAATTTTTTCCCTGGAATAGATATTCAAAAATTCAATTCAAATTTTTTCCCTGGAATAGATATTCAAAAATTCAATTCAAAATTTTTCCCTGGAATAGATATTCAAAATTCAATTCAAATTTTTTCCCTGGAATAGATATTCAAAATTCAATTCAAAGTTTTTCCCTGGAATAGATATTCAAAAATTCAAAATTCAATTCAAAGTTTTTCCCTGGAATAGATATTCAAAAATTCAAAATTCAATTCAAAGTTTTTCCCTGGAATAGATATTCAAAATTCAATTCAAAGTTTTTCCCTGGAATAGATTTCAAAATTCAATTCAAAGTTTTTCCCTGGAATAGATTTCAAAATTTTTCCCTGGAATAGATTTCAAAATTTTTCCCTGGAATAGATTTCAAAATTTTTCCCTGGAATAGATTTCAAAATTTTTCCCTGGAATAGATTTCAAAATCATTTTCCGGAGGGAATTTCAAAATCATTTTCCCTGAGTGGTGTTGGTTTTTTCCCGTCGGAGATTGAAAAATGCTTTGCTGACTTCGACATTTTTTTCTCTGCAGAAAAAATGAAATAAAAAAATTAAAATCCCATTTTATCTGGATATTTCCCTCATTTAGTTAATCATTTCGTCAATTTAGTCAACTGAGATTTAGATGAAATGGAGCAGAAATTTTTCTGATTTTAAATCTTTCGCTGATTTTCAGCGAAAGATTTTTGATCCCCGGAGAAATTTTTCAATTCCGGAGAGATTTTCATCCCAAAATCCATTTTCGGGGAGATTTTTCATCCCAAAATCCATTTTTGTGGGCGAATTTTCGTTCTGAAATCCATTTTGAAAATTCTTTCATCCCCTGGAAATGGATTTCATCCCTGGGAGTATATTTCATTCAAAAAATATTTTGAAAAAAATTTTGAATGAAATATAATCCGGAGGAATTTCATCCCAAAATCAGTTTCCGGAGAAATTTCAAGTTCAACAAAATAGTTTCCCCCGGAGTCAAATTCAGGGAAAAACAAATTCACTGTGTCAAATGATTAGTTTCGTGGAATTTAGAGGTCCACGATACTTCATGATTTTTGGCGAATCCAAGATCGGAACGCGAAGTGTCATGAAACGTGGCGTGTTGGAGAGTGTCATGTTACTGACACCTCAGTCGTGACGTGTACGGCAGAATCATAGCCCGGGTACGTCACCTGCGGCGTGTCAAGGAATGTCAGACTCTGGCACTTAACGACACTTTATAACTAGCATTCAAGTTAAAAGTGAAACAAGCGGTAATATTCTAGGCTTAAATACGTGTTCGTAACAACATTAAGAAGGTGTATAAGCTAAGGCGCGCCGAGAGAGGCATGATCATGACCAGTGCTATAAACGGAACATCGGCATTTCGAGTGTTTTCGAATTCTGTCCGGATTCAGGAACTTTATATTCATAAGTATGGCGTCAATGTATCTTTACGTATCTTTACACTCCTTCACGCAACGCGTAAGGGTATATCTACGGATCACGTAAAGGCATACCTTTTAAGCATTGGAATTACGCATCGCGTACACACGCGGCATAAACTCCATTTACCAGCAACGGAACGGTGAATAGTTCTATACCAAGAAAATCCAGAATTAACCATCTCACCGTTCGTTTACCCAATTTCAATTTAATGAACGTTCCGTGAATTCGCCGTTCGCCTCGCTTGGGTGCGAACGCAAGGAAAATGCGAGGTAACTTCGACGTTTTCCCGCGCTTGGAAAACGATAGATGTAGAGAAGGCACATTGTTTTCTCAAGCGGGAAAACGCGGTGTTCACCCGAGTTTTTCCAAGTGTTAATGTTGATGGTTAACACCTGGAAAACAAGACGTTTACCCTCAATTTTCCTGCATTAGTTTAACGTAACGTTTGCTTCAGGTCTCCTAACTGGGTGAACGCGGCATTTATCTCTCAGGTTTTTCAAAGTGTAGATTTTAAAGCCGTTAACACCGGGAAAACCCAACGGTTACCTACAATTGTCATCTATTTGAAAACTTTCAGTGAACCCTTCAACGTATCAACTATGTTTTCCTTACGGTTTCTGTTTTTCCATAGTGAGTAAACGCGGCGTTTGTCGGTTTTTGTTTAATATATTACTATAAATACTTGGTATGCAGATTTTATATAAGGAATAAGCTGAATACCACTAAATTCTATTAGCTATACAATGTAATTTTTTTCCTTCAGAAAATAAGAACCTATTTAAGAACCTAAATAGCCTAAATTTGTGCTAATTACCATTTATGTAAGAACCTGTTAAGGCTAACTTGGGAAAATGCAGGTTCTTACTTGCGGGTTTTTACTGTATTTCAGGCAAATAGATTTCTCTAACTGATTGAGACATTAATACAGTTTGAGTCATTTAAGCTGGTTTGCTGGTTGGGACAATTAGTGATCAGTTGAGCCATTACAGCTATTTGATTCATGTGAGTTGGTTGTCCATTTGGACCGGTTGGACTATTTGAGCCAATTGAGACATTTGAGGCAAAAGGATTGCTTTAACCGGTCACATAGACCAGTTGAGTCATTTAAGCTGGTTTGCTCATTTGAATTGCTTTGTCCATTTGGACCGGTTAGACTATTTGAGCCAGTTGAATCATTTGAGGCAAAAGGATTGCTTTAACCGGTCACACAGACCATTTTGAGTTGCTTTGTCCATTTGGACTGGTTGCACCTTTTAAGCCAGTTTAATCATTTAAGGGAAATTGACTTCTCTAACTGATTGAAACATTAATACTGGTTGAGCAATTTAAGCTGGTTTGCTCATTTGAGGTCGTCCATTTGGACCAGTTAGAATATTGAGGCAGCTGAATCTTTGAGGCAAATGGTTCACTTAAACGGGCTGGGACACTTGTATAATAGACTAGTCAAGTCATTTAAGCTGGTTTACTCATTTCAGTTGGTTTGTCCATTTGGACCAGTTGCACCTTTTAAGCCAGTTGAATCATTTGAGTTAACCGGCTTAAATGAAATATACCTTATACGGTGTGGTTTAAATTTTTCTTTGGTTAGAAAATTTACAAACCAGTTTTATTTTTGTTTTTCTTTGTCTTAGATTATGGTAATCTGAGACTAAGGAAAATAAAGCTTAAACTGGTTTGAAAACTTTTCAAACCAAAAAATATATATATAAACCACAAATACAAATATAAACAGACACGCACACTACATTGTATATATTACTAATAACACAAATATACTAGTAATAATACCCCACAGAAAAAATGCATTCATGAAGATTTATTTTCATTTAAAAAGTTTATTTACAGTTATTTATGAAGCTAAAAGGAATATAAAAACTAAGTAACTAACATCAAACCTCTCATAAGGATGGTCCAAGAGGCCTCTACACCAAAATTTCCTTTTTGCACAAAAAATGCATAAACAGCTTAATCACAGGATCAAAAATTCCTATTATGTCAGCTGTATTATATATAAATTCTGTATAAAACATTAAAAGTTGTATTGCACATAAATTCCTACTTTGTTAGCCATATCATTAAAGTGCAGTTTTGTTGATTTTTGAAATGGTAATAAAATATTGAATTCAAATTAATAATACCCTTGCTCTTATGCACATCTTACTGACTCTTTGAATACATGTATTGAGGGTGCCACACCATTCAACCATTAAATACAGTCAAACTTCTTTGATATGGACACCAAAGGGACACACTCATAAATGGTCGTATTACAGAGGTAGGGATTGTATAAATTTTGGTATCTTTGTGGCTAAGAGAATTTTCTGTAGTAGAGCGACCTGTATCTTTACGGATCAGGGGCCTGTTTCATGAAACTCCCAGCAACTTTTCGGGCCCGAAGCCAAATATTAAAATCAAAATCTAAAAAGTGTGGGTCCTAGCAAACAAACCAGTTCATTTTGTTTTGCTAACTGATACATTTATCGTATTATCTGCAAAGCATTTGAAACCTCGATCTTCAATGAAAATAAAACAGCTTTTCGGGCCCCGGTAATTACTGGGTCTTTCGAGAAACAGCAAGTAGAGGTTCGACTGTATTAGAGTATATGATTTAAAAATCTGCAAGAGTATTTTTGAATTGCAGTCAATGTTTTGAAAGGTTTGTTTAAAATTTATTTTAGTAATTTTCTTTTCTTCACAACTACTTTTTCACAAAAAAATGCTTTCATAATTTAACCATTGCAGAAACAAAACTCCTACTTTGTTATCTACATCATCAAACTACACCAGTGTTGATCTTGGTAAAGGTATAATAACATTAACTTTCTCCTGCTGATGACGTAAAAGTGGTACATGATATTTTACTGACACACAGCTGGATTGAAATCTTCCAATAGGTACATAATAAGCATGATCTGGTACTATGGATTCGAAATAATTTGCCCAAACCTCCACAGGCTTTGAATACCTGTTGCATTGAGGGTGCCTAGCATACCAATCAACTAATGCTAGAATGTGAGTGATTCTCTTTGACTTCCCATTTCCTGTCTGAACAACAACATCGTGCTGCAAAAATTCCCTTATAACAGCAGGCCTACTAGTGTCATCAAACCACTTAGCAAAAACTGTTGATGCCTGTTGGCAATTAATGGAATTAGAAGTATAGCGATACCCCTTGTATAAAACAGACTTAAACTTATCACTAAAACTAGATATTTGGAGAATTCTAGTGGCAGGATACATCATCTCATACATCTTTGTCAGCAACTTCACTTCAGAAGGATCCATAGCATTCCTTTTAACCGGTGGAAGCGGAGCTTGGTCCTCTGTTTTGCTGAAATTGACTTCAAAAGGGTTTCCAGTCTCACACTGAATCATGTTGGAAAACAGCTGAGCACGGACACTTGTTTCACCTAGAGTTCCCTTTTGTCTGTCACTGTGATCTAGAAGCTGACGGAATTCTTCCATACCCTTAGGAAAAACAGCTCTCCGCAAGTCCTTTTCTCTCAAAAATTTCCTCATCATCTGGACACCTGGAAACCAAAATAATAACATATTAGCTCAAATTCTTGTGAGCACCTTTCAACTCAGATAAATGTGAACATGAAATTGGGGCTGCTGTCTTCATTACAGTACAAAAACAAATAATACATATATGGAAATGGAAAAACATTTTCAAGTGGGGTTTGAACAAGTTTTGAGTACGTAATAAAATGAAAAAGGGAATCTAATGGCTCATTTTCAATATTATGTATAGAGCATTTTCACTCATTCCATTCAAATGACAAAGGCTATGGCAGCCATGTTAGTGTCCCTAACAAAATAAGTTAATTAAAATTATTTTGTACGGGGACACCAATATGGCGGCTACGACATCAAGTGCAAATGCTCTATACATGTAAACTGGGGTCACTCATCTTTAAGAAGAATAAAGTAATTGTAACTTTTTAGCCCAATAGAGTTAAAATTTTAATGAAGGTATAACAAAATTTATGTTATCCTAACAGAAAGATTTCTGGTAGCTATTAGCAGTGTAATCATGCTATTTTAATAATGAAAACGTGAATTCACTCTGGCTAAGTTTGCGTTGAAACATCAGCCATTTTGTCAGAATAATTATCTTCAAGGTGGACAATTTACCTTACATGTACATGCATCAACACAAACCAAATGTCGGTGTTTCATTTCCCCCACTGATGCGGCACTACACTTTCTTTAGAAACTAACCCTTTATTGCCCTTTCAGATTTTTTCAAAAGGTCTGGATAGAAGCAGACTGGATGAAATACTAAAAAACAGGACAACTTTTTTCATTTTTAAAGTGCCCATAACCTAATTTTTTTTATTTTCTAATCTAAATCTACACATCACGTAATGAACATCTGTGAAAAAATTTTTTGATTTCAGCAAAACCTGAATTTTTTTATGATTTTTTAAAGTCTTTGAAATTTGCCGCCATTTTGGTCCACCATCCGCATCAGTCTCCTCTCGGTTAATAAAGGATCTGTGACGTAGATTAAGGAACACAACTTTAAACAAAGGAACTTGTGACTTCAAACAAAGGAACTGTGACGTACATTAAGGAACATGTGAGCCCGTTGGCCTTCTTGACAGCGGGACAGGTATACCACAAAAAAATAGGATTTTGAAGATTTGAGATATTCATAAAAAATTCATGTTTTGCTGAAATCAAAAAAATTTTTCGCAGATGTTCATTACGTGACGTGTAGATTTAGATACGAAAATAAAAAATTTTAGGTTATGGGCACTTTAAACAACAAGACATGCTTCAATCGATCTCTTTGATATTGTAACTACTTTGTAGCTCACTTGCAACTGACGCTGATTGAAAATCGATTGAAACATTTCTTGTTTAAAAATAAAAAAAATTGTCCTGTTTTTGAGCCTTTAAGATTTCCATAATATATAAAATTATACTAACCAATATTAACATTATTTGTGTGGTAATCTCCCATGATTCCATTGTACCGCTCAAAGGAAAAGCACCAAAATGAGTACACAGGTCCATAGTCCAGTATGCAGTCTTCTAAATGGCCATGGAGATGCATGTTGGGTGTACATCGCTCCTTTCCACAGAGGGCCTCAAACATTTTGCAAAATGTTAAGAGATTCTGGTCTGCTTCATGACATTCCTCCCTGGTGATGACTTTACTGCATAAAATTTGACAGGCTTGTACAAATTTTGTCCACATAGCATAATGCTGATTGGGAATCACTCCTTTCAATGCAAAGAGTGAGTAGATACACACCCAGTTCTTCCATTGGTCAGCAGTGAATCCTTTAAACCCCTCGGAAATTTTTCCTGGAATGCGACCAATTTCAGATGGTGGTTTGATAAGATTCACACGTTTCTGAAGCTTCTGCTGATCAGACTCACTTAAAATGCCCCTTTCAATCCATGTCTTCAGGATGTGTTTTGCTGACCCAAGGAGCAAGTTATGCATGGGATCAATCAAGGCAAATCTGATAGCATCATAGTATGGGAGTTGGAAAAGAACAGAGTAGCGTGACCCACTTTCAGAGGAAAATTTCTTGGCATCAGTCGGTGTTTCAGCCTGGCGTACTTTATCTGCAGCTGCTCTGTGGTCTTTGTTTGATCTTGGTTGCCAGCTTTCACGATCAAAACCTGAGAAATCAGGTTTATCACCAAATGATTTTCTAGGAAATTCCTTGAAGCACTTGCTGCACCCTAGAAAAAAGAAAGAGAATGGTACAAGTGTATCAATTCAAGGAATAGTTGAAAGAGAGAATCCAGAATCCAACTGATTACAGAACAAAATACAAAACAGTCATGTTTGTGACAGTGTTTCTTTTTATTTTTGAAATTCAGACAGAAACTTGGAGCATTAACTGGCAATGAAATTGGTTTACATTAATAGGAATTAATCTTTGCACAGGCCATTCCCCAGGCAAGTCTTCTACATGTACCAGATGCATTGTTGCTTCTTAAGCAAGAACTTATCGATCAAAGAAAGCTACAATGTACACTATCTAGGTTTGTACTTTGTAAACAAAGAAAAAATACATGTAGACCCCAGTGTGCTATACATGTATGTTATGGTGTACCACTGAAAACATTGTATATAACTACTTGTAGTATTGATTACATGACTAAAGCTAATTAAATTCAGTCAATCAGATTTGGTAGTCTGATATTTTTAAAGAATCAGACTGTTTGTCTTTCCTGCTAGAAAAAATGACAGAGATACTGTAATAGAGTGTCAATAATGTTCAGTGTTACCTTTCTTGGCGTTATGGCCAACAAAACCTCCACATTTCCGTGTAGCTGGTATGTCACTTGATAAGGCTAGGAGAGCAGCTCTAAACATCTCCCGACTTCCATATTTGTTGGTATTCAGGAGAACTCCATCCCAGAGATCTATAAGATCATCAACTAATGGCTGCAGGAAGGAATTAATGTGAAGTTTTGGTTCTTTGGGTCCAGGAATTATTCCAACAACAATAAGGTTTTCAGTTTTAAAGCGTTCTTCTCTTGGAAGGTTCATTACCACCATGTAAATGACACCTATAGAGTTTGAACCATGCTTAGTGGGTTGAAACCAATCAACATTTAACATGAGACCAAAGTTATTTGGTACAGCAAGAAAGGGTTCACCATCCACATACTGAAACTCTTTCCATACTCTTCCTTCAAAGCAGTCTCCAAGAACATTCTCTGGTAACTGAGTGGAACGGCTTCTCCACCTTTCACAGTTTTCCATGAAATCTGGCTTATTAATGAGGTCTTGCAGTGAATCCGTAAGCTTTCTGAAGCAGTACACTTGTTTAGGATACAAGAATGGTTTTCCAGTTCTTGACCTCATAGTTTTCATAAGTACAGTTCCACAGGGTCGTCTGCGTGCTTGTTGTGGGTGACGAGGAAATTCAACATGACTGCATTTTGCTGATACAGCTTCACCATTAGGCCTTCGACGAATACAGTCCTCAAAATTGTAAAGAGTTTTACATTTAGGGCAAACTGCATATTTTGTAAAACTGTCCTTCTGAAGACCGAGATTCTTCTCAATCAAGTACAATGTTTCTGGGATGATCTTGGCAAAGTTGAGAAGAACCTCGGCTTCTAACATTCTCCCAACTGCAAGCAAGAAGAGCTTCAAAAACTTTAAAAGAACTAAAATGGCCCGGTCTGCAACTTTGAACAGTGACTGCTAAAGGAGAAGGAATAAAAGCAATGCCCTCAGCTCTGTGCAGTCACCTTCGGATCCATTTGGTTTACCACATGAAGTCTCATCCTCCTCAATTTCATCAGAGTACTCAAAGCATTGTCTTTCCTCATCTGCATAATCATCCTGAAAACATGGAAAAGCAATCAGATGCAAGATACCTACATGTATTATTATTCCTAGTGATTACATACTTACAATGTAAGTACATACCCTCAAACTCTTTAAATTCAAAATTAAATGGTTGGTTTACAATGCCACTAGCTCAGTGATTAGAGCATCTGACCAGTGTGCAGGAGGCCATAGGTTCAAATCCTGTCAGGGACTCAGATTGTTTTCTTTGTCCCATGCTCATAACATGATGAACAATACAACTTTCACAAATGCCAGTATAATTAATTGCTTATTTGTTTTAGATGTGACAGCAATAATATTATTGCCACAGTCAAATTATACTTTATTCTATGTACGCCATAGTATTTCTATTAAAACTAACAAATTAAAATAAATAAATTACAAATCAGGGGAGCAACCTACTGGGGGTCAGGAGTTGAAAATTGTATGATTTTTCCAATGGTTCATTTATCTTGTCCCCAAAATTGTTTCATACTGTGAAATGTACATTCCCTTTGCTTTCAAACGATGCATTTATTATAGAATTTATTCACACGTAAGGTTGAATGGCAGTTCTGATGTTACATATTCTCGCAGTTCTCTCATGGGATCTCAAAAACATGCCTTACATGTGTTGAATCTTGCATACATAGAAAAGTAGGTCCCATCTGTAGCTTCTTGAGGCACCCCAGGGCTCAAAATAATGGCTGGTCAATGGACAATGTCCGGGCAGAATGGGAACTTGACCGGACAAAACCTTTCACCGGTCACATACATTCTTATACAGTCTTGAATAAACAGTCAAATCATCAACTGAATATCTCAGTAATGTTCCAAAAGAATAGGAATTCAGTCACTTATTAAAAGGCATTCACAAATAGTAAATTATGCAAGTTGCTTGTGGCCGCAGATTATTAAATACAGAATGATGTTCTGATGATTGATTTTTGGCTTTGCAATTGCGATTATGATTGCGATTTCTTCTTTTCCATCCATTCTATGTTAAAAAAAACACCCGGGAGACCCAGATTGAAGGGTCTGGCTGCTAAGCTTTGCAGTCCAAGAATAAAAAGAACAACATCGGGGTTAGGCGTAATTTTACTACAAACTCAGTTAAATGGGATAGATGCAAAGCTTGTATAGCATATTTTCTCAATTAAACGCCCCCGACATTTATTTCAAACTTGGCCTAGTGAACCCAGCATTTCTTTGAATCAGCAGTTTTTTTCTCGCTCGTCATTTTTTAAGAAAGGGTTATTATTCGTAAAAACAGATGCCATGTTTAACTAGCTAATTTTCGGAATTTGGGAATTTTGGGAATTCAATTTTTGAATTCATTTGTTTAGCTAATTTTCGGTCTGTTAACAAACACCTAGGAAGAATGTTCAGCTAGTTAATCGGCCTAGTGAAAACACAGCCAATATAATTCCTTTATTACCTAGGCCATAAAACAATTGCAAAATCACGACAGTCACAAAAGCAAAATCTTAGTCACAAATGCACCCGATATGGGCGCAATTTCGAGTCCTGTGACAGTAATATTTACAAGTATTGTCGCACAAAAAAGGGCGACATAAATTGTGGCTAACAACCACTCTATATGACTCCTTTTTAACCCATGCATACGTACAAGTGTAATGAATGACTACATGTAATTCACTAACTCGCTTACTTGCTCCTTCCATCAGCTGTAAACTTAGTGATGTAATGCTTTGTTACGAATGTGTTTCCTAGCAAGAACAGCATGAATCCAACGATAATAATAACTAATTTGCGATAAACGAATATAAACAACAATAAGCTTAAACCACACTTGTTACAGTGTTTATACCTCTCTAATTGCAATGAAATTTCTTTTCAGCATCAATAGTGCTCACAATAGTACTGTGAGGAGTTTTCTTTGTCAGGAACTTCAAAAAGAGAATAATGACCATACAAAGTCTACTATCATGCGTAAGTCGTTTTGTTATTAGTATACTGCATAATGCAAAAGTGTATGTTACATAATTAAAGGGGTATGTAGCTGCCTACAGGGTGTATATCCAGCCATCTTGATGTCATGCCAAGTCAATACAATTCACAAACTTCATAAGTAACTACCTTGGGACCACGAAAGTTGATTGTTTACAGTGTACAGATTTTTCTTTTGAAATTGTTTGGCCCACAGGTACATGTACCTGAGCCTACCCATTATTAGAATTTAGTCTGTAGAAAGTGATGGAAGGTCTCATACCATTGACCTTTAGTGTTATAACTGTAAGTTATTTTGATCTTGTTCCAGTTGCCTGTTTATAAATGGATTGCATCTTTAAATTCAAATAAAAAAAGTAGCTTAAGTTCGTAAAAATAAAACCTTTTGGAGGTCTTTTAAAGTTTGCCTGAGAAAAGATGCTGGATTTAAAATAAAGCTAAAAACCTCAATGATAGGAGACATTCACTCTGTTGAGACAAGGGGAAAATGAGCCACTCCACATGGGACATTGCAACTTGTTGCGGGCACCTTGGCTTTCATGCTACTGTCACAGCTATGGGTTTTAGCAATTGAAATTGTTTACATGCAAGCACAGTAGACACAAAAATGAAAAGAAAGACAAAAGAAAAAATTGCATCACAAGTCAATTTCAAAGGTAAATGTGGAACATCTACAGTGTAATGTCCTGGGTGTTTTTGTTAGAGAGTAAAGTTGAAAATGGTTTAAACCTAGAAGATTGTTCGGACCATCACACCCAACAGACGAGAGAGTAAATTGTTTATTCTAAAGCACAAGTTGGGGATGAGGCAGCTGTTTAATGTAAATGTGGTTTCATTAACTATAATAAAAAAAATGCAATTCACACAGCCAACTTTTTGTGCTATTGTATATGTAGGAGCTGTATCAAGATACTATGAAACAAAGAGGCAACAATATTTGGACAGTTTGCCAAGCAACCGAGATTCAGCAGAGAAACGAGTTTTAGAGAAAAAGCTCACATCAAGGAGGAGACGGGTAAGCTAACATATTTTTTCTTTCAAGAATTAATGGGTTAGTTTCTAAAAAAAACTGTAGTGCTGCGGGGAGTGAAGCCTGAAAGTTTGGTTTTATCAACTGAGTTGATAAGGTAAATGTACAAAAAGTCATGGTAATTTGAAAAATAAGAATAAATTAGTTGAATAAAAAGCATTAGTTGATTCCATGGGGATTTCAATTGCTGATTTGGAAGACGTTTTTCTTCTATAGGTTAATTCTTTCTGGCTTTCTGTCTTGCCCTTAACTTGTGCAGGGAAATGTTATTTACTGCATATAACAATTTTACCTTATGCATGAACTTTACATTGGCAAGGGAGAAAACTGGGGGACCATTTCCATGAACATTTAAAAGATGTTGAAAGACATGACAAAGATGCATCTAAACCAGTCATTTCAACACTTTAATCTCCCCAATCATTCTAAACAAAAAAGTCACATGTGATCTGCAGCCTTTCCCTACACCAGGGTAACATGGAAAGCTGCAAACATCTGGAGCAAAAATTTGTCTTCCAAATCCACAGTCTTTGTTTCCATGGAATTAACCAAAGCTTTTCATCCAACCAATTTATACTTATTAATTATTCACATTTCCAGCAATAGCATGGATCCACCATTCTATATATAAATCACACATAACCCACAATTTCTTGAGTCACTCTGACGAAGGGCCAGCACTCAAAACGTCAGCTTTTTTAATCTTCTTACGGTTGCCAATTTACCTATAAACTCAGTTGAGAAAGCCAAATGTTCATGTTTCACTTACCCACTGAGTTTAGAAACTAATCCCTTTATTCTATTATTCTTTCAGTTTGTTTTTATGTATTTGAACTACTCATAAGACACACAAAGTGCACAGATAAGTTAAGATAACAACTTGCCTCAACAGGTGTCAGAAGAAAAGTACTCCAGATTTGAGCATTAGAAACAAAATCAGCTGGTTTCAGCAATAGTAATCTTAGTGTGAATAGATGAAAGAAAGCATTGAAATTCACTCATTGTAAGGTCAACATTTCTAATCAATTGGTAATTATGTGTTAAAAAAATGTTCATTAAACTGTCATTAATTAAAATTAATTTCAATTGGCCATTGTACAATGTACCATCCAAATAAATGAGGTGGTTTCGTATTGAAACCCAACCTTTTGACATGTCCTTGGTGATCTTTACTAATTTTTACTACATGTAACATCTGTCTTTGCAGCTATTTGTAAAGCGCATGAAAGTTGCAACAGAGTCCGAGAGGGAGGCATTGGAGAGACTGGATCCCCATTTCATGAGTGATGAGGAGGATGGGGAGGATGACCAAGCAGGACTATGGGTGGTGAGGTCCCCTCCCTGGCGCAGTGCAAGATTGTCTGCAATGATAAAAAGAATACAGGAAAGGTGTGATTCGGAGACGTCAACCTCACATCCAAAAAATGCCAGAGTGCAAGGTGAGCCATCTACTCGCCTCCCACCTCCTACTTCTCCTCCATGGGCAGTGGCAACTGACAGAGAGAATACCCAGCCTACTTCACCATCTCCGACTACAGACACCCCACAATCACCCTGTATATCAAGACAGGACAGCGACAACGAAGAATTAAATGACCAGGAGGAAATGTATCGCGTTTTGGACAGAGATACTCCTCCTGTACGAAGGCGTCACCGGAGAGTTAGAGATGATTAAAGAAGAGAAGATAACTTCACTTTGAACTTTTAAGTATTTAAATCTCTAAAGGGCTCCTGGCAAGAACATCGTAAATAACTTTTTGTCCACCGTAGCCAAAATTTGGTGTTTTGGGCTTTAAAAAACACCGCCCTTTCAGTTCGGGTCCAATTAATACAAATCCAGTTAGGGAAAAAATTGTTTGGCCTAAGATATCCTGAATTAATTTTTCAGGATGAATTTTAATGTCTTTTCTGAAGTGCACAAAAAGTTACTTAGGTTGTTCTTGCCCATAGCCCTTCAGTTTTTTTTTATATTTGAGCTTGAAATATTCATTTGCCTGATTGGAGAGAAGTATCCCATTTAACTGTTGTGTAAATTTCCTTAGTTTTGAACAAACAACCGTTAGAATGATCTTGAGCAGTGTAACATAGGCAATGTTTTTACAATGTACAATGTAATGATGAAATTCTTTAATCAAAATAGAAATTAACAACATGTCAGAGTTTTATTCGTTTTAAATTATCTGACTATATTGTTACTGTTTTCCCATTATTAGGATCAGACGTTTCAATTACAAATGTTTTGGCAAAGATGTAAATATAGTTTCTGTTTTCCATTTAGAATCTGTTTAACAGGATTTTTTTCAATTTAAAATATTCTTATCTTATTGGAACTATTTGTTTATGGCAATAGACTATTTAAGTTATAATTACTTTAAGTGGCCAATTTTCTATTAATATTGTTATTGTAACTCATAAATTACTTACATTTTGCTGTACAGTAGGTTTACATTTGTCAAATTAAAGTCTTAAGAGATTTAATTCAGCATTGATGTTGTTCTTGGTGTCAGGTTACAAATTGGTTGGTTGGGAAGAAGGGTATTGTGTAACGGGAGGCGCCAGTAGCTTTTAATCGTGCTTATGTACCGCGGAAATTTCATGTAATATCAAGCCTGGAAACCTCGGGATCTGTAGAATTTCTGTGCAATATAAAGCCTGATAACTTCACGTACCGTGGAATTTCAATGCAAAATAAAGCCTGGGAACTTCACGTACCATGAGATTTCAATGCAATAAAAGGCTTGGAAACTTAACGTACCGTGGAATTTCAATGCAAAATAAAGCCTGGAAACTTCACGTACCATGGGATTTCAATGCAATTAAAGGCTTGGAAACTTAAAGTACCGTGGAATTTCAATGCAAAATAAAGCCTGGAAACTTCACGTACCATGGGATTTCAATGCAATATAAAGCTTGGAAACTTAACGTACCGTGGAATTTCAATGCAGTATAAAGCTTGGAAACTTAACGTACCGTGGAATTTCAATGCAGTATAAAGCCTGGAAACTTCTCGTACCGTCAAATTCCGAAAAGGAAACCTGAGTGACGCGTTTCGTATCGAACTTTTTCTAATGACAAAAAATCGTTTTCGAAGACCGAGAAGAAAATGCTCAACTTGATCTAATGTGCCTGGTATACGGTACGCCATTATTCTTAACAAGTCTGTAAAAATAAGGAAACTTCCGGACCTTGACACGCCGCATTTCAATGACGTGTCAGGGTATCGGATTTTCCATGTCTCGGAAAAAGTTCGACTCGGAGAGAATACGGGTCCTGACACTCGATGCACACGCCGCGTGTCTTGAACACGGTACCTCCGGATTCGCCCGTATTCTTCAAGAATACGGGTTCGTATTGGGTAATTTCAGGACCATGACACACGCTATTTTACGCAGTGATTCTTCCCGGAGTTTTGGATTCCGCAAATCAAAATTCATTTTCCGGAATTCATTTTCAAATTCAAATTTCAAATTCAAAGTTCAAAATACATTTTTCTGGAGCAGATATTTTTTCCAGAATTCAAAATTCAAAATACATTTTTCTGGAGCAGATATTTTTTCCAGAATTCAAAATTCAAAATTCAAAAATTCGTTTTTTCTGGAGCAGATATTTTTTCCAGAATTCAAAATTCAAAATTCAAAAATTCGTTTTTTCTGGAGCAGATATTTTTTCCAGAATTCAAAATTCAAAATTCAAAATACATTTTTCTGGAGCAGATATTTTTTCCAGAATTCAAAATTCAAAATTCAAAATACATTTTTCTGGAGCAGATATTTTTTCCAGAATTCAAAATTCAAAATTCAAAAATTCGTTTTTTCTGGAGCAGATATTTTTTCCAGAATTCAAAATTCAAATTCGTTTTCAAATTCATTTTCAAATTCATTTTCAAAATCATTTTCCGGAGCAAATGTACGTGGAAAATCTGCCTAAATGAACTGAAAAAATCTGGGGCAAAATCAGACCTGTCACACGTGGCAAATCTGCAAAATCAGGAAAAAGGTTCTGCCCAAATTCACTGAAAAATCACAAAAATATTTTTCAGAATCAGATTCTGAAAAATAATTTGGAGTTTCCTCCAGATTTCAGCGAGATCCAACTTCAATCTTCATCCTCATTCTTGTCCTCAAACTCATCGAATTCCGAGGCAGCTTCCACCTTTTCCTCCACCAAAACTTCATCCACGATGCATGTGATGGCTTTCAGATTTCCGCAGAAAAGGTGTTTGATTGAAAACACAACTTGCCCCCGGAGAGGAACGCCAATGAGTTCTTTTTGCCTCAGGATTGGCTTTTTCTTCCCATCGTCGCACAATTCCCAAAATCGACACGAGAAATCCGTGTGCTTGAGTTTGGAGGGATAAATCTTGGCATAAATCTTTTCCTGCTCGGATTTGTCGATTTTCACGAGAGTGAAATCTCCCTCCTGAAATCGAGCAAAAGACGGGGAAATCTCTTTGATTGCCTGCTTCTTTTTCATCGCAGCAGAGTTGAGATGTTTTTCCAGATCTTTGAAAAGTTTGATGTTTTCTTCCGGAAGAGTGATTCCCAGAGAAAACGAGTCGCCTTGATGAGCGAAAATCTTGAATTTGGTTTGGAGTTTCACTTTGAGCCATTTGTCATCGTGAAGGCATGGGAGGAGACAGAAAGAGATTTTTCCGGAAGATTTTTTCACGGGGTTGTCGAGAGAGCAATTGGGGATAAATATTTTCGCGGGATTCATTTTTTGGGAGGAGATAAAAAAATGAATTAAAACGCGAAAATCCATTTTTCCATGAACTTGCGATCCTCTTCCGATCGGACTGGAAGAAAACCAATGGCCATGTCAACCGCTTTTTGGAAGTTTCTTTCATTTTCAACCCCTTTATACCATTCCAAGTCTTCATCCGTCAAACCACATGCTTCTTTGAATTTGGGGTGAATCCAAGTTGCATAATTTTTCATTACCTTGAGTGGGATTCCCGTTTCCTCTACGGAAAAGAAATCTTTATCTCCGATTGTGAAAAGTTTTTCTTTATCATTCATTTTATTTAGTTTTTTTCTTCTCCAATTCTCCAATGGCCCCAAGCAAGAGGACTAATCTTATCTGGAAGGATAAATCGCTTGTCATCATCCGCAGAGAGAGCAGTTTTATTGACTGTTTCTGAGAACATCTCGTGGTGATGGCTGCGGATGAGATTCATAGTTCTCATTTGGCTTTCCCCGCTGAGAAGGCATTCTTTGAAGTCCTCATGGGTGATATGTTTCTTTATTGTTTGTTTTTTCACTCCCTTACATTTCTTGCCACCACCACCAGTTACAAATAATTTATAACTGTATAATTTAGGGCGTAATCCAACAAATTCTTCAATTATTTTCCCCCCAGCTTCATCTTTCATGAGGCCGTTCACTTTTTTGTTCATAATTGCCATTCCTGAGGTATGTCTCGGGAGATAATTGGAGGTGTCAAACATCTCCTTTACATCTGGCTTTAAATCCTGATAGACGTCTGCTGTTTCGATTTCATAGCACAAAGAATCAGTATCTGTGAACAACAGCTTGGCTTTCTCCCCGTATTTGGGTTTCATATATTCATAGTGAAATTTGAACATCAGTTCCTTTGATATTTCAAGAATTGACATTCCACAGAAAATTGGTTTGTCGAATGTCATTTTCTTCCGCTTCATATGAACAGCGATGAGATTCTCGTAAAAGATTGTGCTATGTTGATATGTGGGTTTAGCCGCAAGCTTTGTCGCAATCTTTCGATCATTGACAAGTCTGATGTCAACTCTCTTGCGGATATTTTCCATTGTTTTACCGTATATTGCGTTATTCATGAGTTTGAAAAACTCTTTCTCGAAATCATTCTCCGCTGCTTTACGGAGTTCGATGTTGAGTTCAATATATGATTTCAGCCAAGGTTCTTCAGTGAATGATATTCCCCTGTGAATCTTAGTGAGTTTCAAGCCATGTTTCAGAGCTTGTTTCAGTGCTCTGTGATGCATGATGATGCGTTTCTTATCTCGCAGATTGGGGATTAATTTCTCAACATTATTCTCGCAGATCACTATCTCGGGGGCAAATGGATAATCATTATGCAAATCATGAAGTTCTTTGGGATATTCCAAATCCACTTCAAGCACACAGGGAATTTGGCGCCATTTCTTGAAATTTTTCATCCAGCGAAACTTTCCCGTTGGAAGTGGTTGAGTCATTGCCCAGGAATAAAGGGAGTTAGCATCGAGATAGAGAATGTATTTCGCGGGGTGAGTTGGGTCATATTGACCTCCCATATATGGATTGTTCGCCTTTCCATGGCGATTTGAGATCATTGAAATACCACCACGGATTCCCTTCTCGAAAAACAGGAGCATATCTGGATCATTCAACAATTCAAGCTTTAACCCTGATTTTTTCAGACCCGCGTCGAATGACAAACCAGGGGTGGTATAATACCACGCTGGATCCAGTTGATAATTCTTCAGGCAGACATTTCTGAATTCTTCGAAAACATCTGCAAGGAGCATCACATCCATTTTCAAATAGAGATCGTGATATTCTCCTAAATTGTTTATTCCCATTTTATCCCAAACATTTTGAGCATGTTGATAGTCTTCATCGGATATTCCTGATTCATTAATTTGAGAATAGAATGCCTCCTTTGGCGGCAGTTGTGTTTCCTTGAATTTCTCAATGGAATCCATATAATCATAGGGATAGACTCCTTTTCTGGAAAGAAGCTCAGCTTTGTCTCCAAATTCTTTGTTTGTTTGTTTCAGTTTATCCATGCTTAACTTTTTCAAATTATTTATCAGACTCTCCAGGGAAGAGCCCATGAATTTCTTAGAATCGATGAATTCAGCTTTGTCTCTAAATTCTTTGATTGTTTGTTTCAGTTTATCCATGTTTAACTTTTTCAAATTATTTACCAGACTCTCCAGGGAAGAACCCATGAATTTCATAGAATCGATGAATCTCACTTCAAGAGTGATGTTGACCGTTTTACCCTTTTTGTTAATATATTCTCCAAGCTTGATCGCCTTTGAGAAGGATATATATTTTTCCTCATTGTTGGGGATGCATTTAATATCCCCAGGTATTTTACCAAGATTTTTAATGAAGAGATGAGAATCATATCCCTCAAGATTATGAAAAATGACTGGGGTGAACTTTGGTTTCCGAAACTGCAGATTGCAACTGTTATGGGCTGCGCCACGATATTTTCCTGTGAAGTGGCAATGATCCCGCACCTTTTTATCAGATTCTTCGCCAAATTCTTCGTCAAATTCTCCCTGACATATCCAACAAACTGTGGTTGCTTCATATTCTTTCTTATCTTCCTTGGTGAAAATTATCTTCTTTCTGAAGTCAAATTTCTTGTGAATATGTTTAATTGTTTCAATTAACTTCTCCACAAATATTTGTGCAACGTCATCATCCGCTGTTTTTGCCCGAAAGAGCACTGGAGGGAAATTCAAATCAACATCATCCATGCCAACAACCTTGAAACAAAAACCCCATGGCGTGTGTTTTTGAAATTTATTTGTGAAACTGAGATTATTCCCTGGGGAACAACCACTGATCGATTCAGTGCATGCTTCAAAATCAGCGTAAATCACAAATGGAACTTTGATAGATCTGTTGTGGTTTTTAAATTGCAAAATCTCTCCCTTTGCGGGCATTTCGACTTTTATCGCTTCAGTTCTGCAACACAATTCTTCATGCTTAGCTAGATGCGCTTCGTCATAAAAATGATTGAGACAATGCAGGCAAAAAAGTTTGCGACCGACATGATGATTAACTTGAGCTGAGAGAAGGCGACTCAGGCTGTTAACAACAGCATAATGTTGGATTTCATCTTTCTCAAAAAGCAGCAGGGTTATATGGCGTTGACGTTTTTTATGTTTTGAAATTCTCAAGGGATGAACCACTGATTCATACCCGAGAACATTAACGGCAATGTCGGGATTATTTCTTTCAAAACGATTTATTTCCTCCAGGGGCGTTGGAAATGAAATTTTATCCCAATTGACATCATCAGCTTGAGCTTTTAATTTTTTTGTAACTCTTTCAGGATGAATTTCACATGGATTAAGTGCCCTTGTTACTGCCCATTTAAAGCATTGATTATCAGTATTTTGCATATTAATGAGCGCTTTCTTTCTGGCGGAAGAGAAATATATGTGCTCCCGCCGAGAGGTTTGAATTCAACCAGATGCAATTCCAAATGATTTACGCGAACAAATTGCCAATTCGAGCCTTTCAGTTGGAAAATGGCAATGCGTTCAAGAATGTCTGCTATCATTTCATTTAAAAGAGCGGCGAGATCCGTCGCTGCGAGATTCAATTCTACTTCCGAATAGATTGGAGCATCGATCTCAATTATTTCCCCAGTTTGTAAATTCTGGCGTTTCATTCGGCAGGATAGAATCAGTTTGATTTTAGTGTCTCGATTAGCATTGAGAACAGTCAGAAGTTTATCAGAAACTCGCTGAAAATAACTTCCAGGGGTCAGTCCTTCCACACCGTCAAAGATGAATTGACGGGTAAAGTTTTCTAACGCCGAAGTACTTTCGTGAACTCCTATTGGTTGTTGATAACTGACAACTTTGCGTTGAAAATCCGTGATCATATTAGCAGCCTTTTTCGCCAGAGTTTGTGGCGCGGCTTTTAACCAATTCCACCATGACCGGAAAGTATTGGAAATTGTTTTCAATATACCAGGCTGCGGAGGAGGAGGTGGTTGAGTTTCTGGCGGTGTGGGTGAATCAATATTGCGCGGAGATGCAGTAATTAAACGTATTAAATCAGCCTTTTTTCTAGCGCGAGCGCGGCCGGGGATATATCTTTCCCTGGCAATTTGTCTTAGTTCCCTAATTGTCATGCGTTCCATTTTTCAGGAAAACATAAAATATTTTTTTATTTTATGTTCTTCTTCCCCGCTCAACATAACAGATCAATAAAAAAGCAAAACTGTTGGCCAACAGAATCTCTCAAGGGAACTTTCTCCTTCCACCACTTCTCCCCCACCCAGTTCCCTTGAGAGATTTTTTTTTTTCATTTTTCATTTTTTCATTTTTTCATTTTTTTTTTGCTACTTAGGCTTGAGGCTGAACCAGCACTACTGCCGTGAACTCCCCGTCAACATCTGTCAACCTTCTTTCGAAGCGGTCATCGAACACGACTTAGCTCTACTCAACAACCCGACACCCTTTCTTAGGCTTGCAGTATATATATCATAGCCGCGAGGGTTTTTAGCTATGATATATATACCGGGTGATTGATAGGGATCAAACAGTCAGCCCTCGCTTTTTCTAACTGTTTCATATCTTATCCGCCACCGATATACCATATAGTTCGAACAACTCTTATATAATGATCAAAACCGCCACGCTTTCACATGTGGTAACTCTTTCACCCCGCGTCTGCGCAAAACACAAGAATGGTTAATTTTATGCAAGCAGGTGGAAAGTGTAAGCAGGTGTTTTGCTTTCTTTTGTTTGTGTGAATTTCACTCTCTGCGTTCATCCTTTCTCGCCAGTATTTCTACGCGAAAACAAAATCTCAAAGCCCCGTGAAATTTTCGCGCAAACTCACAGAAAGCGAACGAAATGAACGAAGTGAAACGACTCGGTGAAACCGCTTCAAATACAGGGTAAGTCGCTTAAAATATTGAGTTAATTTCAACGGTGGAGCGGTTCTTTTTCGGTAGTATAATAAAGATTATTCACCGCCAACATCATCATTTCTTACGCTTACCCAAACATAAACCCATGACACAAAGCAATAAGCTAAAAAACCACACAACCATTTTGAGAAATAAATTATTATTTCTGCTGATATTAACATGTAATGTAAAATTAACATCAACGAACCAAATTCACCCCGTGTTTCGAATAAGCTGAAAATATCATGACAATTTAAATTTATTTTTTTGAATTTGAATTGGCATAAATCATCGAACCAAATTTACCCTCGTCTTTCGCATAAGCTATGATATTATTTAGCTGTTACGATTGGCAGACATTTAGCTTATTGCTTTGTGTCATGGGTTTATGTTTGGGAAAGCGTGTGAAATGATGATGTTGTCTGTGAATAATCTTTATTATACTACTGTTAAAGACGAAGACGAGATTTGCAGAGGTCGAAGACAGACCTGCCCTTATGAGAATTGTAGAGGATATTTTGGAAAGGTCCAACATCACAGGAGTACTTTTGAATACTTCAACAACCAAATTCAGAAATTGTTTCAGTATTATAAAAGTTCAACACACGACCTCCACTCGTTGAATTCAAAAAGCATATCCTTTGTAGTGAATCTTAACTTTATCTTGGGCTTTGTCGATATCAATTATTTCAATTTCGTACAGAGCTTTGTCTTGTTTAGTCATCTTTCTTTTGGCTCCAACTTGAGATCGCTGAAAGTTAAATTCCTCCACGAATCTCTTCGGAGGCTTCACTTCTCTCTTCACCCGCGAGTCCGCCATGTTGCGTGATGTTGTTATCAAATTTGCAGAATCACTGAAAGTACGCACGCGTAGAACAATTAAAATTGGAAGAGAGACGCTGGTATCCAGTTTGAGCTGATGTTCATCGCAAAGGGGAAAGACTTTGATATGTTTCTCTATTAAATGCCCCCGGCGTTTATTTCAAACTTCGTCTTGTGGACCCGGCGTTTCTTTGTATCAGCAGTTTTTTCTCGCCCGCTATTTTTTAAGAAAGGGTTATTATTCGTTTTTTCTTGGCAGCCTTGTACCTTGCCCTTAAATTTTAAGTTTATTATACCACAAACAAACGTTTGAGGAGCTTACTTACAACTTCCTCTATTATACTCGGCGTTTATTCGGGGCCCGGCGTTTAATCGAGAAAATACGGTAACAGTTAAGTGACATTCTATTAATTATACTAAATTAACGATTGTTGTTGTTAATAAAAGCAACATAGTTTTTTTTCCTAACAGCAAAGCTATTGTGTGACTTTTACCTGCCTCGCTGCGTGACCATGTGACATATTAACCGATATTATATGCGAAAGGTACCAGGGTCGTAGAGCGTTGACCTTGATCTCCGTGATGGCGTCGAGTGGCGTGGTCAAAGTTATTCTGAGTTTTTATCGAGATGATGACAAAGGATCGGCATTCGAATGACACATAAGTCGCATACCGTTTGACATGACAAAGCACAATTCAATGGACATATAATCAAACAATAAGCGGAAAGTTTGGACTCGGTGCGTTTGATTTAAAGTTGTTCCGATTAGAGAAGATTGACGGGAAAGCTGTTACAAAGGCTCAGTTGGAAATGGAGCTACCTTTTCTAATGGAAAGTGCGACAAGTGAGATACATGGTGTGTATTTTGTTTCGTCATTTTGTCCTAGCACGCAAACGCGGGTTGACCCCGGGGTTGACCACACGAGCCCTTTTCAGTGTTAAATTAAATGAGTAAGATTTATGATTACACTAAAACCTGTATTAAGCAGACTCCAAAGTAAGTGGACACACCGTATTTTAGCGGAGCACTTGCCAGGCCGAAGGCCTGGCTGCGCAGCTCCATACTCATAGAACCATGCCCGTCATTTTTCATGGTCATGGCTAGCGGAATGGTTCGCGGGCGCGCGTGTGCCGCCCTCCGCCGCCGCCGTCGCGCAGGACTAGCTTGCCTTCGCGCAGGACTAGCTCGCGGGCGCGTATGACGTCGCAAAACATGCGCGTACGACGTCATGTTGAAACCAAAGCGAGGCTTTGTTTTTCGCGCGGTTACACGGCCGAATGTCACGTCAGCTAGATTTTGCTGTGAATTTACTAAGCGGAGAAAACCGTTGAAATTAAAGGCGTCATCTCCCTTAATATTTCGCGTTTGCTACTCAAGACAAGGATACTAATTAAGGGATACTCAGAAGCCGCTTTAGTGGAAAAAGACGAGCTTTCAGGGATGAAATCTTGCTTCCAGGAACTTCATGTATCACGTTTTTATCAATGCGGGAGATGTTTTTCTACGGATTTCAGAACCAAGCAAGCGAGGGACTTAAAGGTAAAACAGATTAAGTTTTCGATGAGAATTTATGTTGATATCAATCTGTGAGTGACTTTTTATTGGTGTTATTCTTAGTTTTGGAGAATTGATTTTAAAACGTGCTTAAATTCAGTTGTATCAGTCTCTTGAATTTCATCGAAGAAAGCTTGAACTCGATGAGCTATAATTCAATGGTACGCGTTTTGCTTTTAAACGTAAACTAATGGAGATTTGAATAATTTTTTTCGAAATAAGATTGTGTTGTC
Source organism: Cladopsammia gracilis (assembly GCA_022457155.1). NCBI lineage: Eukaryota > Metazoa > Cnidaria > Anthozoa > Scleractinia > Dendrophylliidae > Cladopsammia > Cladopsammia gracilis. The sequence continues at coordinate 523,024 of JAJGOT010000401.1, read as the reverse complement.
CATTTTTATGTGTTTGTTCATTCATTAGATAGTTTGAAAAGCGATTTTATGGAAACAAAACAAGACTTTGATTTTATAGTATAGTATATGCAAATATGTTTGTGTATTTTTGCAATTTTTGATTTTCAAATCAGTTTCTCGGGTAATTTTTGACAAACAAAAACTGTATTTTATTCGGAAACTAGTGGTACTAGTTATTCTAGACTGAGAAAAGTTGTTTTTGTGAACTTTTGTACGTTCTATAAAAATGTACTGTGCAGACGGTCGCGTAATACTGTTTTTGAGAATTGCTAAAATTGAAAATAGCCCGTTCGTCAATCTTAATTCTTGTGCTTCCAACCTTTCACCTTAGTTAAGTTTCACCTTAGTTAGGTTTCACCTTAATTAAGCTTGTTCAAAGTGCGACGCTGTTAGGCTTGGGCTATCTATATATATATATTATTGGACACAAGCATCAGCGAGTTTCGATTTTTTTCCTTCCCATACTCTCTGTGTACGATCCTGTATCAAACAGACATCTTACTGACGATCCTTATTATGGTTGTGGAAGCTATCTTGACAGGTGAGAAATTAGGGTTTTTCTTTGAGAATCTAATGTCGAATAATTTTCGTAAAGCGGACATGACATATTACTCAAATATTCTTGCCAGGAGTGTTCAATACTACTCTCAATAAACTGTTCTGGGTTATATACTAAATACTCAGTGCCAAGACTACGTATGTAAAAATGGTTGGTAGCATTGCCATACAATTGATGTGATACGGCACGAAAAAAAAACAATTGCCACCTCCTCCAACATCCAGAGCAATTCTATTTAATTCAGATAACCTACTTTCTAGTAGTGAAACTGAATCTATGGCACCTGAAGCATCAAAAGCAACCATTATAAACAATTGATAATTTTGTTTTACGAAATAATAGATTTAAATATATATTTTCTTGCTTTAAGTCTGCTATATTCTTTGCTAATAGAGCTACGTTGAGCGCTCGAAGGCAACTATCTTGTGTCAGGATTTCAATGTAATCAAGCTACATTGAGCACTCCAAGGTAACTCTCTTGTCCGCTTTAGGATTTCAATGTGATCAATACGACACGCAATTGATATTCGTCTTCTTTTTATAGACTTTATGCGCCAAGAACGTTTTCTCTCTCTTACTTGCCACTCAAACAATACATTGTCTTTTTGTCAAATAGAGACAGAATCTCTCTTAAAAAAAATTAACACGCTGAAATCGCTTATAAAATGCTTCTTAAAATGCTTGCTTGATAACTTTTATAAACAAAATCAGGAAAATTTTTACGTCTTTTGCGTACTGTTGCATAATGAAACTGTAATAGCAATGATTAATTGTTTTAAAATAGCACAAAAGCGAAATCCATACTCTTGCATAATCAAACCGAAACATTTTTAGTTAGCTGAATAAGCAAAATCTCGCCTCTCTTGCATACTATTGCATAATCATGACACCTAAACATTTAATAACTATTGGAAAAGCGGACAAAGATTACAACTCAAAAAGCGAACAAAGATACAGCGTGAGATTTCTCAGCTTCGTCGAGCGCGAAAAGTTGACTCGCTTAACTTTAAGCGAGTTGAGTTTAAACGAATCGTTAAATTAACTCTTTTCACGAGATTTCCCTTTGGCATTCGCTAAGCGACATGAAAAATCGCTCCTCGCTGTTCATCATACCGGGTAGACAACGTATAGCAGAACCCCGGAGGGGGACTCCCATATGTGGTTGGGCGGGGGTGCTCGTCGTATCTTTAACGGGTTAAAATTCGGGATCTAAGTATCTTTTAGAATATAAGATTAAAAAAACCTCATTTTCCCAGAAAATGGTATCTTTTAGGGTGTTCCTAGCGAAAGACGAGTCGCTACTGCCTTCCGGTGTTTCTTCTGATGGTAGCTGGAATTCGAGCCCATGTATAGTCAGATCTATTTATTTCCAGCACTCTAGCTGCATCGCATTGTTCCATCGCACATTTGGTAAAAAAATGGTATCTTTTAGAGGTAAAATTCTGGCTGACAACGGCCACTTTGATATCTTTCAGGGTTCCACTTTTTTTTCCCTAAAAGCGAGCACCTCCGCTTGACGACTTATAGGAGTCCCCCCCCCCCCCCCGGGAGCAGAATATTCTTACCAATTTTTCTTTTCACGATATTTCCGGTTGTCACTCGGTAAGCGACTTAAAAGGCAGAGCAAAAGAGAACAAGCCATATCTATAATATTTGATGTCACTTTTAACGTGATTAGTAATACGAGTGGTTTTAATTAGCCCCACGCAGCTATCAAGCGTAGTGAATACAAGCTAAAGTTAAAGCTTTGACTGAGTCAAAGTTCCCATATGACTAAAAAAAAGATCGCCGGATTGACCCCTTTCATAAAATAGAAGTCCGAATAAGGTAGTTAAATGAGACGGGAAAGTTTGTGTTTTAATATGAGCGATAGGCATAGCAAAATAGCATGTTCTTTTGAGAACAAGCCATATCTAGAATATTTGATGTCACTTTTAACGTGATTAGTAATACGAGTGGTTTTAATTACCCCACGCAGCTATCAAGCGTACTAAATACAAGCTAAAATTAAAGCTTTGACTGAGTCAAAGTTCCCATATGACTAAAAAAAAGATCGCCGGATTGACCCCTTTCATAAAATGGAAGTCCGAATAAGGGTGAATATTTTACGTTCGTTTACCTACAGGTTGCAACTAATTTGATTGAACCTGCACTTGCAATGAGAACACAACGTGCTCGGAAGACTGGCACCGGTAGCATAGTATTGGCTGACCCGTGTACTTAAAAAAACTCGAGCCCTTGAGTGACTAATTTGCGTGGCACTGCCTTTTGTAAACGTGTGAATTCTATGACACGGATGCCGTTCTCGATGTGCTTGTAGCCCGTGGCTTTGAAACAAAGCCGGCGGACTGCTCGCGCTTTCGCTTTTGTGCTATTTTAAAACAATTAATCATTGCTATTACGGTTTCATTATGCAACAGTACGCAAAAGACGTAAAAATTTTCGCCATTGAAGGCTTGCCGCAATTCCATTCAACCGTCATCATTATAAGCCAAAAAATCAACAAAACTATGACATGTTTACCATACTATTGCACAATCAAACCGTAATAGCAATGAATAGAAAAAAAACGCAAAGTTCATGCTATTTTGCTCTGCCATGCCGCTCATATTAAAACACAAATTTTCCTGTCCCATTTAACTTTCTTAAAACGTCTCCATTAGTAAAATACACCGTGAAATTCTCAAACTACGTTTCCCAAGAAAACGCATTTGACCTATTTTTACCCTTTTAAACCAGCTATAATGGCTTTACGACAAATGATTGAAACTGATAGGTAACGTGAGATATCGAAATTTAAGAAGGACTAATACCTTTTTGGTAACGTAATGTCAGATATGGCAAGTTCATGACAAGTTCTGACATTCCAATACCCTAGGGAAATTAACAATAGGTCCGGGGGTGCTCCCCAAAAATTTTAGTGGCAGTATGTGACGCCCTTCTTGAAATCCTAACCGGTTTAACCAACCATATCCTCAATGCCCTAATACAGCTTCTATAATGAAGGAAGAAGAAACCCCCCCGGACAAAAGTCCACAAAATTTTGTTAACAACTTTTGTCCCTTTTTCGTACTCAATTCCGAAATATCGCTTAATGCGCATGCGCATTAACGAGATAAAAACTGAAATATTCGTATTAGACCATAATTATTACTATCAAGATAAGAATATGGGTATTATTATATGGGTATTTATCTTTTTGTCATAATTGGCCTTCCATACCGCGGTATGTAGGGCTGGTAAAACACAAAATAACATCGACAACACCTTGACTATAACTTGTTCTTGACATACAGTAGAAGTTCCCGATCATCCAAAATGCGAAGCCAAGGTGGTTGCTTTGAGAGTTCAGAAAACAAGGGTCTTAACTTTGAATCAAATGAATCCGTGTAGTAATTACAATTCTCTTGGCGCAAATTGAAGGGACAAAATTGTCGTTTCATTGAACTTGTTCTGTCATAATTCAATTTGCTAAGTCATATCCATGCATATATTTCTAAGTTTCCCTTGGGAATTACCTGCTTATCTTTTGTACGTTAGGGACCGTTCATTATTTATGGGAGGGGGGCGGGGGGGATGGGTGAGAAAATGGGGGATCGTTCATTATTTATGGGAGGGGGGGATGGGTGAGAAAATGGGGGGACCTGAAATTTTGGCCACTGTAAAAGGAGGGGTCCTGGGGAAATTTTTTTGTTATTGAGGGGGTCTTGAAATTTTAAACAGACGATGTCTTAAATAAAAAAAGCGAAAACATAACTACAGTGTACCAATAAGAGCGGGGCACCCCAGATTTTATGGTTGGGAGCCTTTGGGCTCTCTATGATTCTTCTAAGAGCCAACCTTGCACAGTATTTTGGTGCAGTCTTGGTGCATAATTTATAATTTTAATTTCTTTTTTTGGTACTGCCATAATTGTACACAACATTACTCAATGTTTTAACCCACCGTTAAACATATTACTGGATTGTAGCAGTATTAAACTGGAGGGTTTTAGTGATCGACGTTAAAAGTATTAATTAGTATCTGTACGAACCCTAGCTAAAGGAATTTTCCTTATCTGCTACGTGGACATTAAGTTGAAGAACTGTTAGTAGTATCCTGTAGTTATCAGTTCGCCCCTCGTCATCCTTGTAAGTGAGTCAACCCACCCACCAATCCAGGTTTCTAGGTTTCTAGGTTGCTCAGTAGCAGTGGTTTTGCACTTTGTAATATATCTTTATATAACCTAGCCAAGTCTTGGTTGTGATAGTAATTAACAACTATTAAAGTCTTAACTCTAGTTCTTCAAATGCACAGTGGACCAAGTGGTTGAATTGCTTCGATAAAGAAAACCACACAAGAGTCAAAATGCCTTAAGTTGAAATAACTATTCATTAATAAATTTACTGAAAATTATTTTAAACTTTTCTTCATTTCCTGTTACAACATGTTATGGTTTTATTGTTTTTGTCTGTTTTATACAGGTTTATGTCTCCTCCATATCCCCATTCCTATGATATCCTCATTCCCATCGTACCCCAGGCACATCATATACCAAATTTACACCTAATATGCTTAAAACTAAATATGATATTAGAAGCACAGTTTTTAATATCAAGACAGCAATACAGTCACCCTCAAATTTTCACTTACTTTAGATCTGAAAACCAACACGCTAGCCATTTCATCATCGCGCCCCCACAAAAATGCGGTATGGATACATACAATACAACTTTTATTTTATAGAAATCAGATTAATAGTGGGGGGAGGGGGGTATCGAAATTCTTCCCCAACAGAACAGGGGGAACCTGAAAAAATCCAGATTCACTAAGGGGGGGACATGAAAAAAATAGGAAAATTTGTTAAATTCTCACCCATCCCCCCCTCCCATAAATAATAAACGGTCCCTTAGAAGTGAGCCTGTGATCATTTTGTGCAACTTTCAAAGCTACAGCTCTTGTCGAAAGGGAGAAAATCCCTTCTGAATATTGAAACGATAGATTTTTTTAATGAGCAAAAATGAGCCATTTTTTCAAAAATCCAAGAGGCCCCTTTCTAACTCATTAACCATTTTCTTTTGTTTTAATATTCATACGTATATTTCGAAGTTTCCCTTGGGATTTACCTGCTATTTTTTTGCGCTTCAGAAAGAGTGTGAGAAAATCCAAGAGGTTCCTCCCCCCCCCCCCCCCCCCCCACCAGGAGCGGTACCAGGATCCGCAGAGGTAGACACGGCAGAAGCACTCAGACCCGAAGGCACACCGAAGCAGCACCCCAGGCCCTCCTGCATTGCCGAGCTACATGGCCAGGCTGATGACAGTGACGGCACTTCCCATGATCGGGACACTGCTTGACGCGATGACCAGGCTTCCGGCAGATGGGACACACGGTAGGCTGGCCAGCGTACCACACCCGGCAATCGACACCCGCCACACGAAGGACAGATGGAATTTCCTTGATGACGGCCATCGAGATACGCCGAGTGCCCGAAGAGATACGCGGGAACTTGTTATGGTTCACCTGGACCACCTTACGCACCACCCCATAAGGCGCCAACAACTCCCACGGCAGCGTTAGAAACCTCATAGGGACAGTCACGCAGGTAGACCAGGCGCGAACGAGGGTCGGCAGACGACACGGGAAGACGAACAACCTTGTATTTGAGGTCGCCCTCCAGAAGAGCAGAGGCAGAGTCCGCACTCTCGAAAGAAATGCGAACTTTCCCCTGGGAAAAAATTGGATGCAGCAAACGTCATCCGGAAGCTCGGGAGCCAGGATCGGGACGATCTCGTCGACGCCGGTGGTCTTATACGCGTCAGGCGGGAAGGCCACAACGCAACTCCTGGAACAATCCACGGACATAGCAGTGGGAAAGGGTTGAAAAGCAAAAGTGCCTAAAGACCGGTGCCGACACAACAACAACAACAACAACAAGCAAAACTTTATTAGACAAGCACAAGCCCGCAAGGACAAGCTTGACGACGGTGGCCAGTAGGCAACACGCGGCGAGGGTCAGAAGCGCTGACACAATGGGCCCGTGAGGGCCGACCTCAGCAAGAAAATCACCAAGCGGCGAAAAGCACAAGGGTCATAAGGGTAAGTACTATGGGGTCGTGAGACCCGAGTTATACCCGAAAATCACCAAGTGAGACAAAAACAAACAACGACAAAAAGTCGTGTAGTTGCGCGTAGGTATCACGTTGGCTCGTTGGCAATAAGGTTCCGACGAATCGCTGGTTGCTTGTGGTAGCCGTCTGTATGAAAGCAATAATTAAAAATAGAAACATGGTTTTCACAGATGCGCATTAAGTGCACGGGATAATTCTTGGGAACATGCGAGTTCTTATCGTCTTGTTGCTTTAAAAAAATTGCTGATTTTTTTAGTTACATTAAAACATATCACAAATGTTTCTCACGCATGTGCGTGACATACGTTTTAAGTAATTTGGTCTTAATTCGCTATTTTCGAATTGCCCATAATACACTTTGTTTGCCCCCCAAATTTTGCATAAATTATTGTTTTGAAATGCTCTTGGGAATATGCAGTCCTCCCAAGGGCATTTCAAAACAATAGTTTATGTAAAATTTGTGGGGCAAACAAAGTGTATTAATTATGGGCAATTTGAAAATAGAAAATGGTGTATAAGTCAATGCTGTAATTCTCCTGTCGACCGGAGGTGAACGTTGCTTTTATACACAGCATATACAATTTGAGGCCGAACTTGTCGAGATTCTATAAAAATAAGAGCTATTTTTAATTTAGAACTTTTTTTAAAGCTTAAGCAAAACATCGATCTCTTGCGCTCGTAAGCATATTGTTTTATTGCACATTTTATTGCGATTCCAAAGTCACTCCAACAAAAAATTCGTTGAAGTGACTTTGCCGATTCTTTATTACAATGCCTGTGTTGCCGTCCTCGCTTCCTGTAGTAAATCATTTCAAGATATTTTTAACGAATGCAAAGAGTGCTAATTAACATGCATATAAATTGGCAAATTTTTACAAGTTGCAATCCATTTCCATCCGAGCCATCTGCAACCAGAAACACTAATTTGTAGCTTCAGCACACTAATATAACAATAAATTGATAACAAAGTTTGGAGCATTATTTGTAGGTTTCCATCGATATAACTATATTTTATGGCCTTTCAAAGTAATGCTAAAAATAGGTGACATTGCCCCTTTAAAAGTATTGTATAACATCAAATTTTTGTGGTAGTTTTATCTATTACTTTTAATAGCAACAAACCGACTCAGATATACGCAAAAAAATCACATTTCACGAGTTAAAGTCAATTTAAGTTAAAACACTGTTATTTAAAGTGCTACTACGATCATTTTTTTTATTTTCATTTTTTTACATTTTCGTGTACTATTAGACTTTCTTACTCATCTTGCCAAATGTGAATTCATTACGAACATCAGAAGTCATTTAATTTTAGCATTTATTTCCGAGAATTTACGGCCGCCAAATTGTTGCGAATGGGAGAAAATGACGTAAAAGACTCAAACATACCTCACGGGTTGAAATTATAATAACAATAAGTATTAAAAATCACGCGAAAAGCAACAAAAGCTTTGGACTTGTTCTTCGTGCAATTTTCTATGCTGATTGTTATTGTAATTTCAAACCGTGAGGTATGTTTGAGTCTTTTACGTCACTTTCTCCCATTCGCAACTAAGCCTTGGACCAAGGTTTTCTTATGGCGGCCGTAAATTGTCGGAAATAAATGCTAAAATTAAATGACTTCTGATGTTCGTAATGAATTAAAATTTGGCAAGATGAGTAAGGAAGTCTAATAGTACACGAACATGTAAAGAAATGAAAATCAAAAATTTTGATTGCAGTAGCCCTTTAAAATGAGTTCTTCTACACAAACGTTAACAACATGTTTCTTGTTAGTTTGAAGCTGTTTAACCATTTAACAGACGTTTATATTTTGTGAATAGAGCAAGAGCTTTCCTCTTCAATTTGTTAAAATTCCTTACCAATTTTTACCTCCAAAAATTTTGCCCGACCCCCACCTCCATCTTTTTTTGGGACAGTCCCCCCTTTAAAGCCCTTTTTTGCATCCCCCCCCCCAACCCATATCGCACCCCCACTACCTCATAAAAGACTAATGATCCCTTTGAAAGAGTGCGAGCTTGTGATCGTTTTGAGCAACTTTTGAGCAACTCTTGTAGAAACGGAGCAAATCCCTTTTGAATATTGAAACAATAGAGTTCTGTTAATGAGCAAAAATGAGCCATTTTTTTTTCAGAAATTCGAGTTCCCTTTCCAGCTCATTAACCATTTTTTCAAAAGTCCAAGAGGTCCCTTTCTAGCTCATTAACCATTTTCTTTTCTTTCTATATTCATACGTATATTTCTGTTTCCCTTGGGATTTACCTGATATTTTTTGCGCTTTAGAAAGAGTGTGAGAAAATCCAAGAGGTCCCTTTCCCCTTCTCCCTTGAAGGAGTATTATTTGGAAATTGAAAGACCCCATCTCAGCTTACCAGTTTTTCACATGACCCCCCCCCCCCCCACCTATAAGGGTAACTTTTTTTGGATGAGCTCCTCCCCCCCAAGAGGTCCCGTTCTGGCTCATTAACCATTTTCTTTTGTTTTAATATTCATACGTATATTTCTAAGTTTCTTTGAGATTAACCTGATCATTTTTTTGCGCGTTGGAAAGGGTGTGAGCTTGTGATCATTGTCTGCAATTTTCAAGGCTACAGCTCTTGTTGAAGCGGAGTTAATCCCCTCTGAATACAGAAATAATTGAAATTTGCTAATGAGCAAATATGGGCTATTTCTTTTTTTAAATCGATGTTTGTTTTTATATTCATGCGTATATTTCTAACCTGCTCATTTTATGCGCGTTAGAAAGAGCGTTTGCATGCGATCATTCTGTGCAATTTTCAAGGCTACAGCATTTGCAGACACGAAGCAAATCCGCCCTAAATATTGACACAATAGAAATTTGTTAATGAGCAAAAATGAGCCATTTTCCCAAACATCCAACTGGTCCCTTTGTAGCTCATTAACCATTTTCTATTGTTTCAATATTGATGCATATATTTCTAAGTTTCCCTTTGGATTTTACTTCATAATTTTAATTGCGTTTTAATACAAAGAGTTTGAGCTTGTGACCATTTTATGCAACTTTCAAAGCAACAGCTCTTGTAGAAACGGAGAAAATCCCATCTGAATATTGAAACAATAGATTTTTGTTAATGAGCAAAAATGAGCCATTTTTTGTAAAATCCAAGAGGTCACTTTCTAGCTTATAAACCATCTTCTATTTTTCCAATATTCATGCTTTTATTTCTAAGTTCCCTTTGGACTCGTTACCTGCCAATTTGACGCGCGTTAGAAATACAGTGAACACGTGATCATTCTTTTCAACTTTCCAGGCTACAGCTCTTAAAGAAACGGAGGAAATTCCCTTTGAATATTGAGAATTAGACAAGGAATGGTATTGTCGAGGTTCCGTTGCGATTTGCCTGCTAACTTTATGCGCGTTAGAAACAGTGTTAGCACGTGATCATTCTATGCAAGTGTTGTTGAAACGGAGCAAGCCCGCTCCTACGTATACCCATATACCATCAGTTTCTTCTTCCAGCGCCACATTGGCCTGGTCTTCGGATCTTGCTTCTTTGTTGATGGACATGACTGCTACACGCAGATCGTCTAACGATTGTTATTGTGGCTAGCCTCCTGTAGTACATACAAGAGGAGTTGCTAACAATCAACACGAACGTCCCAAACGTAGTTTATTCATAGGTCCTCGGTACAGCACATTCTTTTTTACTCCTTAGTTCTTTGATCCTGAGTCCCAAGATAACAATCTGATGTGATAAATACAGTATAGGCTAAATACGTGATTCGCAAGTACTAAACTTCAAAATATCGTGTGAAATATTCTCATGGGATTTTCCGTAAAATGTTCCTTTCACAGTTCTTACCGTTTAGGTCGTATAATGTCCGATGGATGGCGATAACTATCCAAAACTTGAACTACACGAGAAAGGGCTAACATAGATGAGAGACCTACAGTAACCTAGCCGACCCTCAAACTGGGAAGAGGAATGACACTGTCTGTGATAAATATCAGAGCTGCAAATAACAGTCGGTCATCGGACAATGACCGACCAAAAATTGCCAATAACCGACGAAATCGCAACCGTGGTCGGACATTATGTCCGGAAAACTTGCAAATGGATGATCATGTTTGAAATCGCCCTATAATGCATTGCAAACCCGCTTGTAATGCATTGTAAATTATGTGATACAACCAAATTTTTCGTTTGTCCGACCAAAATGGTGCCCAAGTCGGACATATGTCCTTTCAAGAAAAAAATAATTACCGGTATTTGCAGCCCTGAATATATACCTACAGTAACCTAGCCGCCCCTCAAACTGAGAAGAGGGTTGGAACTGTATGTGATAAATATATACAAACAGTAACCTAGCTGACCCTCAAACTGGAAAGAGGGTTGGCACTGTCTGTGATAAATATATACCAACAGTAACCTAGCCGACCCTCAAACTGGAAAGAGAGTTGGCGCTGTCTGTGATAAATATATACCAACAGTAACCCAGCCGACCCTCAAACTGAGAAGAGGGTTGGTGCTGTCTGTGATAAATATATACCTACAGTAACCTAGCCGACCCTCAAACTGGGAATAGGGTTGGCACTGTCTGTGATAAATATATACCAACAGTAACCGAGCTGACCCTCAAACTGAGAAGAGGGTTGGCACTGTCTGTGATAAATATATACCAACAGTAACCGAGCTCACCCTCAAACTGAGAAGAGGGTTGGCACTGTCTGTGATAAATATATACCAACAGTAACCTAGCCGACCCTCAAACTGGGAAGAGGGTTGGCACTGTCTGTGATAAATATATACCAACAGTAACCTAGCCGACCCTCAAACTGGGAAGAGGGGTTGGCACTGTCTGCAATAAAATCACTGGACTCTCACCAATGTGTCCCAGATCAGAGACTCTCTGTCGACCAGGATGCTTAATGCAGTCTTTTGTTTATGTTCATGTAACTCATTGTAAATAGCGAATGAAATTGAACTCTTTGGCTGCCATAAAATACAATAACTATTTATATTTTGTAAAATAAAAGTATTCAGTAATGCTTCTGTGTAATAGATTCAGCCAAATTATGTGCTTTCTTAATGATATCTTTTGAGTTTATGTATCATATGAAACCTCTACCTATGTCCACAATGCATCCTCGTGGCCAGGGATTTTTTTAAAATCCCAGATTCTTCATGTACATTGTCACTAGGTTGACTTAAATATTCAAGCAAATGCATGCTTATCGCAACAACACTATATCTTTCTTATCCTCTCTGTCCCTAATGGAACGTACATGTGGGGCTTTAACATTAATTACTCTCTCAATTTGTCCCTGCATGGACAGTTTTAACATGTTTTTTTACATGTAGATTGGACGCATGCAGTAGTAAGGACACATAGTCTTGGTTTGCACTAATGTCATATCATAATTCAGAAGCATTAAACAACAGTTTTGGATACCAATTATATGGAATTATAGAGAGTTTAAAACTACACATTTGGGCCACATTTTGAAGCGCAAGAGCATTTCGTTCAAGATTTATAGGCGAATGAGTATTAGAGATTTTTTTAATTTTTCAAGAAGAAATGTATGGAGTGGTCATCTTGGTGCCCCACTAAGGGGCACCCACATGGCGGCCAAAAATTCAAAATCATAATTACGCCAAAAATCTCATCACAAAATACTGTATTCACTACAAGTTACATTGATAAAATCAGCTTATAAGCATCTAAAATACAAAAACAGCTTTCAACTGGTTCAATTTTGTTTATTTTCATGGCTTAACTGAAATAGCATGATGAATTGCGTGATACATTTAAAACCTTTTTAAATCGTAAAGCAAAACATTATTAAAACCCGAAACTTTTTGTGAGAGATTATAACAATGGTATCCACATACCATGATAGAAACAGCTTTGTAGGATGTATACTTTAGATTTTTGAATTTTTATGACATCATGTGCAAACCAAAAATGCACATGAGGCAAAAATTATAACTGCAGAAATTATATCCTGCCACATTGACCACAATTAATCGTAGCTGGCTACGTAGTAGGCAGAAACAAATTAATTAATAAAAATTAATTGAATAGTGTATAATAATTATTTAATTGGCTATGTGGTATGCGGTGCATAGAAATCGACATGTAATCGGCCGACAAACAACAAAATATTACCGGCTTTAAATTACTCAACCATAACAAAACATTACTGTGTATTTCTCGTTCTATAAGCGTCACCCTCAAAAGACTAGCCTTTTTTAAATTGCTTACAACAACATGTGAATGAAACTGTTTTAACATTTCTTCTCCACTTCGTACCGCGTAGCCACCTTTTAAGATAAATTTTGCCATTTTGAATTATGATCTCAGGGCAAAAAAACTTCCAGTCGTCCGCTCGTCTGAGACAAGTACTTTTTGATCTCGAACAAGTGGATTTCCAAAAGCACTTGTCCGACAGGACAAGTCGATTTACCAGGAGAAATTTTTCTCGTTTTTCACAGAGTTATAAGTTTCCCAAGCATCTCTGGACTTCGTAAACTATTACCTGGTTTCTGTGAATATTTGTTTCTTTTTACTCATAAACTTGCATGTTTTCCGACCGTGCAAATTTCTTGAGAACATGGCCGCTTGTTTACAGAATTTACGAATTAACGAATTTGTTCGTCTTCGGTGCTCCTTCATTGCTAAAAGCTTCAAAATGTCCGATAAAGATAGGGAGCACTCTTTTTCAACACAGGTATTTTGACAATTTGAGGCTAAATTTTACAATAACGCTCATGTTCGTGCGTTATGAGAATATGTGTTTCATGCGCATTCCTACTCTTGAATTTGATTTTTGGTCTCGGAGGCACTCTGGCAGACTCACTTTTCTACACCACCTTAAGTTAAAGAATGTTTGCCCCACATTCTACACCTCAAATAAATAGAATGTTTAATTGCAAGGCTCAAAAAGTCTGGTCAAAACATTATATCACTGGAAAGTATAACATATTGCAGATGTTCCCGCAAATAAGACTTACCCACAATTTTGAGCAAACATTTTGGGCAAATGTGGCTTATATGCCAGTTTTTACAGTACATTGTATGTTTGTTTTACCGCTCCTTTTTTTTTAATTTATTCATTTTTTTGGACGAGTAAATTTCACTTTCGGACAACCAAAATTTGAGTGGCACTTGTCCAATGGACAAGAGGAAAGAAAAAAAAGTTTTTTGCCCTGGATCTACTGTGTACCACATACCATGTAGCCACCTTCTAAGAAAGTTTGTCATCTTGAATATATTATCTACTGCGTACCACATACTGCATAGCCACCTAAGATGTTTGTCATCTTGAATTTATTATCTACTGCATACTGCTTACCGCGTACCACGTAGCCACCTTCTAAGAAAGTTTGTCAACTTCAATTGAATTTGGTAATCTGCAGTTACTCCAAATTACGTTTATCAGCCAGTCTATGTAAAGTCCAGGTCAGATAAGGACGAAAGAAAAGCTGATGATCAAATTATTCACGACTTAAAGATTTGTCTCTGAATATTAGCTGTAAGCTTATTAAGGTATTAGTACCTATTGTCGGACACTTTTGCGCCTATCGCTTCCTCTGATCATTGGGCAAAAATATTTGTGATTTTGTTGTCCCATATAAAACGTCAAGTGTTTAGGCATCAATCCATCGCTAATCTCGGGTTTTCAAAAACTTTTCCTCGCAAAAAGGGAGCTTGCCAGTTTATTCGCTAAAAAACCAAATGTCGGACATGCAACCTATTGTCGGACGCCTCTGAAATGTTTGTAAAATTGAATCATCACACGTAAACCACGCGCTCGCACTGCAAAACAAACCTGGCGATCTCAACTTGACTCCACTGCTTTGTGACTGATCTCAGTCGGTTGTAACGAGAAATGAAGCCTTCAAAACACAGGTAAGGCTGTTTAAAATCTTTTGTTAATTGTCTTTTTCATGGTTCCGTCGCGTGCGTCCAACAATAGGTCGCTGAAACTCCGAGAGGATTGTACGAAGGTTTGAGCATATGGCGATGAAATGATGAAATGAAATGAAATGAAATTTGAGCATATGGCGTTGGCTAAGAGGCCGCTACCAATCATGGGATACAAAATGGTGGCCAGAGTTGTTTGTTACGAAGTATGAAGTAAATTGGAGCTTGTTTTTTACTATTTTTTGAAGTTTTTCTGTGTGCGCAAGGAATTTCGATGCTTATTTTACGCGCCATATTTTTCTGCAGGTGAGGAACAAGTCTTTTATCGTTGTTTTTCTTTTTCAAGAAATAAACAAACCTCGTTTGGTAGAGTCTTAGTTCCTGTGTTTTTTATTTGTATTCCCATATTCTTCGGTTTCTGCCTTTATATAGACATTGTGGTGATTCTTTTCTCGTGTCCGAGATTTGGTAGTGTCCGACAATCTTATTTTACACGAAAACGGATGGAGAGATATACAGACAAGAGCATGTTTAAGTGTTTTAACCTTCCGCTCTCAAATTTCCAACACTTCTCGTTTCGTTTGGTCTAGGCTTCAGACAATACTGTAGTAATTTTTGAACGTTTATTTATCGTACCGGGAAATCTTTGCTGATTTTCTGTCCGCATCTTCGTAAATGAATTCCACATCAGGAGTGGAATCTAACTGAGTCGACTCACACAGAAACGAAAATTACTGTATTAAACAAAACAAAAGTAGCCCTAAGATGTTCTCCTGTCACGCAGTTACCTTTGATTGTCTTCTTTGCCGTGGGAGAGGATCTCTAAGCTTTTGACCTGGAATGGGGAATGCCTCTCTTTGTTATCGATCAATACTTCCCTCCATCTGGGAACAGCAAACGGGCTTAGGGGCCACGCCTTTGTACTGACCTCTTGAATCGAGTGGGCCTCGAATCGAACATTAAAATGCTTTTGATCGCTGGGGGGAGGGGGTAGGAGGCGCAGGGTGATTTGAGGGCGGGGAGGCTAAGGGGGTACTCGCACCGGCGCGAGTTTCATACCAGGATGACTTCGTGATTTCGTATCGCGTTTACATGCACATGATGACTGGGTCATTTCGTACCATGTTTACATGAAAACTGAATCAAGCGGTTTCATTGGACTCGATGGTTCGACCTTTCCAAAATAAGTTTCCCATTTTTCTCCAAGAGACTTCCGGATGTGCTCCCACAAAAGAACTTTGTCAGAATCCCATTCTATACCTTCGACAAGTTTTTGACGTTTATAATTTTATACAGCTAGAAGCAACGCGTCAGTTTTTTCATCATCCCACGTCCAACGTGTTGAAGCTGACGAAGCTATCTTGGATTGACAAAAATTACGCATGCGCTACCCGTTCCAGTGTACCTGCAAACCGATTTCACACCGAAACGAGTGGTCGTTTCACGTTTACATGATACCGTTGCGAAATCTCGTACCGGAGTGAAATTCTCGCCCCGGTGCGATAACCGGGGTGAACTCACGCCAGGGCGACTCGCGCCGGCATGACATTTTGTGGTGGTATCATGTAAACAAATGTCGAGCCATAAGAGGGAACCGGAGTGAACTCGCCTCGGCGCAAAAGTCGCCCCGGTGTCATGTAAACACCCCCTAAGGCATTCCAGGATTGATTTGTACTCTGAAAACGTGTTTCTGTTTTCCCGCTTCAAAACGATTTTAAGTATTCTTTGCGTGACCACAAAGTCGTAACGAGGTTTGGTAAACTTGCGTAAATGTTTAAAATGTCATCTTTTCAGAGCAAACGTTGAGAGCGTCCTGCTATCGATCCGGCTAATATGGAAATGAAAGCTGGACCTTGACAAGTACTACATTGAAACAACACTTGGATGGATGCTTCACTAGGTTGTTAAGATTTGCATTAAATGAAACGTAAGTTGGAGAGATCATGTGACGAAGGAAGCACTCTATGGAGATATACCACCTATCTCTGAGACTCACATTTAGTAGCCACTGTTGGAGAAATATCATCATCTGTTCGAGTGCGCTCGGATGCTTTAAACTAACTTACGGCCAGTCTTTCCGCTGATCCATAGCATTAGGGAGTTGGCATCTAGTCATTCCAGTATCGGTCGCCCCCTTGATCTTCTACCATCGCTTGGGTCCCAGAAGAGCAGTTTTGAAACTACTTCGTCCATAAAGCGGAGGGGCAGCGATAAACTTGAGAAGAAGCAACGAAGCAATGTTACGGCTGTCCCATTTGAAAAGACTGTGCGAGGTGCGGCGTGAGGTGCGCACTTTCAGGCCTAACACAGGGTATATGTAATACGTCCCATGAGTGCACATCGTCACAGATGGACTCCCTCCCAATCCCTCTCGCCTGAGATTAATGCAAAATTGCCAACCAGTCTTTCCAGTCACTTGTGGAAAACTGAAGCTCTAAAATCTCTACATCTTGAACTTTTCTATTTAAAAACGTTTTGTCAAAACTTATGAAACGTGACGAAAAAAAGAAACAAAAAAGACAAACGAATTCTGTGCTTGTTATTTGCCTTGTTTGTTCGACGTACACCTTATTGCAGAAATGTTGTCGCAGAAAATAGAAACTACCAAATTGAATTAATTACCTTCAGTTCATGATATCCACAGGGGTATTCTCAGGAATAAATGGCTTTTTTTCTTAACAATTTCTCTTCTTTTATCCCATGTGAATATCATTAAGGTAATTAATTCCTATTTGAGAATAAAAATTAGCGAAATCTCACTGCAACGTTACGTTTCGATATCATCTTGATATTATTTTCAAGTGAAGAAATAAAAATATGTTACGTTATAATATATAATTCCTATTTGGTATTTTATATTTTCTATAACGTTTCTGCAATTAGGTGCATCTGTGATGCATCATTTTGATTCAAAGAACTGGTAGAGGACCGTAGCGATTGAGCAGTGTGATAATACGAAAAATGTTCTGTGAGGTGGTTAAACTATAAGGTGTATCTGTGATGCATCATTTTGATTCCAAGAACTGGAAGAGATTGAGCAGTGTGATAATGCGAAAATGTTCTGTGAGGTGTTTAAACAATTAGGTGTATCTATCATTTTGATTCAAAGAACTGGAAGAGATTGAGCAGTGTGATCGATAATTCGAAAATGTTCTGTGACGTGGTTAAACTATCAAGTCTTGGTAGATAAATAAGTTCTTACTTTAATTGTATGTTTTAGGCGTTTATTTATAGCTCCCAAAGCGTCTTTTACAACAATTTAATTAAAACGTTATGTTATATATTTGTTGGTACATTTTAATCATGAACACAGAATTCCTCTTGATCTGCGTAATCTCTTGAAGTCAACTCCAAGTACATCACAAGTGTTGTCATTCCAAGCAAACAAGTTATTTTAAAAGAGGCTTTCCTGCATACTATGACAAAATGTTTAAGAAAACAATTATTTTAGTTTGTAACAATATACCACTGTTCCTGACTTGACCAGTTAATTATTAAACCATAATAAGCACGGTTAAGTGCGACAAATGGGAGTACCGGTATTTTTTGCCTTATATTTATGATCAATGTATTATCAACTTTCGCGATTCTGACCTCGACAGTTAACCGAAAATCGATGTTAATAAATAATTAAAAATATCAAGAGCAAAGCGCTTAAATTACCAGGTATACAAGTACTATCTTATTCGCGAAAACAAAAACATAATTGTTGCGGCTATATATCTTATATTCGCCGCGATCCTGACTTTATCAGTTAATGAAAATTAATAGCTAAGTGATAAACAATCTCGCTGGAATGCACATAAAAATAATGGTGCGTATACCACCAATATTTATTTCATTTTTAGTTTTTTTTGGCAAATAAAAAGAAATATCTGATTAATTTATGCTTGTTTAATATATTATGTTATTTTCGCGATATCCTGATTTGATCAGTTATGAAAATAACTATTGCTTACTGGATAATATTATCGAAGAAACAAAGCAAAATCTATTATACGTCATACTATGTTTTCTAATCCAGACTTGCATTGATCAGTTAATAAAATTTATAGTTACATAGTAGATAATATCAGTAACAAAACTCTGTTGTTCACTGATCAATACAACAAAATGTTTGAATAATTAACGAATAAATAACAATATTCTTCCATCAAGTACCTAGCTATAGACCACAGATCTATTTTCAATTTACCTTATTTTCCTGATCGCAACATGGTCAGTGAATAAATAATTATAGCTAAATGGTCAATATTGGCATACGAGAACTACTGTACTCATAACATTAAGATGGTAAAAGGTTTGGCGGCCTCTAAACGTCTATTAAATAACAGGGCTATATCTTTGATCAATTTGTCTATTTTTCTGATCATGACGTCAGCGGTTAAAATTACTGAGAGTTAGCCATTGTGGAAAATAGTAATATCACTAACAACGCACTATTATGTTCGCTATTCGAAAAGTATTGTACTGACAATAAAACATGTATCAAATCAACCTAGTAGTCCCTAAGCCTTCACTTCTCCTTCATACCTGGACTCTACCTTCAGTGGTGACAGCACACGACAACAATCACCCGCACCGTCCCATGCCTTCTGCGACAATAAGAAAAAAGTATGGTTTAGGAGCTTGACTGCTATTTAATACTGAATTATTAAGCTATATCTCTGAGTTCATCGGATTTCCACCAAGTCTACACCAAGGGACGAGCCATGCCTGAACATGCTTCAGTAAAAACCAACCATTTAATTTCGACGGGAAATATATTTCTTTCATTTCAGTGTGCAAAAGTCAGACATTAAACAGTAATCTCGATAAGCCATATAACGGCAGAGATTTAACAAAACGACTTTATGATTATGCCATAACTTAAGTTAGTCATAATCACTATTTCTGTTGTCAATATAACTTGTTTCGTGTAGATTTAGTTACGCCTTTTTGCGTACATCCATGTGAAGGTACCATAAGCGCCATTAGCAAGGCGTTGGTTAAAGCGAGTGTAGCCTGTGTACAACCATCCAGGCCCTCCCCTCAAGAATAATCGGAGAAGGGGGCCCTTCTCCGATTTTTCTTGACGGGAGGGGGAGGCTGTACACAGTAAGCAAGTGGTATTCGGTCAGATATGAAATGTCGACAAATTTTATTGCTGATATAAATAAACTAGTCATTGATCTAACTGGGGAGCTATTCCTTAACTGTGGAAGTAGGGAACTATGGAGCCTGGAAATTAGGGAACTAGGGAGCTAGGGAACTTGGAAACTAGGGAACCGTAGGGAATTAGGAAACTAGGGAATTTGGGAACTAGGGAGCTAGGGAACTTGGGAACTAGAGAGCTAGGGAACTTAGGGAATTAGAGAACTAATTAGGTATGAAGGAGAAGTGAAGGCTTAGGGAAGGCTTAGGGAACTAATAACTAACAGGCAATTAGGGAACTTAGGAACTAAAGAACCAAGCAACTAAGGAACTAAGGAACTAGGAACTAGGGAAGTAGGAAGCTAGAGAAATAGGGAGCTAGGGAACTAAGGAGCTACGGAACTAGGAAGCTATTGAACTAGCGAACTAGGAAACTAGGGAATTGGAGAACTAGGGAATTTGGAAACTAGGGAACTAAGGAACCAGGGAATTAGGAAGCTAGAGAGCTAGGGAACTAGGGAGCTAAGGAACTAGGGTGCTACGGAACTATGGTGCTAGAGAGCTAGGGAAATAAGGAACTAGGGAATTAGGAAACAAGGGAACTAAGGAAGTAGGGTGCAAGGAAATTAAGGAACTAGGGAACTAGGAAACTAGAGAGCTAGGGAACTAGGGACCTAGGGAATTAGGGAGCTATGGAACTGGAAACTTGGGAGCTAGGCAATTAGGGAACTTAGGAACTAAGGAACTAAGGGACTAGGGAACTAGGAGGCTAGAGAAATAAGGAGCTAGGGAATTAAGGAGCTATGGAACTAGGGAGCCAGGAAGCTATGGAATAAGGGAACTAGGGAATTAGGAAACGAGGGAACTAGGGTGCTTGGGAGCTAGGGAATTAGGGAAACAAGGAACTAGGGAATTTGGGACCTAGGGAATTTGGAAACTAGGGAACTAAGGAAATAGGGAATTAGAAAACTAGAGAGCTAGGGGACTAGGGAACTAGGGAACTAGGGAGCTAGGGGGCTAGGGAACTAGGGCACTAGAGAGCTAGGGAAATAAGCAACTAGGAAATTAGGAAACAAGGGAACTAAGGAAGTAGGGTGCTAGGGAACTAAGGAACTAGGGAACTAGGAAACTAGAGAGCTAGGGAACTAGGAAACTAGGGAATTAGAGAATTAGGGAACTAGGGAGCTGGGGAATTAGGGAGATAGGGAACTAAGGAACTAGGGTGCTAGGGAACTAGTAAACTAAGGAACTAAGGAACTAAGGAATTAGAGAATTAGGGAGCTAGGGAACTAGGGAATTAGAGAATTAGGGTGCTGGGGAACTAGGGAATTAGAGAATTAGGGTGCTGGGGAACTAGGGAATTAGAGAATTAGGGTGCTAGGGAACTAGGGAACTAAGGAAATAGGGAACTAAGGAACTAAGGAATTAGAGAACTAGGGAACTAGGGAAGTAGGGAACTAGGGAGCTAAGGAACTAAGGAATTGGAGAATTAGGGAGCTAGGGAACTAGGGAACTAAGGAACTAAGGAACTAGGGAATTAGGGAAGTTGGGAACTAGGAAACTAGAGAACTAAGGAACTGGGGAACTAAGGAACTAAGGAATTAGAGAATTAGGGTGCTAGGGAACTAGGAATCTAAGGAACTAGGGAATGAGAGAATTAGAGAGTTAGGGAACTAGGGAACTAAGGAACTAGGGAGCTTAGGAACTAGGGAATTAGAGAATTAGGGAGCTAGGGAACTAGGAAACTAGGGAACTAAGGAACTAGGGAACTAAGGAACTAGTGAATTAGGGAAGTTGGGAACTAGGGAACTAGAGGGAGCTAGGTAGCTGTAGGTCTCACGTTTTAGGTCTCACGTTGTAGGTCTCACGTTTTAGAAATCATAATTGGGATGGAAGCGTCTTGCTAATGGCGCTCATGGCGCCTTCAGGAGGATGGACGTAAAATTCGTAGTTAAACCTACAAGAAACAATTTAACAAGTTCAAGACAACGACTAGAAATTGACTGATTTAAGCTTCTTTTGTTAAATCTTTATCATTACATTTAATTAAATCTCGAGTTAAGTGCTAAAATCGGTGTAGTTAACGAAGGATTTTCTTGCCCAGAGTTTGGTTCAGAACCCAGCATTCTGCAAAAACTATGCAATAAGCAAATTATGCCAAACAAATGTGATGTTCGTACTTTAACTATAATGTAGGACTTTTACACAGAAAATGAAAGAAATCTAGCTATTTTGCGCTGAAAATCGACTGGTCGGTTTTTAGACAGAACGCGCCTTTAAAATGCGTTTCCTGCTTTAATTTTTTAATTAGCCACTACTCTGTTTGACCCTGTGGGTGATGTAAATGCTTTAGTTTTGAACAGGGGCACATTTCCTTCTAGGGGGTGGAATTGGCTTCTGCCTTGCCGCAGCTGCTTGTGTGCGCGCGGCTCCTGCTGCTTGTGCGGTTCCTGCTGCTGCTTGTGCGGCTCCTGCTACTTGTGCGGCTCCTGCAGCTTGTGCGGCTCCTGCTGCTTGTGCGGCTCCTGCTGCTTGTGCGGCTCCTGCTGCTTGTGCGGCTCCTGCTGCTTGTGCGGCTCCTGCTGCTTGTGCGGTTCCTGCTGCTTGTGCGGATCCTGCTGCTTGTGCGGCTCCTGCTGCTTGTGCCGTTCCTGCTGCTTGTGCGGTTCCTGCTTCAGCTCCAACGTCTTCAACCTTTGAGTATTTGGCTGCATTATACTGTTCCATGTCCAGTATGCCCAGATACATCTAAAATGTAATAATGACGAAATCATGAGTTTACTACAACTAACGGAGTTTGTTTCCTTTAATTTAGTTTAGTAATTACATCATTATTTTGATTTTTTATGGTAAAGATGGAGCAAAAGGAAAATCAAACTCAACTAAAAGACAGACTGTATAAATAATAAAAAATAGTATTCATCACATTTTTCGGAAATAAATATTATGCATTTTCTGGTCAGTTTCTCAGCTTCCAACTGTAGTTTAAGTAATTACCTGCCGGGTACTGCCTGCACTGGAGCCACTAAACTCTGGAAACTAATGGTTAGCAAACCCACAAAACTTAACAATGTTAACAGCTTCCTAAAACATACGTGTGTCCTTGCTCACCACGCTTGGTCTGTACTAGCTGTAACTGGCTAATCTAATTTGAGTATTTTGTCTGTTAAGGTTAAACTAGTTAATTATTACGTTTGCGATCGGCGTCATCTGTCAATTTTCTCCGGTTCCGATTTCATAACCTCGTGCTCGCCGGTAGTGCATGTGACCTTAGTTTTGTAGAGAAAAATTCAACTCAAACGTATTCGTTTTTCGTTCGTCATGGCGGCTTCCAAGCCCAGAAAGTCCACTAGGATCAGCAGGCCCACGCACGCACGCACGCACGCACGCACCACGCACCACGCACCACGCACCACGCACCACGCATCACGCACCACGCACCACGCACCACGCACGCACCCACGCACCCACGCAGGCCCACGGACGTCGACGACTTCGTGTGGGAAAATTTGGACTCCTTGTCGGTCGATGTCGCAAAGATGTCAACTGATCTAGCTCATTTCGCAAGATTTCCTTCGCCAACGCTATCGACCATACAAACTGATCCTCGCGCTTCCCAAAACCTGCCCGCTTCAGCTTCGCCTCCAGATCAGTCAAGGCCCACGGACCCTGCTTCTTCATCGCCCGCACGCGACGGTTTCGCAGCGAGCGCGCGACCATCACATGCACACCTACAGGATCACGAAATTCAGCAACTTTTAATCGCCAAAGAAACCCAGGAGCTGGAAGTGCAAAAGCTAACACTTCAGTTGGAGCTAGCCAAGCTCCAAGACTCGTCGGGCGCCGCGGTACCGGATAGTTTTCCGTCTTCGCCAGTCACCAAATCTCATGACCCGACGAAATCTCTCGGCGATCTCCGCGCTCCTACACATTCTAGCCCCAGGTGAGCCAAAACTTTACAACGAACTAACAATAGCAGAATTTACCGCCGGCTATCTGGCTATCGTCGACAAATGTTCCAACGCGACACAGAAATCTATTTTCCTGAAGCATTTGGCCGATATCATGAGCCTTGCGTGTACTTTCCAGTGGTCAGCGGTACGCGCCTATCATTATAAGGTCCTCCGCGCTCTTGAAATTGGGCTTGTGAAATGGGGCGATTGTTTCGAGCGCTTCAAACAACCATTCTTCATCCCTCCAAATCTCCTTCCCTCTGTTGGCACCACCGGTCAGGAGCAGGCACGTAAAACCAACACTCCACGTCCTTCTCCACCCCAGCAGCCCCTGCGCCACCAAATATGTGATGACTGGTCCTGGTACAACGACTGCAGCCGCGCGGACTGCCCCAAATTGCACGTCTGCTTCGTTTGCAAGCGACAAGATTATCAGGCCAAAGTCTGTCCCAAACGTAAGTTCGATATCCCAATTCGTCGCTCAGACCCCACTACAAAATCCTCTTGACTACCTCTGCCGACTCCCGCACCAGAATTCGTCCCGATCCACCCCCAGACGACTCGCCTGACCGTCCCCTTATCGTCGCCTAGCCAACCTCCACCGGATCTCGGTCTCCCCCGATCAAACCCGACCTCGTCAACGCCGCCATCAAGTCAGACACATTGCTCAATCGTTCCGCCAGCGCCAATGCCTTTTCACTTCGCCTTCCCGTGCCATCAGGTTTGGTCATTCCAGAGTGGCGCAAGCGTCTGACTTGATACCACGACCACGCTAGAGTTTGGCTGGCCAATCGGCTACGCCAAATCCACTCCGCCCCAGTCTTCCCAGAAAAACCACGGTTCCGCTCTGACCCAACCCGCCCTCATAGACGCATTTCTGGAAAAGGAGTGTTCCTTGGGCGCAACTTGCGGCCGTTTGCAGACAATCCTCTCTCGGTCCTTCTCACTACTTCCCCCTTCAAATCGCCAGCAACAAATCAGGCAAGCCGCGAGTTGTCCTCGATCTCAGCTATCCACAAAACTTCTCAGTCAACCACGGAATCCCAGAAGACACTTACCTAAATGAGCCATTTTCCCTCTGTCTTCCCGGTACCGACGCCCTTCAAACCATCATCCGCGATAAAGGCTCCGGATGTCACCTTTTTAAAAAGGACCTCAGCCGCGCCTACAGACAGCTACGCGTCGACCCTCGCGACTATCACTACCTCGGTTTCAACAACAACAGCAACCTCTATTTTGACATCGCCTCTCCATTCGGCCTTCGATCGGCCACAATGATGTGCCAACGTACCACCTCCACCGTCACTTTCATGTTCTCCTGCCTCGGCTACAGCTGTACGAACTATATCGATGACTTCGGGGGCGCAGAGATTCCCGCCAAATCCGCCGATGCCTTCAACGCCCTTGGCCAATTGCTACGTGACCTCGGTCTGCAGTCCTATCCACACAAAAACAGTCCGCCTTCCACTTCCATGGTTTTCCTCGGTGTGTTGTTCAACACTGCGGATATGACAATGCGCGTCACTCCCGATCGCTTGTGTGACCTCCTCTCTCAGTGTCACGCCACCCTCCTGACTTCGACCATTACCCTAACAGATCTACGATCTCTCCTTGGCGTGATGTCTTTCGTTACCGCTTGCGTGCGCCTGGCTCGCATTTTCATGAACGGCCTCCTCAACGCCCTGCGGAGCAATCTTCACTCGCGCGTATGCCCCATTTCCAACGACATCCGATCTGACCTGCGCTGGTGGTGCACCTTCCTCCCCCGGTACAATGGCGTTTCCCTCATAAAGACCTCATAAAGGGCCGGCGCTTTCTTCAACGGTCTCTATTTCCACACCGCATTTCCAGACGCAATTTTGGAATCATTCGGTCACGACATAAACACCCTCGAGCTCCTCACCATCATAGCAGCTCTCAAACTTTGGGGCCCTCTCCTCCGGGGCAAGCACTTCATTCTCCAATGCGACAACGAAAAAAAGCGTCCAGGCTCTCAACTCGGGCCGCTCCCGCACCCCTGGCATGCAAGCCTGCCTCAGGGAGATTTGGTTGCTGTCCGCCATCATCGATTTCGAGCTGAGAGCAGAGCACATCCCGGGCCGCAACAACACCGTCGCCGACCATCTCAGCCGTTGGCACACCGCCCCATTTCACGAGGCCCAGTTTCACGCCCTGACCGCTGACCTCGCCACTACACCCACCCCTTGCCCTCCGGACCTTTTTACTTGTGACATTAAGATGTGAACGTTCTCCTCTCTTACCCAAGTCCTTCTCGTTTTGTCTACAGATCCTCCGCACCCTCGGCGCTACTCCAGCGTCGTTTCCAGCCTTGTCGGACCTCACCGCCTCGGTCCAAGCCCACGCCTATGCTCCTGGCACGATCAAAGACCTTAATTCGCACTGGATCTCTTTCTTCACATTCTGTTCACGATTTGGACTCCTTCCCATGCCTGCATCTCCTTCAGACACTTTCATCCTATGCTGTGTTTTCGGCCTGTTTTACCTCGTCATACCAAACCATCCTGAACAAATTGAACGGCGTGCGCTTATTTCACCTTACACCGCTTTGGATTGATTCGAGGTCACCTTAACTGAAAAGGGACACGAGCGTCTTCTCGGCTTTGCAACACACACAAAGTCTCCCATCACCACTGCAATTCTCCTTCTCATCAGGTCGCGACTCGACCTCACCATTGCGGTGGACGCGGCCATCTGGTGCCTTTTTACGGTCAGTATCTCTTCGTTCCTCCGGAAGTCAAATCTCACCGTGCCTTCACTCACCGCTTCGACCCAACCCGTCATCTGTGTCGCGACGACATAAGGGTCACCCCCCATGGGGCCGTTCTTCGCATCAAGTGGTCGAAGACCCTTCAGCACAAAGATCGTCTTCTCTTCGTTCCACTGCCAAAAATTCCCGGCTCGGATCTCTGCCCCATCTCCGCCATTTTACAGTACTTCGTTTTGGTTTCAGCCGCCGCGTCCGCCCCTTTCTTTTCCATTCCGCGCCATGGTACCCTGCGTCCCCGTGACTCACGCTGTCTTCACCAACTCGCTCAAGTCGCTCATCTCTCAGATCGGATTGCGTCCCTCCGACTACTCACCCCACAGTTTCCGACGTGGTGGTGCTACCTTCGTATTCCAGGCTGGAGTCCCAGAGCGTCTTATTCAACGACAAGACGACTGGCGTTCCGACGCGTACCGACGTTATTTGGCACTTCCTCTCAGCCAACGAACTATGGTTGCTGACTTAATGGCCGCTGGCCTTGACGCTTAAATTATTGTGACTATAATTCTTAGCATATTTTCCCAATACACCTTCCTCCCCCTTTTCTTCCAACGTTTGGGCCTTCAAATCAATCCTTTCATTTGGGGGAGATTTCTTCTCCAGAATTAAAAATTGTTTCTTTTTTGGCCCAAACGTTGTCAGCTTGTTCTCTCGTTTTTAGCATTGGTTAATAATTTGAGTGTTTTGTCTGTTAAGGTTGAACTAGTTAATTATTACGTTTGCGATCGGCGTCATCTGTCAATTTTCTCCGGCTCCGATTTCATAACCTCGTGCTCGCCGGTAGTGCATGTCACCTTAGTTTTGTACCCTCCCTCCCTCCCGGGGGGGATTTTTTCTCTAGCATTAAAAATTGTTTCTTTTTCGGCCCAAACGTTGTCAGCTTGTTCTCTCGTTTTTAGCACTGGTTAATAATTTCTGGGATATTCCTAGGCCTCAGTACCTTTTTATCTCCCATCTAGTCAGCCGAGAGGTTTGTATACCATTAAGATCATCATTCGTTTTTCTGACTGATTATTTTGTCAAATCAACACAAACAAACCTTTTTCTCAATGTACGATAACATTTCCTGCCTCAGATGTTCAAAATGAGGGCGGAAGAAAGGTTTTTCTTCCCAGCAACTACGCATGAGATGGTACCTTCAAATAAACAATTTGAAATATAGATAAAAAAAGATCGTCTTTCCTGCATATCATAGTTATAGAATTGTTAAATAACTTAATACCAAAAAACACCCTCTTTAACGTCTATTTTGAGCGCACAGGGATTCATTTCAGACCACTGAATATATAAGATGTAACACCATATTTCCAACCAAACCCTTAAATCAAAATGTATCATCACCTTAGATAACAACAAGACATCAAAATGCTCGAGCAGCGGTTTGTACAACGTTTACAGGGTTTTGCGTTCTTACCTCATCAGTGCAGTACTGAAAAATTGAGGTGAATCGGTCATTTAAGATCGATTCTTAGGATTGTACACTTGTGGTACAATCATAGTATGCCCAACGACGATTTTTAGCGCAACAATGTTGTGCTAAAAGTTGCACTAAAAGTTGATGCCGTGTAACATGGGTGCGCGGGCGCGGACGATTTTCTACGCAATTTTTCAGCTTCAAAAACTCGCAACACAAAAATTTCGAAGAATCGTCCACGCACCCATGTTGCACGGCGTCAAATTTTATTAGCGCCAATTTTAGCGCAACATTGTTGCGCTGAAAATCGTTGTTGCGAATCATCCCGTGTAACATCACCTTTTAGTTGTATACAATTTTTACCTGACGCAAGCAGCGCGCGCTACAAAACCGCATGCGACAAAGTTATGCCGTCTAAAAATCAGCCTTATATAATCTGTTATTTTATAAAACAGGTCACGTGATACACCTTTACTCATAATACCTTGTTAAGGTGATTCCTAAGTATGGCATTGCGCATCTCTACTGCGCATAATTTCTTGCATCATGAGCGCATGCAAGAGCGCACAGACAGTTTGAAGCAAGAGGGTTTCCTTTGAGGATAAGTTGACCAAATGAATAAGTGGTTGTTTTCTCCTAAACGAGCATGGTGACCTATCTTTTTTATCGTATAATTGTACGGTGAAAATCACCCTCCTTGAGTTAAAAGAGTTGGACAAAAATGTCTTCGTCAGGAAATAAAGTTATCACTAACATATAGCCAAAGATAACGAAACTAAACTTGCGACATTAGACAAGTTATGAGCCATGCCTTAACATGCTTGAGAAACCAAAATTTGCCCTCGCGACTTCAAGATAAATGTCCTTCTTGCCAAGAAGCTGTATTTATTTTATTCTATCAACGCTGTAAGAAGGCAGTGGGAAAGGGATATACGGGACGCCTTCGACAGGACAATAACAGAAGCTGGACGATGGGGCACTTGACAGAAGTCGTTTCCGCTGTGCGGTCGAAGATGCGACGTCCATCAGGATAAGCAGTTAGAGAGAGAGAACGCTGTAATTTAATCCTTTTTTTTCAGTTAAAGATAAATACCAAATAATAAAATAATTATAATTTATAGTTAATCCTGCCTACAGTAAGCGTGTCGCATATTGCCCTGTAACTGGAACGAAAGTAATCAATAACGCGATACCAGAATGCTATTACTAAGGAATTGATGGCGGAGCGAGGCTTTGTTTTTCGCGCGGCTACACAGCCGTCAGCTCGGTAAACACTTTTATAGTTTGGATCTTTCGCTGTGTTTAGCGGAGAAGTAAAGTCATTATTTCCCTGCCTTTTTTTCGCGGTTTGCTACTCTAGACAGGGATATTAATTAAGGGATACTCAGAAGCCGCTTTAGTGGAAAAAGAAGAGCTTTCAGGGATAAAATCTTGCTTCGAGGAACTTGTTTTACGGATTTCATAACCAAAGAAGCGGAGATTTAAAGAATTTACAAGCAGCGGAGGGACTTAAAGGTAAAACAGATTACATTTTTCGATGGGAATTTATGTTGATATCAATCTGTGATTGACTTTTTCTTTGTGTTCTTGTTACTTTTGGAGAATTGTTTATAAAACGTGCTAAAATTCAGTTGTATTGATTTCTTGAATTTCATCGAAGGCAGCTCGAACTCGATGCGCTATAAATGGTACGCGTTATGCTTTTAAACATAAACTTATGGGGATTTGAATAAAATTTTTTGAAATAAGATTGTGTTGTCCATTTTTATGTGTTTGTTCATTCATTACATAGGTTGAAAAGCTATTTTATGTAAACAAAACAAGCCTTTGATTTTATAGTTCTATCTTCACTCGCGTCGCCCTATGCAAATATGTTTGTATATTCATGTTTTGCAATATTGATTTCCAAATCAGTTTCTCGGGCAATTTTTGATACGCAACAGGTGTATTTTATTCGGAAATTAGTCAAACTAGTTATTCTAGACTGAGAAAAAGTTGTTTTGTGAACTTTTGTACGGTCTAAATGTACTGTGTAGACGGTCGCGTAATACTGTTTTTGAGAATTGCTAAAATTGAAAAATAGCCCGGTCGTCGATCTTAATTCTTGTGCTTCCGACCTTTCACCTTAGTTAGGCTAAGCTTATCATCGGCTTTCTGTTCAGAGAGCGGCGCTGTTAGGCTCAGCCTATCTATATATATTATTCACTACAGGTTGTTTCCATATTATGTATTTTGTCGACTATGCAAACGAGACAATTCGACAATAGTCTGCACTCTACGTGGAGACAATTAAGTCACAGCAAAATTTTTGAGCGAAGACACCACAGTGTAGATATTACAAAAATGTCAAACAGCGCATAATATCGTTTACGTATTATCTCGAATTACTAACTGGTACTTCAGGTACTAGCTCGAACATAGGTGCTAGGCAGGTCAAAAATGTTAGCAGAAACTTACAGGGAATCATCGATGTGTTCGGGTTTCGGCATGCGGTAGCCACGTTGTATTTCCGTAATTGTTTTGAGTTCGTCCCATTCCGGATATGGAATGCCCCCTGTTAATTGTGAAAGTCGTGTATTTTTGTTTAATCATTAATTAAACGCTACTTGAGTCAAAACTAAATGTCAGTCCTTAGGGTAGTCATGCACTTGTCCAAACGATGTCTGTGATTCGCTAAGAAAACAATAGATTTGTCCCGCTGGGATAGGTATTAGGGATAGGGGCATTGCTCAAGTGATATATCAGTTGTGTCTTGAAGCTTGCTTCCTTCAGAAGCAGTATTATGGCGTCAGTGGCCTAATATAGTTTTACTACAGCAACAAATTTAACCGTCGGACGTACACGCACATATTTTACCGGTTATAGATAGCCTGTGATGTGCTCTACAAAATAAGGTAAAAATTATGAGCTGTGGCGCTGTGGCGCCGCTGTGGATCTATGACGTCATCCAAAATAGCGGCTAGAGTTGTAAAATATGATGTAATTAAACATTTTGTTGCTTTTGGTAGCGTTTTTAAATTATTTTTTCACCGAAAAAGGTAAAAAAAGAAAGACGCATTTTATTTAAAAATGGCTTGACATCATGTAATTTATAACACCATATATCGTTACCATAGCAACTAATTTTCTCCAAACACGGCATGTGTTAACAAGAAATGCTCTTGAAAATATCGGTGAAAAACCATGAAGGGAGGGGGGCAGCCAGCACCCCTCTCCACCGCACCCTCCTGCCCCCCCCCCCCCCCCCCCGTTGTACGTACGTCCGAGGGTTTAATTTGTTAAACAAAAGCATAAAGTATGAAGTTGTCATTAATATGTTATTAGGGTGGCCGGCGTTTGTTAAATTACAGCATTTTTTAAACGTTCACAGTAAAATTGTATTAATGCCACCCGCCAATAAGAAATTTAAAATTACGAATTAAGTTTTGGAAAAAAAAATCCCTTGTTGAGTTATTCCAGTGTGCATTTCTTATATTACTTACCAATGGTAAATATCTCGTAGAGAACGATTCCATATGACCACCTGTAAAAAAACGGCAAAACTAAATTTTTATTCACATTATTATAAAAAAGTCGCATAATTTGTTGTTTGCTATCTTTCGTAAGATGGTTTTGACTTATGATTGTATGGATAAAGTATTGAAGTGTGGCCATGCAAGTGAAATTTTCTTATCAATTATTTCCTGTCGTCTGTTAACGTTCATTTTCCTATAAATCGTGATTTAGCCCTTGGATGTACAAGCAAGGTCGTAGTTCTGTCGTCTTGTATAAAAGACAGTGGTAAATGAGGACCCGAAGTTGAACTATCTTGTGATTTCTAGATGAAACTATTGACCAGTTTTTATTTTTTTTTGTAATTCTGTGTGTAAATATGACGCAAGCTGTGGCTCTACTTTTTGTAACTATAAGATAAATCATACAGTGTAAAGCAGACCGATATTATAGTGTGGTGGTTTTTATTATGCTGTTGATTAGAAAATGTGAAGTATGACCAATAAAATAATGACAGTACTTTCCTGTAGTGCTGTTTGTTATAATGTGAAAAGTGGTGTTAACAGTTAAAACTTAAAACTGAATGCAAGGCTGATCGGACAGCTATAAAGGGTATTTTATTGCCCAATATTTCGGTTAGGCAAAACTAACCTTCATCAGGGGCTACAAAGAGCTTTATTGAGAGCTTCCTTGCTTTATTTGAGTGTTAACAGTTAGCCTGCTAAAGTAAAACTTGATGTGCTAACTTTTTAGTTGAGTCCATGGATAGATTCTTAAAGTGTATCCATTCAAATGAAAGTAGTTTAGCCGTAGGTTTCATTTTTGTCTATTATCTATTGTACATATGATCCGGCGTGACCTCGACCATAACCTATACCTAGCGTTTTCATCATGTGGGATATACGTTACAGTTTATATGTTATTGACTTGATTATTTATGCACAGAGGGACTGACAAGATGGATTGGCTGGTAATCTTCCTTTTTGTAGGTGGTTTGTGATTTCTTCATTTATAATTTACGTACACATCGCTCTTGACGGAGAGTTCTGCAGGATCTCCGTAGAGTATCTCGGGTGCCGTCCATTTAATTGGCATACAACCCTGAAAAGCAACCAACCGCAATGAGAAAATACGTTAAAAGTGGAATGAGATCACTCATCCAACTTAGCTGGGGTAATGTGGTAAAACTTTATTTGACAGGCTACAGAAGCTTCAGAACCGTGCCGCTTGTGTTTGAATCTTTTCTAGCTATGACGCGGACGCCAACTGCCTAATTAGACAACTCGATTGGAAAGATTTGAGCACACAGTTTCAAATACAGAAAATCTTAATGGCTTACAAGTGTTTAAATGGTCTTGTTCCTGAATACCTGTCCTCTAAATTTGTTAAACGAAATGAAATGCGCTATTCCCTGAGGAACTCTGATAACAAACTAGTCGTCCCGTTCCCACGAACTAATTACATGAAAAACAGCTTTAGTTATCGCGGAGTAGTTCTCTGGAACAGCCTACCCAGTGATATGAGAGAAATGAAATCTCTAAGTCAATTTAAACGATCAGCTTATCTGAATTTTTTATTTAAACTACACACGGCATTCATGAAAAACAGGTTTATTTAGATTAGTTGTAGTTAGCTTTGTAATTTGTTTAGTTTAGTTAGGTTAGCTAGGTTAGGTTCCTGATGATTTTACCGTGTTTAAATAAAGATTTACTGTTTACAGTACAGTTTACAGTTTAGCTGCCACCTTGGGTAGGCAACCAGCATTGAAAGTGTATTTAAAAACTGGATGTTACTGTTTTAACTGGGATGAAGACTTGGAAAAGTAACCAGCTCGAATATAGCTGTTGTGAACATAATATTGTGGCGAGAAATCAAAACGAGGTTAATGCAACAAACATTCTATAAAATTAACAAGAGGCTCCCAGCAGCCTATACTCATGCGCATGCGTAAGTAAGTTAAGAAGATGATAAGAAGATGATAAGAAGATGTCCGACATGGCGAAGAGTACTCCTT
Organism: Cladopsammia gracilis; assembly: GCA_022457155.1. Lineage (NCBI taxonomy): Eukaryota > Metazoa > Cnidaria > Anthozoa > Scleractinia > Dendrophylliidae > Cladopsammia > Cladopsammia gracilis. Next base: position 489,655 of record JAJGOT010000401.1, on the reverse strand, counting down.
TTATTCAGTCATCGTTCCTGCAAACCACGTTGTTTACTATTGATTGTTTTGGAAATGAAGGCTGTACCACAATGAAGGGAATGATTCTTCTATGTCTTATATATACCAAACATGAACATTGCTAATGTAAGTAGGGTTGTAGGAGACGCTGTCGTGACACTTGAGTAACGCTCTTTTACCGGAAGTGAGAGTAGCCGGAAGTCACTAAACAGGAAGTGTAGTGGCAAAGCTATGAACCGGAAGTGTACAATTTAAAATATGCGTGCATAAATTTGCATGCAAAATCGTGACACAAAAAATAAAAATAATAAAAATAACAAGAAAAACGGAGCCGAAACCTTACCTCATGCCGCTTCGCGCATGAGTAATAAGCTTTGATAAATATGGGGGGTACATCGGGCGAATGCCATACGAAAGGATTGAAACGCCTGACATTAGCACGCAGATATCTTCTATTTGCTTTACTTCCGCATGAAGTACAGCAAATAGAAGACGTCAACGCTCATACATGTGAAAACAAATTAAATGAAGGTCAGCATTAGATCCCATCCGCCTAAACCACCTCGTACAATTATTGAGAATTATATAACGTAATGTCGACACTTAGAATTTTATTTTCAATAAATTTTTAAGTGTAAAAAATATCTAAAATACCCACTCAGGATTGAACCTGTGACCTCAGCTAGGCTTAGGCTTACATAGCCTACCATACCAGAGTACCACCTAGTTTCTCGGGTTGTTTAATCCTAAATTTAATTATATAAACTGTCAACTAACCAGTTACTCCGTTATATAAGTCTCAATAAGGTGTCTGAGGCGGTTTAGGCGGATGGTATTTAATGCTAACCTTAAGGTGGTTCGATACAGTTTTCTGGAGACCATACCAACATTTTTCAATCGGCTTTTAAGCGGCCTTCTCCAAGTCAGATCAACGTGAAATTTTCACCACTAACTGGTTTCGAATTGAAGTTTGGCAAGACATATTTTCTGGTAAAATCGATATTACCATGACAACGATAAACAAGGAACTTAGAAATCAGTACAAGTTAACCCTATTCAGACTGGGGGGGGGGGGGGGCTTTTCGAACCCCCCTGTGATAACTCTTACACCGAAATAGCTATGAGGCTGAAATTTTCTGACTTTTCCTAGAATTTATCTAGGGACATTTTGGTATCCATAATATGTCAGTGTGATTAACCATGTTGCCATGGCAACCGGTTTTTGACACATAGGTTTTCAAAATATTAAAATATGGTGAATTTTTTATTTTAAGATCTTGTTTTTATCTCGTTAATGCGCATGCGCATTAAGCGAGATTTCGGAGTCGAGTACGAAAAGGGACAAAAGTTGTTAACAAAATTTTGTGGACTTTTGTCCGGGGGGGTTTCTTGTCCCTTCTTTATAGAAGCTATATTAGGGCATTGAGGATATGGTTGGTTAAACCGGTTAGGATTTCAAGAAAGGCGTCACATACTGCCACTAAAATTTTTGGGGAGCACCCCCGGACCTATTGTTAATTTCCCAAGGGTATTGGGATGTCAGAACTTGTGATGAACTTGTCATATCTCACATTACATTACCGCAAAGGTATTAAGTCCTTCTTTAAGTTTCGATATCTCACGTTACCTATCAGTTTCAATCATTTGTCGTAAAGCCATTGAAGCTGCTTTAGAAGGGATGCGTTTTCTTGGGAAACGCAGTTTGAGAATTTCACGGTGTATTTTTACGAATGGAGACGTTTTAAGAAAGTTAAATGGGACAGAAAAGTTTGTGTTTTAATATGAGCGATATGGCAGAGCAAAATAGCATGAACTTTGCGTTTTTTGAGGAGCACCCCCGGACCTATTGTTAATTTCCCTAGGGTATTGGGATGTCATGAACTTGTCATAATTATCTCACGCTAGGTCACCACAAAGGTATTACAGTTCTTATTTAGTTTCGATATCTCACGTTACCTACGGTATCAATAATCTTTCAAATTTCAAATCATTGCCATTAATAGATTTAGGTACATGGTAGAATGTATCGACGGTGATAAAAATTGCGCTTTGATTATGCAATAGTATGCAAGGGACCTCGTGATTTTGCAGACTTCGTCAAACTATTTCTTGTTTGCTGCAATTCTCTCTACAGTTCTATTCGTATACAAGTAAAATTTTGTTGTTGACAAAGCAAGCATTTTAACAACCATTTTATAAGCGATCTGAGCGTTTCAATTCAAGACAGATATTGGAACTTATTATTACGGACTTAATTGAGAAGATATTATTTGAGTGCCAATACGAAGAAAATATCAAGAAGTGGTTAGGATTTTATCGGATACACCGCCACTAAAATTTTTGGGGAGTACTCCCGGACCTATGTTAATTTCCCTAGGGAATTGGCATGTCATAATTTTTTTTTAAGTTTTGATATATAGCGTTACATATCAATCTTTCAAATTTGTTTTTACGTGGATGTGTCCGAGACGGCATTGATCTTCAAAGGTTCAAGAAATTTGTGTTTTTCTTGTCAATCATATGTCGTAAAGCCATTAGTGCTCATTTAGAAGGGTAAAAAAGGTCAAATGTTCTTGGGAAACGCAGTTTGACTGAAAATTTCACGGTGTATTTTTAAAATGAATGGAGACGTTCTGAGGAAGTTAAATGGCAAGGGAGCAAAAACAATAATTACTAAGTTCAATTTATGAAATGAATGGCTTTGAGTTCTCATAGTATGTTATCATATGATGAACTACCGATCACGCGAACGAAATCATTGCCATTATTAGATTTAGGTACATGGTGGAATGTATTGACGGTGATAAAAATTGCGCTTTGATTATGCAATAGTATGCAAGGGATCTCGTGATTTTGCTGAACAAACTAATTGTGCAAATGTAGAAGTTATTGTTTGCTGCAATTCTTTCTACAGTTCTATTCGTGTACAAGTAAAAGTTTGTTGTTCTGAATTGAATGACAAAGCAAGCATTTTAACAACCATTTTATAAACGATTTCAGCGTTTCGATTCAAGACATACATTGGCATTATTACGGACTTAACTGAGAAGATATTAGTGCCATTTATACGGGAGAAAATAAGACGCGTCTTATCTAAGGCGCGACTTAAATAAGATGCGAAGTGTACCATTTATACGTTTGCGTCCAACATAAGACGCGAAGATCACGTATAAATGGTTCGCGTCTTATTTTGATACGGCGCACTTGTTGTTCACGTCTTATTTAGGACACGAAAGCATTTATACGAGGAAGTTCACGTCTTATTTAAGACACGGACAAAATAAGAACTTAAGATAAGTCGCGTCTAAAATAAGACACGAATGCTTATTTTGTACTGTTTATACGATCGGTTCGCGCCTTATTTAAGTCGCGTCTTAGATAAGACGCGTCTTATTTTCTGTCGTATAAATGGCCCTATTATTTGAGTGCCAATACTACTCAAGTAAAAAACATTTGATAAACGTTTTTTCACCTTTTTTCCGGATCCACGGTTGTGGCGTGCAGGAAAGACAGAAACATTTCCGGTGAAGATCACAAGAAAAGACAGAAAAGTCAGAAAAATATAGCACTGCGACAGCTTGAGACTCAGTTGAAGTAAAAAGTAGTGAAAATTGCTTTTCAGTGTTTATCTGGCTTTGACAGCTTTCGTAATAAAGTTTCCTTTTTATCATTGTGGAATGTCCGGTTTCCGGAAGATTAGAAAGAACGGGAGAGAGCGAATCTTAAAAATAAAATTAAAGTTGGAAAAATAAATATTTGCTCAATTCTTTCTTTGAGGAATAGAGGAATTCTAAGGATATGCACTTTTTGTCCTGACTTCCTGACTGAATTTAAGTCTTAAAATAGCAATGAATATGCGTGAACGGACTCTGATCGATCAATGACAGACATTGTAGCGACCATAGGTCATGGATCAGTTCTTTTCTTCTTTAAAATCTCCGTAAAATTCTTAGATGTTTATATCTTATATATAAAGATCTACAAACGCGGATAAGCGTAAACATTTATCCGATGCGTTGTGGCACACATCAAAGATTTAAATTGGATGATCCCACAGGCAGACCAATCGTGATATCCAGTACACAGTAATGAAATATATTAGGTAATAATACGATTTGTCACGGAATTGATAAGCGATAGAAAAATCGAAAATATTACACACTAAAGTCTTCTCACCTTTACTTTATTGTCTCTTGATGTATCCTGACCGGTTTAAATGCATTTTTACAACTTTTGTCACTCGCCCCACTATCCACTACAAAAGAAGGGAAGGCTGGAGACCTCTGAGCGAACCCTCGCCACGCGAAAGCCAATAATTTCTAAACAATTCAACTCAAGCTCCCCGAATTGCCACCAGTGAGGCCGCAGGTTAAATGTCTACCCGTGCGATTCGTGCTAGCTTCCAAATTCCCTTTCACGGGCTCTAAAAGGGCTCCGTTTTGGAGCGATTCTGGCCATCTTCGCTTCGCCGCGATCCAAACGGCTGTACCACGAAATTGGAATACTAAAGCTTAGCGACCGCGTCACAGAGACAAAATGACATGACAAAATGATAAAATGACCCGAGGGGAGGGTCGTTACTTTTGCCCTCGCGCAAATTGACACCGTCGGGGGAGCCGGTGCGTGTAATTCGAACGGAAACCACACGCGTGACCTGTCACTTATTTGTCTTTATTTGATAAAGTGCAATTTTTCATCAAGATCAAAAGTAAAGTCTCTTTTTAAAATAAAAATGCTCGAAGGAAAATTATTAAGCTTGTTAAAACCAATTTGCGCCAAAAAATCAAAAATCAAAGGTCACGGATATGTATGTGTATACCGGGAGTCTAGGGTGTACTCTAACTGCACCTCCGATCCAAGAGAGAGGAAGATAGGGGCCTTGGGAACGAGGTTGGTAGTCCTTTCAATAACAAATTGATCATTAAAACAGACCGTTGGCCTTCGGGTGTTGATATGAACGATATGGTCAATAATGTTTAATTTTTATTATTGGTAAATTGCACAACCTTCTAAAGTCGCTGTCGTAATTTGTCGTATTTTTGAAGCGGAATCGAGCCGCTTCTCGCTGTTCAGAACGTCTCATGTCGGCAATTTTCGGGGCCAGGTCGCTTGTCGTTTTTACCAAGGCTTCTTTTAGCCGAGATGTTTTGAAAACAGCTTCAGCTATAAAAGGAAACGAAATCCTAATCACCAGCTCTATTCCTACAAGAGTCACCATTCTGCCCGAAGGTACACAATTTTTTAGTTGACGGAAAAAGCGACAAGTAAAATATTTTCATTTGCCTTTTTTACAATAGTCTACCATAGTGAAGTATTTAGATAAAACATTCCTTTTTTACTGAAGTCTTTTTACTGAACTTATTCACATGCACAAAGTTCTTGTTTTGTCTCATACATCCACAAATACATTGCACATATAAATTGGCTGTTTAAAAACATTGCTAGTAAATCAATTTTAATCCCAAATGAAAATCGTTGCAATATGTTTTAGTTTTGTTTAAATGTCAATAAATAAAGATAGTAAATATTTTTTAACCTTCGAACATCTTTCCCAAATTTCGATTGATAAGAAAATCTCCATTGTAATGCCATACAAGTCATTGCTACTAAAATACTGTGACTGATACAAAACATAGAAAATTAACTAAGTAAAAGGGCTCTCTAAAGATAGATTGAATCTAAGTAGTTTTGCCACCCCCATCCCTCCTCATAATTTTCCCCCGTAGCAACCAAATTGGCCTCGGCTCATTCGCTTAATATTATCAAGTTGAAGTTTCCCCTCAGCTGTAAAATGAAGACTATTTTGAACAAATACGCTAAATTAACATGAAAATTATTTATATTCATACTCGTGATTATTTTGTTGCTCATGACTTTTATTGATTTGGTGGCTCCTAAAAGAGCCCTTAAGTCCTCCATGACTGCAATGTCTAACTCTACGATTAGACCTACAGGTATTTTCAATCTTTCAACTTCAATAAACCATTTAGCAGCTTTACACATATTACCTATCACGTCTTTACTACATTTACCTATCAAAGGCACCCAACTTTTCCAATTCTTGTTGTTGTTGTTGTTGTTTATTAACCTTTCATTCTCTCGCATTAACGAGATGGCTTTAAGAGCCCTTTGATTTGACTTATAGTGCATTTTCTTGTTAGAATAGTTTTTTCTTGGGACTAGTTCTTGAAAGACATAAAATAATTTTAACATCAAATATTTGGGGGGGAGGGGTAGGCAAATTTTTGCTCTCTTTTACTTATAGAGAAAAACTTTGTACTATTCATTAAATAACGCTTCTAAGTTCATTGTTTGGATAATAGACATTAGTTTGATACGTGTTTTATACATTCTGATCCTTTTCTCTTTTAGATAGTTTTTAAATTTTAATTTAAACGAAACCAAAGGAAATCCAAGATGGCGATCGAAGATGGCGGATCCAAGATGGCGGACAATAATTTCAGAGTTATAGTTTTATCGCCTTTGTTTGCAATTTCTCGCTTTACAAGTGCGTCCTTGTTTGTATTTATTATGTTTTAATATGAAAGAGATGATTTTACAGTTATATTTGATATTTTAAGTATCTGGATGGAAAAATATCAAAGAAACGTCGGAAAAACAAAAATGACGTCATTGTGACGTCATAATTGGGTGTGGCAGATCAAAATTGGGTGTGAGGTTTCTTTTAGCGCGTTTAAGATTTCGCATTGAAAATCCCACATAGGCATCTTAAAATATGGTATATAGTATATATATTTTGCAAGAATAAAAAAATTCTGTATGTTTGAATTAAAATAAATCGCAATAACATTTCAAACCTTACTATTTGTGTCCTGGTATTAAATTGATCGAGAGATTAACACTGGGTCTGTGAAATTACTTGATGATAATGTCAAAAAGTAGCTTGATGTTGTGTTTGTAAACTTTGAAAGTTTTGTTTACTTTCGCTTTTGCGATCTTGAGAACTACCTTTTTTCCTAACATCGCTTCATGTGCAATTTTTGGGTAATTTTCGATTTTAATGGCTTTTGCAAAAATCTGAGAAACGGCTGGATGGATTTTTTTTAAACATCCACTGTGCATGCTTACCGATGTGCAAAATATTATCTGAAAGTTTCATTGGCATTGATTCACTGCAACGCCTTTAAATTTAAAGATGAAGCTGACGTACGAACCGGCCGAAAAAATGGCGTTACAAATTTACTTTTTTAAGTTATGCTTAATAATGATTTCAAATCAATGCGCATTGCATTCCTCCGTGATATATACTTTCGTTGTGATCTGCTGTGCGTCTATTATTATCTATATTCGAGCATGATTGTACCTTATTACTCTCCTTCCTACTTCCAGATTCCCTAAGTCTGTTTTTGGGATTATTTTGAGCAATAAATGCCCTTTTGCGTTTTGAAAACGTTTTTACAGCAGGCGTTTTGAACGCAAAAGAAAACAGATGCAAAGAAATTTGCATCAACGAGCGTACATTGCAATGTTTCAATCACGGAAGAATGTAGTGCGCATTGATTTGAAATCATTACTATTCTCACTGCATAATTAATTAGCTCATAGCGGAAGTTTAAGTAATCTCTTCGCATTCCTCCGTGATTGCGCACGCTTGTAGTGGTAGTAATGCTTTGCGCTCCCGGGGTATAAATTTGGTCGCTCCGCCTAAAACGTGGTCATTTCATCGGTACTCCGGGACGACAGTCAACTTTCGCTTAGTGTCTAATCGTCAACCGCCACCAGCGTTATGGCCGATTGTGTTCTTCCTCGTCCACTCGTTTCTGGCGCTGCCCTGACCGTTCAAGGTGCTTTGATAACCCAGAACCTGCAGTTAATCCTCTTCCTGCGCTAGCATTGTAACCAGAGCCGGTTCCGGCACTTGGAGCTGCAGATGAGGTAATTTTTGGGGTATCCGGTTAGTCCTGCAGCACTAGAGTTTATTCCGTTTTTGTATCCCTTGGTTACCCGCTAGTTTTTTGCTTCCCGGCGTAGTTTGTATCTTTTCCTTCTAGAAGGCCATCTTTTACACTTTCATTCATGTTTTCCTTCTTGCCGCCATTTTGCATAGCTTTATCGTGTTTACCGGCAGCCTTTTGTTACTTCGGTGTTTGTTATACATTCCGCGCGCTTTCTTTGGCATAGTTTTCAAGTTCGTGCCTATTTAAGTTTATGGCGGCTTTGTTATTGCTTTCATGCTGGCTCTTGTCATTGCTTTTGCCGTCGCTCTTTGTATGTCCTTTTTTCGGCGTTTGTTTAGCATCGTCAGTTTATTTTCGTTCGGATAGCTTTACGGGGTACTTCGCCGTGGAATTCTAAGGGTTTGCCGCCGGAGTACGGCATGTTGCGTTGTTTAGGAATATTCCATTCAAATTGGGGGCGTGGTGCCGGATTGCAAAAAATTCAAAAAATCAAAAAATCATTACAGCAAATTAGTAGTAGACCGGTTAAGACTGTTCAGGTCAATGAGTTGTTTTAATGCACGAGTATCCCACTGGTGAAGACTGCTTAGTGCAGTGAGTTATTATGAGTATCCCACCAGTGAAGACTGATCAGCGTTATTAGTTATTAAAATGCATGAGTATCCCACCGGTGAAGGCTGCTTAGTGCAGTGAGTTATTATGAGTATCCCACCGGTGAAGACTGATCGGTGCGGGGGTTATTATGAGTATCCCACCGGTGAAGACTGATCGGTGCGGGGGTTATTATGAGTATCCCATCGCTGAAGACTGTTGGTGCAGTGAGTTATTACGAGTATCCCACCGGTGAAGACTGATCAGTGTAATGAGTTATTAAAATCCATGAGTATCCCACCGGTGCAGACTGATCAGTGCGAGGAGTTATTATGAGTATCCCACCGGTGCAGACTGATCAGTGCGAGGAGTTATTATGAGTATCCCACTGGTGAAGACTGCTTAGTGCAGTGAGTTATTACGAGTATCCCACCAGTGAAGACTGATCGGTGTATTGAGTTGTCAAAATGCATGAGTATCCCACAGGTGAAGACTGCTTAGTGCAGTGAGTTATTATGAGTATCCCACCGGTGAATTAAGACTGATCGGTGCGAGGAGTTATTATGAGTATCCCACTGGTGAAGACTGCTTATTGCAGTGAGTTATTACGAGTATCCCACCAGTGAAGACTGATCAGTGTATGGAGTTGTCAAAATGCATGACTATCCCAACGGTGAAGACCGCTTAGTGCAGTGAGTTATTATGAGTATCCCACCAGTGAAGACTGCTTGGTACGGGGAGTTATTATGAGTATCCCACCGGTGAAGACTGATCAGTGCGATGGCTTATTTAATGTGTACGCCACCGATGCTCACTGCAGCAAATTACTGAAATGGGTATGCCACCGGCCAAGACTGATCGGTGCAGTTAATTATTTAAACGAGTAGGCCGCCGTTGACGACTGCCCAGTGCAGTAAATTATTCAAATGTGTATCCCACCGGTGAAAATTGATCCGTAAAGTAAATTATTGAAATGACCATCCCACCAGTTATGACTGCTCGGTGCGGTGGGTTTTCATCATGTCACCAGTCATGCGTTGGCACGTGACTCACCCGCCTGAGATGTTTTATAAATGTAACGTCTTTAGTTTCTGCGATCTTTAGTTCGTTTCGTTGTTTTTATTTTTACCTGCTAAACCTGCTCTCTTCGTTGACCTTGGAGGGGCCTGCTCAGTGTCTCAATTCCGGACCTAGTTCGGAGCTCGGGGTCAACGAAGGGGTGGGTCCCCTGCCTTTTGTTTAAGCAATATGTCCCTTTGTTTGCTCATTTAGCATAAGTTAGTCGTTCATATCAGGGTTGCTTAAGCTACCTCACTTTCTTCTACAATATTTCTGTGTGTGGTATTAGCAGGGGACCTTCCCCTTTCGTTGGCCCCTACCTTCACCAGGTGTGATTGCTGTGTGTTTCAGCCTAACATCATTGGGTCAGCTACGTTTCGTGCCCCCTGTTTTTCGTAGCGGGTGAATTACATAACCATGTGTCGATGTGTATCGCCTAGAGTACTACTGTGTTTTGTGACATGTACCTACAGTGCCCGATTTTGTTACGCGCGGCATAATAGTTTGCATGTTCAGAACTAGGCGGCTGTAATTGCTAAACATATTAAGCTTGGGAATACTTTATATCTTCCCGAAGTTCAGCTGCTGTCAATCAAACGAATAAAGTGTGAAGTAAATTTCAAGGTGCGATTAACTGGATGAGGTAGACAATTGCGTCCTATAATCAGGCCGCGCTCCCTCTTCAAACCTATAAAAAACGATTTGTCAAGGAGTTCGAGAGTTTGAATGGCCGGACACCGTACGTGTTAATTAGCTACAATGGCGGGTATTCAAGCGTTTCTGCTCAAAACGCGTCCCGAAAAGAGAGAAAGGGCATGAATTTGGTGAAGTTGGCTGACTAATCGCAGTTATCAGGCGTAGTTTCCCAAGTATTAAGGCCTGATTTTGGTAGAAGAAGGATAAACCTACAATCTTTCATCAGATTAGGTAAATGAAGCTAGAACAAGACGATGTGGGAGCGTATGCTTGGGCCATGTTGTTGTATTAAGCATATTGGGATATATGTCTGAGGAATCTGCATGCACCTTAGTTACTGTTTGATCATAGGATCGTATTGGGATAGTGTGAACAGTCTAACAAAGAGGCGCTTTAACCTTCGAAAAGAAGTAGACGCCGCGCACTAAGCGTGCGATATCACACGCAGATTATCAAAATCGCGTGTCCACTGTGTTAAAGACTAGAGCACAAAAAATACAAAGCGATACCTATTTTGCACTTACCATTGGGAAAATGGCCGCATATCAGAGACTCCCGATCCTTGTTATTAGTTTTAACTAATCTTGTGGCTGGTTCAATTTATCTCTGTAACTGGTCTGTGTTCCCGACGCTTTTGAGGTGAATGCAAATGTAGCCGTCAGTGGCCTTTCGAAGCCATGAATCTTCGGTTTATTTATACCTGCCAACCTTTTTCCGAGTGATAGGCGTGAGCAGTTTTTGGTGGACGTGCCAGGATTTCCGAAGGCGGCCCGACCAAACCCGATCTAGTCCGAAGATGTCCGAAGTTGTATTTTCATGAACGTAGCTATATTTTAATTGGATCTTGCGATCGGTTAAGGCTGATAGCTCAAATCTGCAAATCAGGTGTGAGGAATGGCTCCATAGGCTTGAGTTGGTGTGATCGAAGTTTTGCACTCGCAGACGTGAGAGTTGGCAGATGTAGTTTATTTTGCCTGGTCCGGACCCAGGATCAAACGACTTTTCGAGTTAAAGTTTTGCTGCATGTAGTATTCCCGCCGTTATTATGATAAAATTTGAATTAAACTTATAAATTTATTCAAAGTTAACGACAGAGGTGATAATTTACTCACTCACTCAGGAGGGGAAAAACAAATTTGGCCTTTGGAATATATTTTTTCGTGTTTTTTTTTTCAGTTGAGGCAAAATGTTTCAATTTGCACAATTTAGAAAGTAATTTAGAACCTTTCCAGTAATGCATAACGCAGCTATTTCTTATTCCTTTGTATCCGAAACAGAGAAGAAAATTAACTGGAAGAAGTGATCGCTTTAAGGCTATTTTTGGCAGAGAAACATTCACTAGCGCAAGCGAGACTCACAGGAAACGCATCGCAAGACTTGTGCATTGTTTGCATTTCCTATTGGCGGTGAATTTTTGCACCCGAAATTCCAGCTGGCGGTTCTGTTCCTTCAGCTTCACGGAATAAAATTCATGAAAGGCAACAACCGTAGGAAGCAAATTAATTGGGATTTCTACCACGCTTATATTTCTTCCTGCCCTGTCCAATGTTCACTTTTTATTAAACTAGCGCTATGTCTTAGTCTAAATCTTCTTCATGTTCGGTTAAACATGTTTTAGCGGGTTTCCGTCCTGAAGGTATCGTAGCATTCGTGCGAGAGTGCAAAACACTTTCGCAGTGTCTTCTTGAGTTTCCTTACGCATATTAAGTATGCAACCGTTAGATGCAACTGAGAAAACGAAACTCGCGCTTTGTCACGTTCGCCTCGCATCGACGAACAACAGGTGAGAAATGGGCAAGCCCATTCCGGTCCCCAGAGTTGCGCACGGGAGTGTTAGCTAGTGTTAGATCCCGATTGCAAATTTGTGCACTGCGAAACTGCATTCCTATACTTGGCCGCTGCGCCCAAGTAACAGGTTGTAGACTTTTAGCTCTCGAAACTGTGTTTTTCCCACAATTCTAGTGTGGGGAACGAAATCGTTAAGATCGACCGAAATAAGCAACAATTTTATATCAAAGAACGGAAGGTTGTGAACTTTTGCGATCGAAAATCTGAGTTTTAAATCTCGCGCGCGTTCCAGATGAAGTTGTTGTTTCAGTACCGTATAGCAATGGTTCCATTAGTTGGAAAATTACATTCATAAACTGCAGTCGTCTGTAAACGTTAGCCCACTGTCTTGTAATTTAAAATCGTTAAAAGAAAAAAAAATATCCGCGCGCGAAATTTGAGCACAGGTAGCGCTCAATGATCGCGCTTGCAAACAACACCGAAGATTTCGGTATGACTTCCGCTTGAAAGTAAATGGAAATGCTGTATGGGCATAGCGGAACATAAGGGGGAATTTTAAGGCTATTCGCAGTCCTTCAAGAAAAACATGCGTGCAATCGGCTACGGACTGGAGGAGTCTGCCAACCAACGGGTTGATCCGCGAAATTTTACCGCTGCACTACACACCGTGTGCTAAAGTGAAAGCGAAAGACCAGTAATTCTAGTCACATTTGTTCGTCGTCATTCGTCGTTCTTTTCAGTTTGCATTCGTGTCCGCGCGCAGACCGCTAAATCTAAATCTGGGGCGATTTTAGCGACAATCGTCTCACTCGGGCGGTTATATAAATCAGAGCTGGTGCCGGTATTTACTTTGCCCGCACGCCATGCACTAAATTATCGGGAAAATCGGACTGCGGTTTAAATCAGAGATTACGCTCTTGCAGCGTTATCATTTCTCGTTTTTCTAAGCGGCCACTCTAAACGTACGCATCCTGTAAAAAAAAAAAAAAGAAAAAAACTGGAAACTTGTGTATTTTTCTTCTTTGTGGAACCTTATGCGTAAATGTGTGATTTTGTGAGACGAAAGAGAAGACAATAGCACTATTCGGCTATCGTTTGCCGGTTTATCCCGCCTACTGCATGATATTGAGCAAAGCCGTGCGTTCATGGAAATGAATTAATGAAGCTCTTTCGGAGCGTCTTTGAATAACAGTGGCCTGTATCATTCTGCGCGATGAGTTTCTCTAATGTAATTATCTAGTTCTAAATCAGGGTTTTCATGCACGTGTGGGTCGGGCTTTTCCTAGTTTAAGAATGTGTTAAATTGTAAATGAACTTGAATTGCATTTTCGCTTAATTGTGTTTTTACATGAGCCTCTGGCTCGGGAAATTGGTTGACCACTTGCTACGTTATCGACTTTAAATAAATTATTACTGTTACTATTATTACTTTGTCTATGATCATACGAAAGTTGCTTGAAAGTTAATTAGGAGGAATTCTGAGTAATGGAGAGGAATAAGGTATGGTGTGGGAAGATTGTGATGTTTGTCGCCATTTTTTGTTCGAATGTTTTTTTTTATTTCCGTAGTTTATGTCCTAATGGTGCGGCAGGAGCGGATTCTTCCCATAACTTAGTCTTACGCGGTGAGGTAATGAGTATGCAGTGAGGATATGGTACTATTTTCATCCATAAATATGCCGCAGAATTCCTGCGGGTGTGGATTACGTAACCCGGCTCGTGAATGGCTAGCTACGTTATGTGATGCTTAGTTCCCACGTGCAATGTCTCTTGATATAAAGATCCCGCTGCTTAGATTCATGGCATTTCGAAAGAGATATCCAAGCCGGTAAGGTTTAAGGAATTTTCGGCCCTCCCACCTCCCCTTCGGCGACATTAAGCACAGCTAGCGCTTTCGCACCCAGCTGCTCATTGCCTCGGCCACAATCTTTTCCCATAACTTAACCACGCCAGACAATGAGCGCCATAAGTAATGAATGAAGATGGTTCACAAGTTTCATTGGCATTGATTCACAGCAACGCCTTTAAATTTAAAGATGAAGACGACGTACGAACCGGCCGAAAAAATGGCGTTACAAATTTGCTTTTTTAAGTTATTCTCAGTACCATATCCTCACTGCATACTCATTACCTCACCGCGTAAGACTAAGTTATGGGAAGAATCCGCGACTGCAGAGGCAATGGGCATGCAACGAGGATATACACTGAGCTCGTCAACCGCCACCAGGGGAGGTGGGTGGGTCGCGAAAGTTGACTGTCGTCCCGGAGTACCGATGAAATGACCACGTTTTAGGCGGAGCGACAAAATTTATACCCCGGGAGCGCAAAGCATTACTACCACTACAAGCGTGCGCAATCACGGAGGAATGCGAAGAGATTACTTAAACTTCCGCTATGAGCTAATTAATTATGCAGTGAGAATAGTGAACCATCTTCATTCATTACTTATGCCACTCATTGTCTGGCGTGGTTAAGTTATGGGAAAAGATTGTGGCCTTCTGCTGCTCGCGCATCTTGCTACTTCAGTCTATAAGCTATAGAGACCCCACGACCACAGTAAAGAGGACCCACGGGGGACACCTTCTCCCAAAACTCAGAAACCCCTCAGACCTAAAGATAAATTGAACCCTCGAAGAAAAATAGTTTATTTTCCCAAGATGTTATTTTTATTCGACTTTCCCACTGGTAAAGGGCTAAGGCCACAACTTTTGGCTTAACATGATGGCACTCATTAATCAGACGAGAGAACTTTAGTCGCATTTCTTGTTACTCGTGGCGAAGCACACGAGTTGTAAATCCGGCGTTGACTTTTCTTGTTGAGTTACATTAGCGCATGCAAATTTATGCACGCATATTTAAGTCTATATCGACGACTATATGGCTTTCGGCCATGAAAAACATATCGTAAAATCTCTCCGTGTGTGTTCTCGAGAAGCAAGATAAAGAACTAATGCGTACAACCGCACACTTTCAAGACAATTCAAGGCGTTCATGGATGGATAGGACCGTTTGATATTGTGTTCGCCGCTTATTCCTGTGGGGTTTTTGCTCTGGCAAGTTCTGTGTTTTATATAATATATATAGATAGCCTGAGCCTAACAGCGTCGCTCTTTGAACAGAAAGCCGATGATAAACTTAACTGAGGTGAAAGGTCGGAAGCACAAGAATAAAATTGACGACCGGGCCTATCTTTTAATTTTAGAAATTCTCAAAAACAGACTTACGCGACCGTTTGCACAGTACATTTAGACCGTACAAAAGTTCACAAAAACAACTTTTTCTCCGTCTAGAATAATTAGTACGACTAATTTCCAAATAAAATACACCTGCTGCTTATAAAAATTGTCCGAGAAACTGATTTGGAAATCAAAATTGCAAAAAATACACAAACATATTTGCATAAGACCACGCGTGTGAAGTATCCAAGTCTTGTTTTGTTTTGTTTACATAAAATCGCCTTTCAACCTATGTAATGAATGAACAAACACATAAAAATGGACAACACAATCTTCTTTGGAAAAAAATAATTCAAATCTCCATAAGTTTGTGTTTAAAAGCAAAACGCGAACCATTAAGAGGCCGAGATGTCTCCGGTGAAAGAAATCAAAACAACTGAATTTAATTGAGCGAGTGTTATAAACAATTCTCCCGAAAACTAGCGAGAACACAAAAAAGTCAATCACAGATTGATATCAACATAAATTCCCATCGAAAAATGTATTTTGTTTTACCTTTAAGTCCATCCACTGCTTGGAAATTGTTTAAATCTCCGCTTCTTCAGTTCTGAAACCCGAAGTGACAAACATCTTCCCGCATTGCTCCCATCCTCGAAGCAAGATTTTATCTCTGAAAGCTCTTCTATTTCCACTATAGCGGCTTCTGAGTATCCCATAACTAGTATCCCTGTCTTGAGTAGCAAACCGCGAAAAAATTCAGGAGAATAACGACTTTAATTTAAACGGTTTTCTCCGCTAAAACACAGCAGTGTTTTCCCAGGTGACGTGAAAATTGCAAAGATCCCGGTGTGGCGTCATACGCGCATGTTTTGCGACGGTCTACGCGCCCGCGAGTTAATAGCCCTAAGCGACGGCGGCGGACGACAGCGGCGGACACACAACGCGCCCGCGAAACATTCCGCTAGCCATGACCATGAAAAATGACGGCCATGAGTTCTATGGTTCTATGGTTCTCTGGTTCTATGAGTATGGAGCTGCGCAGCCGGGCCTTCGGCCCGGCGAGAGCTCCGCTATTAAACTTGCCTCGAGCTCCGGGTTGGGCGTAAGTGTCAGCTACTGAATCTAGTGAATGCAGTGTAGTCTTACTTTTAAACCTGTGTATACGTGAAAGCATGATGAACAGGTTATCGGCAAGGGTGTTTAAATAAAATTCACTCTCTCACTCACTCACTCACTCGCTCCTTCCATCAGCTGTAAACGTAGTGAGCAAATGCATTGTTATGAACCCGTTTCGTAACAGGAAATCAACGTGAATCCAACGATAACAATAATTAATTTGATGTAAACGAATATAGACAACAATAAGCTTACAGATGTTTCGCATTTGGAGTTTTTAGTGCAACATTAAAATCGATCTAAAAGGATTTTGCAACCTAAACACGCGTTCTGATGCATATTTAACTTAAAATAATACAATTTAATATAGGTAGTATGTGGTCTTGGACAGCGCAGTGATTGAGTTTGTGGCTTAGTCCCGGACGGCCCGAGTTCAAATCTCAATGAAGTCCTTTTTTTCTTTCCTTTCTTTTTCCTTCTTTCGTCAAAAATCCTTACGTTTAATTTATATATATATATATATATATATATATATATATATATATATATAGAACTGTGTCAGTGTGAAAACGTAAGCTTACGGCAATATTGCGTTACGCGTTACGCGTTAGCATTTCTTCTTCTCGGGTTGGCTCTTAAGAGCCTTTGATTAGACATAATTTTAAGCTTATGTTTCTCTGTAAAAGCACTCAAATCACTTGAGAATCAATGCTGCAATGAGTTAAAGGCGCCACGAGTTCAGGCTGTGTACAGCTTCTTGTTTCTAAGGAAAGGCTAAGGAAAGAGCCGTCATTTCATTCTTCTCAGGGAAGGTCTGGGTAAGCATAGAGGCGAGCGGGGCTCCTCCTTCTGGATTGGGGGCTGTGCTCAGTGCTAATGAAGACGCCACTGCATCTGAATTTATCACCTTGCCAGTCTGTGAGTAATATTCAGCCGTGACCGCAGACGACCACCCAACATGCCTGGCGATATCCTCGGAGGGAACACCAAGTAAAGAAAGAGTGATGGAACACCCGCTCCTAAAAGTTTGCATAGCCTCGCCGTTATAGATCCCCGCGGAACGGAGGTGTAAAGATAGCCTGTTAGCTATGGCAAAACCTACAAAGGGATGTTCCGAAATTTCGTTTTTGCAGTTCAATACTCTAAACAGATAGCCGCCCCTTAGGTTAACGGACATAAGATCGCATAATCTAACGTACAGGTTCAAGTTGGCTACAGGACAGGTCTTGGGGTCCGAGCACTTCTTTATCATAAATGTGTTGCATTTTCCGCCCCCCTTAAGGTTTTGCTGAAAGTATGGCAGAATAGAGACCCATCCCCGTTTGGGAGAGCGGCGATTTCTTTCGTAAAAAACCCTGCCAAGATCTGGGCCTCGATCGCCTGCATAAAAATCAAGACAGAAGAAGGCTAAATCTCTCGCATAGAGATAGCGTTGAACAGGGGATGAGTTTTTAGAAAAAAACTAGATCTCTAAGATGTGAACACAGTTTAGCCATTTTCCAAAGAAAATAGGAATGGCCTGTTTTGGACGGACTCGGGCCTTTGCTTGTTCCTCGCGTACTAACGCGAGGTACTGTTTCACGGAATGAGCTGCTGGGTTCCCCACGCCGAGAATATCATTCGAAACATCGCCCCGTCCCGGTTCAATGAAGATGGAGCGTAGCTTCCCAATGAGATTGTCAACAGTTGCGGCCGCCAGCCTCGTAGGACCCGGACACCGAGCCTTGTTGGGGACTCCAAAATGCCTGCATTGGAGAAGGTGAACTTTTGTTTTTCCACCCTGATCTTTCCAAATTAGAAACCTTGTTATATCCTGGTGTGTGGCGGAAATAAGCGCTTTATGAGAAGGCAGGGAGCGAAAGAAACGCTCGAGTTCGTGTTGAAGGCTGGATTTTTGTTTCTGGTAAGGCTTATCGCTCTTGGTCCTGCGAAGGGCGTCGAGGCGGTGGAAGGAAGGCAAGTTGACGAGTTAGGAAAGCACATACTAGGAGGCATGTCGCTGCGGTAGGTTTTGCCTTGAAACGTACCAGAAAAGGGGGTGAAGAAATAAAAAATATCCGCACAGTCTCTTATTATTGCCAGCACGAACTCTCTTTTATCGTAGCCAATAGAGAATAGATTCGATTGGTCTAGACACGAGGTCAGGTTGCCAGCCACAAACGAGGCTGGGTGTCGAAACCGAAGCATGTCCGGGTATGCGAAAGCTCGGCCTTCAGTAACGATTTCTAACAACTGGAGAGGCCCGGCCCAGCTAGTGGGGTTAGCTTCCCTGTCGCACCATAAAACAGATTTTGGGCGCAGCTTAAGGTGGGAATGGCAGAATCTTGAAAACTCCTACGAAAAGACAGGGAAAATCCGTATGACGATTGAAAGAAACTAGTCCTATAACAGAACGGATAAAGACAAAAGGGAAAAAACCCACTAGCCGAACCGGACCAGGGATCCGTCGTAAACAGATCATAGGGCGTAACTTAGATTACCCTTCTGGTCGCGGTCAGGTTAGCGGAGAGGGCGTAAGGTAAGCGATGACATAACCGAGAAAAAACTGATGGTATGGCTATCCGGAAATATATGTAAAACGAGCGGCACTGAAAAATCCGAAATAAACGAAACAGGTGGGAAATCTGAATAAATGGGATTTCATATTTTGTAATCGTATAGATATAACACAATCACTATGTCCATAACACTGAAGAACACTTTTTATTCAACCATAAAAGGGAACATTACATTTTTCTTTCCCCGCGGTTCTTACGAACATTTTGGGGTTTCCAACATGACCTAGCGATATGCCCCCGGCGGCCACAATTGAAACATACAATGGAACCGGCTTGACGAGAATCCCTGAGACCTGAAGGAGGTACTGAGGGTGTTCCAGGTCGAACCCCGAAGGCAGGGACCTGCTTCATCGCTTTCTGTATTTCTTTGGCTACAGCGACCTCTTCTTCTGAGCCCACCAACTTGAGGAGAACTTGTTGAAAAGTAGGGGACGCCATAAGAGGTCTTGACTGGCGAAGAATGATGGCGTAGCGATTAGCACGCTCGTGACCTTTCTCCCTGGCGACATCACTGAGTTGCTCTAAGGCTGCCAAAGTTGCAAAGGCATCGAAAATTGAAGGGGGGCGAGAGAGAAGTTCATTCTCGACCCCAGAGCTCTTCTCTTTTGCGCATGACCGAGGGAGAGAAGAGCTCTGGGGAAGCCTGTGTCAGAGTTAGCTGCGATTGGTTTTCGGGAGAAACAATGCAAATGCATCCGATTGGTTCATTTTTGTACGCGCCAAAACTGAAACAAACGGCGCACTTTTTCCTGGGCAGACCGGACCTGACGGGCAAGTTTTGGCTCGGCGCAAAAAAGTTAGAAAAACAAACATGAACGAATCGAGCGAAACATCGAAAAAGCCGTGCAAGTTGCGAATGTTAAAATCTGTCGCTGTAATTCACGTCTTCTAAACTATTATGATCGAAGAGATCTTTTCGGGAACACATCGGAAAGAGAAAATCTTCTGCAAGCGCAAAACGAAATCGGGAAGATCGAAGTATCAAGACGGAAGACGTCCTTCCAACCGCGACCAAGATACGAAGGAAATACTTCAGAAAAATAACTGGACTGGCAAAGGGCATATGTGATTCCAAAAACCTTTGTTCTAAATCAAGGGAAAATCGTGACGTCGCACTGTTGTATCGGTGTTAATCAGTCCCCTAGCCAATGTTAACTGCGTTTATAATTTTTGCTAAAGTGTTCTATGACTATTTATAGTATGTCGGCAATAGATCGTCAACGTTTGTCATCAAGAAAACTGCAAACGAGGTTGGCTAACGGTTACTAGAGGACGCCGAAGACCAATAGCAAGAGCCCCAAAATGACGAAGAA
Source organism: Cladopsammia gracilis (assembly GCA_022457155.1). Classification (NCBI taxonomy): domain Eukaryota; kingdom Metazoa; phylum Cnidaria; class Anthozoa; order Scleractinia; family Dendrophylliidae; genus Cladopsammia; species Cladopsammia gracilis. The sequence goes on along the minus strand of JAJGOT010000401.1, from coordinate 469,440 downwards.
GAAAGAAGAGGACGACTGTCTTGTGACTCCCACCCCTGCTAAAAGAGAATGCGATTTTCACTTATTGCCTATCAGCTCATTTGCATAAACATAGCTTTTTGGATCTGAAACAGTGAGAATTCAAGGAAATCCTTGAAAACTTCCAGAAGGCAGACTGAGTATGTGCACATGCAGGAAACCACAGGAGAAGTTTGTGTGTGTCACCTTTGAGACTTTAGATGTGAAAACACAATGACATTTAATAGTCAGACCTTTATACGGATTGGGACACACAGATTTTTAGACCTCATTAGCCAGGAATTAAAACAAACGACTTGAAATCTTGCATGGAACACTTTGAGTGTGTATTGATATGGGAAAATGAAAGAAGAGGTTGTATCTGTTGCTTTTCGCAATTCAGGGCTGAAAAGAGAAAGACAATTTGACCTATTGCTTGTTAGCTCATTTGCATATAAACATAGCTTTTTGGACCTGAAAAAGTGTAAATAATTCAAGGAAATCACTTAAAAACTTCAAGACAGTAGCCTGAGCATGTGCACATGTAGGAAACCACAGGGAAAGTTTGTGTGTGTCACCTTTGAGACTGAAAGATGTAAAAGCACAATGACATTTTTAGTCAGACCTTTATACGGGTTGGGGTCAATACACAGACCTTTTTGGACCTCATAAGCCAGGAATTAAAACAAATAACTTGAAATCTTGCATGGAACACTCTGAGTATGTCTAGTTAATGAAAATGAAAGGGGATGTCTGTATCTGTTGCCAATCGCAATTTTGGTCTGAAAAGAGAATGACAATTTGACCTATTGCTTGTTAGCTCATTTGCATAAACATAGCTTTTTGGACCTGAAAAAGTGCAAATTCAAGGAAATCACTTGAAAACTTCCAGAAAGCAGACTAATTATGTGCACATGTAGGAAACCACAGGGGAAGTTTGTGTGTGTCACCTTTGTGACTTTAGATGTGAAAACACAATGACATTTTTAGTCAGACCTTTTAAAACGGTTTGGGATCGACACACAGACCTTTTTGGACCTCATAAGCCAGGAATTAAAGCAAAGGACTTGACATCTTGCATAGAACACTCTGAGTATGTCTAGATGATGGAAACGAAAGGGCAAGTCTGTTCGGAATTCTGGGCTTAAAAGAGAATGACGTTTTGATGTCTTCCTTCTTGGCCAATTTGCATAAATATAGATTTTTGGACCTGAAACACTAGGAATTCAACAATTTATCACTTGAAATCTTGCAGGCAACACTATATGTGCAGGTAATCAATCAATCGCTCAATCAGTCCCTATTTGCCTTGTTTCAATACAAATTACAAGAGTTACATAACAGATACTTTACATGAAAAGGATATATATATATAAAACTGCATGGGGATTTTGTATCATGATTTTTTTTGGATGTTTTGTCCATTTCAATTTTATTATATAATGTATAGTTATTATTTCTTTGAGGAGAATATGAATTTCAATCTTACATTTTTTATGTCATTCTATATTACTGAGTATTTAATACAACTGGTATGTAATTAGGGTTTGTGTATGTCTGAGGATAAGATAAAATAATTTATATAACGTCGATAAACGTGAGGATGACCTTGTATTATAATTATGGACTTCTTTTGGTAAGTCGAAAAAAAAAATCATTAAAAAAATAGTGGTAACATATTATTGAAGGAACGAAACATAAACAGTGCAATGGCCTCATTGTTTTTATATGTCATCTAAAGGTAAATTATATTGACCACTCGTTAAAAAGTGGAAGCGAAATCATAAGTCTGTGTCGGTCACCGTTCTGAATGAGGTCTGAATTGAAGAGGGTGGGAAATTAACCGCATTTCGACGTCCAGCTGAGTTGCAAACTCGCGTGCGTGCGTGCGCGGGGTTTCCCAGAGCTCTTCGGTCGCGCGGCCCAAAAAAAAAGACCGTGAGCTCTGGGGTCGAGAATGGAGAGAAGTTGTCTTATTGGCATTCCCATATAATATTAATAGTATTGCAATAACAATGATGAATATAATAATTACTAATTACGGATTAACAATTATCACACCTCAAGGACGCTTCATATAAATCAAAGGGCTCTTAAAGCCATCTCGTTAATGCGTTGAAACATGAGGTTAAAAAAAGAAGAATCTAAAATAAATATAAAATAAATATGGTAAAGATGGCGTTGTAGAATCAGACATTATGTAGAAAATGCGAGGCGCAGTAGTCAACTGGATATGGTTCTTGGCAGGATAGAGAAGATTGAGAGAACTTGGTTTGAAAATTCGTGTTGGTGCAAGTCAAAAAAAGTTATGAGTAACAAAGAATCACGAGTGTGAATGTAAATAATTTTGATGTTAGTGAAGTGAAAGTGAAAGACTTTTCCCGCCTTGCTAGCTAATTGACGATGAAAATGTGTTGTTGGTTCAATTTACACAGTGCATTTTCAGTTATTCATTGTCTATTTTCTGTTGGGATATCTGACAATGGAAAAGACTTTCTAAATCAAATACAATAGATTGCCGCAATCTCAAAACAATTAAAAGCCCACATCGATAATACGTCACGTGCAATGACTTTATATCTGATCAGATGAGACGTTAATATTAATTATCAAAATATCAATTGACACAACAAATGGTGACTGAATCTTGAATATTCTTTAAAGTAAGGCCCGATTCAAACATTGAACTTCAAATTTGCCGAATCTAATGGAAGGAGGCCGTAACAACATGTCATTTCTCAAGAGCTGCCTTTCCCCATGCCAGGACAATTTGAGCTATGTTTAGCAGACATCGCGCCATCAGCCATTTCTTTTTCAACTCTCCAGCAGTATTCGAAAATAGAACGAAAGTCAAAATTTATGGTATTTTGCTGTTCCTACTCTTGCATAATAAAACGGAAAGTTTTGTAGTTAGCTAAAGTATCAAGTCTGCTGTTTTATATATTTTAACGTGAAAAATGGCGGGAAAATGGTGATCACGTGGTCATTTTTCGGTCACGTCTGCTATGGACGCACTTATATAGAAAATATTGGGTCTGGAGCGGATAAACAGGGCACCACTCCTGGCGGTCACTTTTTTAGTTTCCCTTAGATCGAAATGAGGTTCATGACAGGCCTGCACCGACTCCGCTATGTGATTTTGTGGTTGCGATGCATTTATATTAGCTTTCAAAGTTTGGCTGTTATGAGTCGTGTCGTTAAGTGATTTACGTCTTGTATGATGTGTTAGGCGGCGTTTTGTAAATAGTTGTCAGGAATGGTTGGTTTTGAACGAAACTCCATTTTTCATCAGTATTTCTTTAAGGTTTTTCAGTCGTGGGTGAAATGTTGTGACAAAAGGCGTTATTATCTCGCGAGTTTTTTTTCGTTTTGTTTTCATGCCAATTGCGTTCCGGCAAAAGTGAAATTCAGAATACCAGTGCATTTAGGAGGGTGCTGATGGGGTTAACAGTTAACTGACAATTGCCCAAAAATATAGTAGTTAACTGATAAATGAAAAGTTACCGTATTTTCTCTATTAAATGCCCCCGGCGTTTATTTCAAACTTGGCCTTGTGGACCCGGCGTTTCTTTGTATCAGCAGTTTTTTCTCGCCCGCCATTTTTTAAGAACGGGTTATTATTCGTTTTTCTTGGCAGCCTTGTACCTTGCCCTTAAATCTTAAGTTAATTATACCACAAACAAACGTTTGAGGAGCTTACTTACAACTTCCTCAATTATACCCGGCGTTTATTCGGGGCCCGGCGTTTAATCGAGAAAATACGGTGACAGTTAAGTGACATTCTATTAATTATACTAAATTAACGATTGTTGTTGTTAATAAAAGCAACATAGTTTTTTTCCTAACAGCAAAGCTATTTTGTGACTTTTACCTGCCTCGCTGCGTGACCAGGTGACATATTAACCGATATTATATGCGAAAGGTACCAGGGTCGTAGAGCGTTGACCTTGATCTCCGTGATGGCGTCGAGTGGCGTGGTCAAAGTTATTCTGAGTTTTTATCGAGATGATGACAAAGGATCGGCATTCGAATGACACATAAGTCGCATACCGTTTGACATGTCAAAGCACAATTCAATGGACATATAATCAAACAATAAGCGGAAAGTTTGGACTCGGTGAGTTTGATTTAAAGTTGTTCCGATTAGAGAAGATCGACGGGAAAGCTGTTACAAAGGCTCAGTTGGAAATGGAGCTACCTTTTCTAATGGGAAGTGCGACAAGTGAGATGCAAGGTGTGTATTTTGTTTCGTCATTTTGTCCTAGCACGCGAACGCGGGTTGACCCAGGGGTTGACCACACGAGCCCTTTTCAGTGTTAGATTAAATGAGTAAGATTTCTGATTACACTAAAACCTGTATTAAGCAGACTCCAAAGTAAGTGGACACACCGTATTTTATTGGACACAAGCATCAGTGAGTTTCGATTTTTTTCCTTCCCACACTCTCTGTGTACGATCCTGTATCAAACAGACATCTTTAATACTGACGATCCTTATTACGGTTTTGGAAGCTATCTTGACAGGTGAGAAATTATGGTTTTTGTATGAGAATCTAATGTCGAATAATTTTCGTAAAGCGGCTGTTCTAAGTCCAATCCCGAAAACGCATTCACTCTGGTCATTCTCATGGCCTTTAAAGTATCCTTATCTTAACTTTGCAAATTTAAAAGCCTTACTGATATACGTAATTTCCTACTTGTCAAGCTAAATCACTTGATAAGATCAATGAATGAAAATATTGAAATGAACCGATTTCCGACAGCGTGACCCAGTTAAAAAAGAAAAACATAAAACTTTCTTATACAAGCGCATGAGTATAGGCTACCAGTGCAGCCTCTTGTTAACTGACAATTGGCCGAAAAAATAGTAGTTAACTGACAATTGGGTACACCCATTAGCACCCTCATTTAGCAGTGCTAGATTAATTTGTCGTGTGTTTGGCCTTGTTTACAAAATGGTAAAGTAAGCTCACTGTAGCTGTCGAGAAAAAGCTGCGCCGGGTTTACAGCTCTTTACAGGCAAATTCACCGCGAGAAACAAGTTCAAGCATCACGCTTCAGTGAATGTTCTGACACCTATAGAATGAATTGAGTTCCATTGTAATAATGTAATGGATAGTATCAATTATATATCCGGAAAAAATCTGGTCATTTCACGAACAGAAATCTAGAACCGGAAAGGAGGAAAGAGTTACGCGATTAACATCGGAACGGATAGATTGCCGTCCAAAATGGTGGCCTGTTCAGATGTGTGTTACTTTTCCTGTATACCCTCTTAAAGTTTGATGTTCCCAATGTTTACGTATTTTTCTACGAAAGAGACGATAACTTAATTTGTAATAGGAACGAAATTAAAAAAGCCCGTCAAGGTTGTTGAAAGGAGGTGTCGCAGAAGATTCCTGTCAGTTTTTAGAATTTTCAGTCAGTTCAGTTGCAACCTGTTGGTAAACGAACTTGAAATGTTCACCTGTATACAGACTTCTATTTTATGAGAGGGGGTGAATGCAGCGATCTGTTTTTGGTCGTATCGTAAGTGTCTTAGTAAAGGCTGTAATTTTAGCTTGTATTCGCTACGCTTTATAGCTTCGTGGAGCTCGCTAAAACCTTCGTTGGCATTTTTGACAGTCTAGCGACTGTTACGTTTAAGCCTAGCTTTTTCAGCTGCAAGTAGAAGGTAAGTCTTCTAAAAACCTATTAAGAAAAATTTAATACAGTGCACCAAGGATATAGATAAGTAAAGTTTTAAGGGGTTGCAACGGTTAAATTCCTCTTCATAAATATTTCAATACTATTTATCTTTTGAATTAAGAGTAAACTAAATAGGTATTGAGTCCATCCATTTGAATTAATGATTTCAACTGATTTTTAAAGGCCTTAATTATTATATTGTCTACGAACTTCTCATTGCGTTAAAACCACACGGCTAGGCCTTGCACGCTCAGCTTATTACAAGTGCACGACTCATTGTCGTACATTTTTATCCAATTGAATTCCGGTTATGCAAAAATTGATTAAACTCGAACCCTTCGTAGAACTCGAAGTTTACGCTAACTGTAACAAAAATCGATTACATTGAAATGTCATTATTTGGCAAGAGAATAGACCAAAATCTTGTAAAATTTTAAACTTTCCCGGAAATTTCTTTCACAGTGTGGCGCGTATAAGCAACTGATCTTGAAAATCCACCGGCATAAAACCATCCGAGCCAAATGAACAAGCATTTGAGAATGCAATGAAATTCATCGGAACTTGAATATAAAATTTGAACTCATTTGAGTCAGAACAGCGAATTGATAATAATTATGTTTCGTTTCTTGATAGATCATGGCAGGTAGGTTCATACTTGCGTGAGAGCTCTAGAATAATTCAGGAAATAACGCTTTTCCACTTATGCTGATAAGTGTTCATGTTTAAAATTCTAAGCCGCCACCCGCGTACTAGAACAAACGCAAATTTTGCTCTGCCATATCGCTCATATTAAAACACAAACTTTCCCGTCCCATTTAACTTTCTTAAAACGTCGCCATTCGTAAAAATACACCGTGAAATTCTCAAACTGCGTTTGCCAAAAAACGCATTTGACCTATTTTTGGCTTTACGACAAATGATTGAAGCTGATAGGTAACGTGAGATATCGAAACTTAAGAAGAACTTAATGCCTTTGAGGTAACGTAATGTGAGATATGACAAGTTCATGACACGTTCTGACATCCCAATACCCTAGGGAAATTAACAATAGGTCCGGGGGTGCTCCCCAAAAATTTTAGGTGCAGTATGTGACGCCCTTCTTGAAATCCTAACCGGTTTAACCAACCATATCTTCAATGCCCTAATATAACTTCTATAAAGAAGAAGGAAGAAACCCCCCGGACAAAAGTCCACAAAATTTTGTTGACAACTTTTGTCCCTTTTTTCGTGACTGACTCCGAAATCTCGCTTAATGCGCATGCGTATTAACGAGATAAAAACGGCTCATATATTTTTTTTTTACAAATCACGGGATCTATGCTATTGAAGAAAAATACAATCAGGCCTTCGTCTGCTAAATTCTAAAAACTTGCACAATATCATCTGTCGCAAAATAAGTTGTTCCGTAAATCAACATATGAGACTCAGTAGGGAAAGAAATGACACTCATCTTCTACACTTTTTGAATGGCAGCATTCGCAGCTCCTTAGTTCTCTTTACGTTATCTTATGTTTTATTTAATTTCACAGAATACTTTCCATTTCGGGTTATGTCTACAGTATGCTCTACCAAACAATTTAAGTTTCACACACAAGCGACTGTTTTGCCAAAGCCGACACACGGCGTCTATCAAATAATTTACGCTTGACATACAAGCGACTGTTTCGCTAAAGCCGACACACGGCGTCTATCAAATAATTTACGCTTGACACACAAGCGACTGTTTTAGCTAAAGCCGACACACGGCGTCTACCAAACAATTTACGCTTGACACACAAGCGACTGTTTTGCTAAAGCCGACACACGGCGTCTACCGAAAATTTACGCTTGACACACAAGCAACCGTTTTAGCTAAAGCCGACACACGGCGTCTGCCAAATAATTTACGCTTGACACACAAGCGACTGTTTTAGCTAAGGCCGACACACGGCGTCTACCAAATAATTTACGCTTGACACACAAGTGACTGTTTAGCTAAAGCCGACACACGGCGTCTACCAAATAATCCACGCTTGACACACAAGCGACCGTTCTAGCTAAAGCCGACACACGGCGTCTGCCAAATAATTTACGCTTGACACACAAGCAACCGTTTAGCGAGAGCCGACACACGGCGTTTACCAAACAATAAACGCATGACACACAAGCGACCGTTTTAGCTAAAGCCGACACACGGCGTCCACCAAGTAATTTACGCTTGACACACAAGCAACCGTTAAAACGCTTGAAACACAAGCGAACGCACCGATAAAGGCGACACACGCCGCTATAAATTTGAGCTAGACATACGGACGAAAATAGCAAAAGAACCGACACTCGGCGTATATAATTTATGCTAGACACCGACGTGCGAAGGAGTAACCAAATAACCGACGCTAAATAAACAAAGCTAGACGCATGAACCGAGTGTGAATAGAGCGAAAGAGAAAACACTTTGCAAATACCTCGTTTAACTGTACTTGCTGATTCGCTTCCGCCCCTTCCGCGGGCTGTGGCATTGCGGCTGGCGGAGCTGGGTCAACGGCAGGAACTGGTGGTGGTGGAGCGATATTAGCCAAGGCTCGTAACTGATCAGCAGCCGGTTCTTTAGGCACAGCCATGATGTCATCCAATCTGCGTTGGCTTGAGAAAGTAAGCTCACAAACACGAAACACGCGGTTGGGCTTCGGCGACGCGACGTTAAGAAAACCGAAAATTCCTTAAACCTTACCGGCTTGGATATCTCTTTCGAAATGCCATGAATCTAAGCAGCGGGATCTTTATATCAAGAGACATTGCACGTGGGAACTAAGCATCATATAACGTAGCTAGCCATTCACGAGCCGGGTTACGTAATCCACGCCCGCCGGAATTCTGCGGCATATTTATGGATGAAAATATCAGGTAATATTTTGCACATCGGTTAGCATACACAGTGAATGTTTTAAAAAAAATCCATCGATCGGTTTCTCAGATTTTTGCAAAAGCCATTAAAATCGAAAATTACCCAAAAATTGCACATCGAAGCGATGTTAGGAAAAAAGGTAGTTCTCTAGATCGTAAAAGCGAAAGTAAACAAAACTTTCAATGTTTACAAACATAACATCAAGCTACTTTTTGACTTATCATTAAGTAATTTCACAAAACCAGTGTTAATCTCTCGATCAATATAACACCAGTACACAAATAGTAAGGTTCGAAATGTTATTGCGATTTATTTTAATTCAAACACACAGAATTTTTTTAATTCTTGCAAAATATATATGCCATATACCATATTTTAAGATGCCTATGTGGGATTTTCAATGCGAAATCTTAAACGCGCTAAATTTAACTTTTACTGATTTCTAAGTTTCTTGTTTATCGTTGTCATGGTAATATCGATTTTACCAGAAATTATTTATTGCCAAACTTCAATTCAAAACCAGTTAGTGGTGAAAATTTCACGTTGATCTGACTTAGAGAAGGCCGCCAACAAGCCGATTGAAAAATGTTGGTATGGTCTCCAGAAAACTGTATCGAACCACCTTAAATGAAAGACTAACGTAGTACAAAAAAAAAAACATTCTTTGAACGCCGTATATCCCGTTCTTTATTTCTCTTGATATGAGAAATTACACTAGGCATTGTGCGGCATAAATCAAGGACCAAGAATTAGTAAGTAAAACTGTCCTTTCTATTCTCCGGGAAGACATGTGACTTATTAAACTGAACTAAAATATAAGTAAATGAAACACACCATATGTAACACAGAACATAATATTTTTTATATAAAAGTTGAGTTCTCATCCATTACCTTTTTGGCTCTTCCGTGACCATATTTGAAGTTTTGATATGCTAACCCAAAATCAGTCACCTTACAAACATAATTTTTATCCAGAAGGACGTTTCTTGCTGCCAAATCGCGATGAATTATCTGAAAACCAAACAAGGAAAAATAAAAGTATACTCACTTTTGAACATTTTTTGTTCAGCAGTATCAACAGATTGATAAAACCATGGACAAATACCGTTTATGATCGCACGTTTTGTGTACATTGTCATAGGGTATGTTGGTAAAGAAATAAAAAAAAAACGTGCCGAATGCATTATTGAGTTACATAAGCACGCGGGAATTTTTAAGAACACGAGAGAAGTGCAGAGAAGCACGAGCCAAAGGCGAGTGCTTCTCGCACTTCTCGAGTGTTCTTAAAAATTCCCAAGTGATTATATAACTCTACAATGCACGAGGAACAAGTTTTTTTTTATTTCTTTTATAAAATAAAAACGGTTATAATGAACCTTACGTAACGCGCGTGCTTTATCGAGTTATAATGAACTCGGTTTAACCAATCATAGCGCGCGCATTTCCTTGAGCATTTTATAAATGTATACAGCTAAGACGCATGAGTTTTTCCGATATCCTTTTGCAGAAAAGTTGCCCAAAAACAAATTTCTGTTGTTGTTGCTGTTGTTTTATTCTTTTTACTTACAAAGGTATTGGCAACATCTACAAGATTTACAGTGCACTTGTCTGTTATGTCTATATGAACATTACGCGCTGGCACGACAAGTATTTCGCGTGAGCTATGAAGGGATTGATAGAAAATGGGCAGATCATCGACGATTGACGTCAAACTAAAGTTTAAAGAGTCAAATTCCACTGAATTTGTAATTTGTGGCAAACCCGTTAGTGCACTGGATGTTTAAACTCTTGTTATCGCTGGGTCTGCATCTGTCTTTTGTAAAGGATACGTTCGTTGACCCATCAAAATTAATACAAACTATTAACTTTTTTGTTTTAACTAGCGTCTAGAGTCACTGGAGGAAAGAGCGATAACTTTGAATGAAGTGAGTACTACCAAGGGTACTCGGCATTTTCTTGTATGGGCGTTTGGGTCATTTGGAGAAGGAATTTTAGAAGGAAACCGTGAGTGGCCCTGCTGAATGGGAATGATTTTTGTAGGAGAGATGAAGCCCATTCAGATGACCCCGACGTGCGACAAATATTTGTGGGGCTTCTCGTATAAGATAAATTGAGTAAAATTTTAAACTCGTGAGAGACTTCGTGAAGAATCTCTGCCTGAACTATCAACGCCAATTTGCAAAGACGTGTTAAACTGGCCTACCCAAACGGCGAGTCGAGCGTGTAGATACGTTGCCCAGGGATCGCTCTATTGATGCACTCCCGGATGAGGACATAAGCTTTGGCAGCCCCAACAGTCTACAGGGGCGCATCAGTTTGCACTGGCTAATCGTTGGGGTCATAACCTGTCAGACTGGCCAAGTTTATCTGGGTTACTAGCCATACGGAGAAGGTTAAAAAGAAGTAAATTTGGGAAGGTCTCGGGCAGACACTGACCCTTCGAGACTGTCGATTAATCGGCAAGCTGTTGGACGTGGTTGCAGAACAGGTGGCAGCGGTTTAGTCGTGAAAGGGTGGAACAGTTAGCCGTAAGCGACAAGCCTTGTGTATATTCGATATCGTGGAACAGTTGCTGGAAACACGGCGGAGCCGAACGCCATTACAAGGATCATTTAAGGTAATTTTGGTTCTTTTGCACATTTCCTCACCAGACTTGCACATTCACTTGGGTTCAGATGTCCAAATAATTTCAACTGTAAATAACTGCAATGACTCCTGTGAGCCAACTCCTAAATATGAAATGCTCTACATATCTGCCTCGGGCTCATATTTAATCGATATTCCCTAACAAAAGGGCGTCGAAATGTAGTCAGTTAGAAATTTTGACAGTACATGTACTAAGCCGATTTAGTTGAGGAGACACTCGAGTATACGTATAACCTCTATTGTATAAATAAATAAACACTTTCGATAAGATCGCCAACTTCATCTATATATACAACGCGTAACGCAATGTTACGGTATATTTTAATTGTAAACACGGTTCGAAATATTTGAAAATACCGTAATCCTCGATATGATATATGTGATATTAAAGGTTTACAGTTCAGTAGAAAAACTCAAAGATATATTTTCAATTCAGTAAGGAACAGATCCATTGACGATATCGGAAAGTTGACATTTAGCGCATATAGCGGCGTCACCGCGATAAATAACTTTCATGACAAAAATCGCACAGGTTTTAATTCAGACTGAGCTTAATGTTGTTTTTGGGTGGCAATTTTAGGATAAAGTACTTAATATAATTAATTAAGACTTTCGATAAGAGTTGCCAACTTCATCAAATGTCCGTTAAAAAAGAAAGAGAGAGAAACGTCGGGCGGTTATTCGATGTTCCTACCATGATTCGAACTCAGGAGCTTAATACTTAATATAAATTTTGTTATATTATGTTTTGTTTTGTTAGTAGTTCACCTACCCCTCTGGATCCAAGGTACACCATTCCGGTAGCAATTTGCTTGGCAAATAACACCAGGTCATATGTCTGCAGCTGCACGGTCGCGTCCTCTCCCACATGATACCGATCATCAATTCCCCGGCTTTTTCTCAAGTATCCCAGCAAATCTCCATAAGCCATGTACTCCATGACGAGAATTGGTTGAACTGCAAGCACCGATAAATCATTTTAAATGCATTTGCATGTAAATTGAGTCGAAGCCTGGAATTTTGTTTTGTTTATTATTGGATGGTTACCAAACGAGAACAATAGTTTGCTTCAAGAATGTGGCTTGTGATTGGACCGAAGTTTATACAAGTATACAAGCATATACAAGTATATATATATATATATATATATATATATATATATATATATATATATATATATAACATAATTGTATGTTGTATATATATATATATATATATATATATATATATATATACTTGCATACAAGTATACATGTATACTATACATGTATATGTATATGCATATGTATATACATGCAAATACATATGCATATACAAGTACGATACTGCAGGTCCGCTTACTCCTCGGAGACGTAAAGTCAAACATTAAACTCAGTGCATGCCAAATGCTTTCCAATAACTGAAAAAAGATTGTATTCTACACACTTAAGCGAAAGATCTAACCTCGGACATACACGGAGGCGGGTGGGGAGGTGGGTGGGCAGGCGAGTGGGGAGGCGGGTGGGGAGGCGGGTGGGGAGGGGGGTGGGGAGGGGAGGGGGGTAGGGAGGTGGGTGGGGAGGCGGGTGGGTATTGAGGGGGTGGGGTGGATTCCCTTAAGGTTTTTCCCGGACTTGTTGAAAAGCATTTATTCTTAGCACATGCCGTCTTCAGTAGCTGTTCGTTTATCATTATATGTTATATCTATTAGATGTAACATATTTTCAAAATATTGCAACCCCAAAATCCACGGTGGGGGTAAAAGTTTGGGTGTACGTCCGAGGATTAACCCTAAATACGAAACCACTCGCAAACACTAATCAGCAAAAGCGCCATCTCTGTCATAAACGATTTAGATTTAGATTTTACCTTCACAATCAACATTAACCGATGATCATGAATCTTTTTTGTATGTGTAGCTTTTCAGCTTTGGGTCTTAAAAGAAACGCACGCTTACAATCTTTTCATACCAACTATAGTAATGAAATCAGTATGAAAAGCTGAGGGAAGTACTGGGAAAATAACAAAACAAATGACAATCGTTTACGTGTGGTAGTAACACAACCAATAAACTTGACAATGTTTGGCGCAGCATCTTCTGCAAGACGTTTTCCCAACTCGATCTCCCTCATCAGCGCAGTTCTTCCATTCTCACCAGCAAGGGCTGCAATTTGAGAAATAAGATTACATTCTGATAGCTACAATTTCTAATACGTACATACAACACAACATTGGATATATAACACGGTTGTCTATGCGAGCACTCTAATTTTAATGATTGTTTTTGATGGAAAAACTTAATCCATTTAACCCTATTTAGACCGCGGGGGCGGGGGGGGGGGGGGGGGGGGGGGGGGCGTGGAATTTTCCCTCCCCCGTCCCAGTCGAAGACTATAATAGAAATGCTCGGTCTGAATAGGGTTAAAGTTTTGTATTCGTATAAACACCACACGTACATCGTTTGTATATAAAAAGAGGATTTAACGTATAGCGCGTGTAAATTAATGTACGAGTGGTAAATATGATGTACAAATCAATGTAGTGATTCAACAGTTTGCACATTATTAACTACCAAAAAATACAAGTGCAAAAAAAAGGCAAACACTATGTTTTAAATTGGAACTAAGGATTATTAATATCGATGTTTACACAGGTTAATCCATCAAACATAAAACTGGTATCAATTGAGATCCTGCATTACCAACTAAAAAATATACATATAAAAATATGAATTAAGATATAATCGTGCTAGATTTTTTAAAAGTAACGATTAAATGGATAAAACCAATTAAGAATGCTTGACATTTAAAAGTAGTAAACAGGGAGGTTATAAAGTAACAAAGTTCTAATGAATAAAAGCTATGATGGCGCGAGTGCGGTCCTTTAGTTCAAACGTTTTAGCATTTATGGGTGAATTATTAAAACTTATAAAAAGGATCGCTTTGGAAGTCATATATCTTCAGGAATTTAATGTCAGTAACATTTTAACCCTCGGACGTACAAGGGTGGGAGGGGAGGGTGGATACCTTCTCCTCTCCCATTAAGGGTTTTCTCGGATTTTTAAAAGCCTTTATTGTTAGCTCATGCCGTTTTCAGTAGGTGTTCATTTATCCTTGAGACAAATTTTGGTAAAGTTTTACGACAATCCGTTTCTATGGTAACGGGACATGACGTCATAAGTAGCATGGGGTCAAGCCATTTTTTAAATAAAAAAATCGTGTTTTACACCCTTTTCGGTAAAAAAAAGACACGTAAAGTGTTACCAAAAGCAGCAAAATGTTTTGTTATATCATATTTTAGAACTCCATAAAAAAAAATTTGCACTTTCCGCATTTTTCTGATAAAGTTGAATTTTTAGTTAAATCCGTTGTCCATTTTGGATGACGTCATGGACCTCCAGCAGCACCATAATCTATAATATTTGCATTATTTTGTAGAACACATCACAGGCTATCAATAAGAAGTAAAATATTTCCGAAATATTGTAACACCGCAAAAACCCAAGGGAGAGGTTGCAACTTCCCCCTCCCACCCCCCCCCCCCCCCCCCCAATTGTACCACTGTGGGGTATAAGTTTGCGTGTACGTCCGAAGGTTAAAGTAATAAAAAGCAACGCTTTGGAGTTTTTAGATATTATTAGGTAAAATACCGTCAATGCTAACATATCTTATGTATATAAGAGGTCTGTTGGTATTCTGGCACCGTAAGAGTGGCAAATAAGGAATTTTTCTTTTGTTTTCCTCAGAGTGCGAGGGGGCGTAATTCTAATCACAATTAGTTTTATCACGTTTCAACAGTTGTTCAGGCAAAACAAAATGTAGCAAAACTAAAGATAACTGCTGATTAAAAGTAAAATTCTTACTAGCCACGAGCTGTCGTATACGACGTTTTTTTCGCGTAATTACATTTTTGTTTTGCAAAAAAATGTTTCGAACGCTATAAATTGCTCATTGAAAAAAAAAAGAAAACCCATAGAACATATTTATGAACTTTCACAAAGTTAAAATCGTCGACAAAATGGGTAAATAACGCAAACTTACGTAGTTTTTAGCCAAAACGTTTTCCAAAATTATAATTGCTTGATTAGCGCGCGCATACAACAGCTCGATGTAAACAAACTGTTTTAACAAACAAAAACATCGTTAAAGTTTCAGTTCGAATAATTTTTTAACTTTCACTTCTTTTCCACTTGTCGCAAGAAAATGATGTATTTTAATAGTAACCTGTCAAAACCGTTTTTCAATGCGGTCACGTGAAAACGGTTTTTATTCGTCCGTACTTTACCCATAATGCACAGCCGCCATTATATTTGCATGTTCCGAAAGTTGGAAAAAGATACCTAGCAAATGTGACGTCAGAGACTCAAAATTAAAATTCCTGTGTTTACGTTCTCCACAAAACCTATGTAAAACGCACGTGCAGAGGCACTGTTTTCGCGCATTAAAACTATTCTTTTATGCCGTTCTCGCTGCCGCTGTCGTCGCGAGTGGTAAAATCAGATCTATGATTCGAGGCATACAGCAGTTTACAATTGAGAGTCATAGTATAAAACCAAAACCAAAGTTAGCTGTAAATAACTCTGACCAATCACAACAGACGCAAACAATCCAACGAACCAATCAGAACTCGAAGCAAATACATGCAGTCGGCGCCAAGCGCGGGAAAACGCGTGCGAGTAAGTCACGATTGGTTTTGGTTTTACTTCTGATTGGTTAAGAAAGTGGCGCGAGATTTTTTAGCCAATCACAAAGCGTAGCAATGAAAAACCAAAGCAATCGCATACTTAATTTCGACACTCAATTGAAAACCGCTCTATCGGGAAAGTGCTTTGCAATTTTCATTTAAAACATCAAACTGGCAAGTTTTCTTTCGAAAATCAGTGAATTCTGTAAATTCCGAAGTGAGGAGACCTTGGGAACGAATTGGTGAGTCTCAGGAGATTGTAATAACGTGTCATATTGGAATCGTTTGGGTGCGTATATGCACTCTAAATTGCTATGTTAAATAAAAACAGCAAATATCTACTGCAGCTAGCTTTTTCAGCCGGGCACTAAATATGGTGTGCCAGTTCTTTTCATGAATTGTACAAGCGTTTAGCCCACATAAACATAAGGTTCACGCTGCAGATTTTACCCTGTCTTTACAACACCATTTATTTCAATAGCCAACCGCAATGTATTTGAAATACTTTTCAAGTATCACTGATGTGAGTAATTTGACAGTACGAGTCGTCTAGTTATTACTCGTGGCGTACAAGTTTTCATTACAATACAAGGCGTTCATGGATAGATAGGACCATTTGATATTGTGTTCGTGGCTTATTGCCGTGGGATTTTTGTTCTAGCAAGTTTTGTGTTTTATATAACTTGCCATTTGCTAAGCGATCGAGGTTTCAAGTGTCGGCTACTGAATGTAGTGAATGTAGTGTAGTCTTACTTTTTAGACATAATTTTAGGTTTCTCCGTAAATTTAAAGCACTTAAAACACTCGAGAATGAATGCTGCAACTGTGGGTTAAAGACGCCACGAGTTGAAGCTCTGTATAGCTTCTTGTTATATTAAATGAATTCAATAGATTCTCACGTGTGAAGCATTTCGCGGCAACAGGCATTCGTCTTGCTCTTCCATCGGCTGCATTAAAATTTGCTTTCCAAACTGCTCCGAATGACCCTATACCAATGACCTCTTGAAGTTTTATACGGCTTGGCTCGATCTCCCATTTATCCGCCACGTCTTGATTCAAGACTTCCATTTCAATCCCTTGCTCTTCATCAGGATTAGAAGGTGCACTGTAAAAGTCACTTAAAGAATTAATTGTCAGAATTGAGAGCCTATGGCAAAATTTAAAAATTATGTTTGCTATTAGATTCATATGATATGGACACGAATACGTCTCAATGCTCCAGAGTAAGCTGTTCACTTTTCAAAATATGCATCAAAGAGTCATTGTCCGAAAAAAAATGTTATAAAGAACACTGAAGTGCTTAAGCGCTTGTTAAAGCGGGCAGCTGTTAAAAATAGTAGACTAACATATTTTATATGGGAAATAATAGCTTTGTTTTCATTTCACTTGCGGGCGGCTTAACTCAGTAACAACTTCACTTTTTATCTTTATAATAATTCCAATCAAACCACCAATGGCCATGGCATGATTCATCTGTCTGAACACAGTTGATTAATTATAATACGCGACGATTTTCCGTTCCGAAGAATTCAAAGGTACATTTTGTTATGTATATTGGCATAAGGGTTACGGTCGAGTCATGACAATTAAAATTAGCCCCATATTCAGGATATCTGTTCCACAATTTTTCTTAATTTGCCGATTTTCAACCTTGTTATACCGACGATAAAGAGATCGGGCTGACAAATCGAAGCCTGTACATTGGGTCTAGCTTGAGACGAAAATGAGTTTGAGATAGGTCCAAAAACTACCAGGAGACTATACATGTAGACCTTACTTCTTCCGTGATCCATTGTATAAGTCGCTCGTTCGACGAATAGAAACGCAAAAGAGTGGTATTAAGAGCGCCTGTTTCTGGTGAAAAGCTAAACGTTGATTATGATGATTGTTATGATGGTAATGATCATGATGATAATGATGTGCGTCCATTGTTGATAGTGAGGACCATCAACATTCCTTTGCGGATATCTATGCGGAGGAGATAGTTAGTGAGTTCAAAACGGGCGTAGAAGTGACTCCCTTTGGTAGGAAAAGTGTGCCGGAGATGGAGAAGTAGAGGTTCTTGCTGATCGTTTTTTTGCGCTGGAAGTGCTTAATCTTTGCTTCGACTATGCAGCCCTCCCCAGCGATAGGAAGTCACCTAATGAGAGTGCGCCAGAAGGTATGGTCCATGGCTGTAAGCGCCCAGGAAGTGCTTGGTCTATCTCAAGGGCTTTAAAGACAATTTGAGTTTGTCCTTCAATCTCTTGCCCTTTCCGTTGTGTGACCGCCTCCCTGAGGGGAGTTCCACTGCCGAAGATCTGCTAAGGTATGCGTTCGTCTGCCCGCAGGACAATGGGATCTGCCAGGAGCCGACTTGTCGTTTCATATCATTGTATGAAACGGCCAACGTTTCCAGCTTGTTTCAACCCACCCACTGTTATGTCATGTAGTTCCCAGACTCCTATGAGTCCTACATTTTCAAATTCAAATTGCGGCGGTTTTTGTTTTACGACGTGGTTCAAAGACCGACTCGGTACTTCTTATTGGGTCAGAATGTACGGGAGGACATATTTGATTTTACTGGGAGTTGATCTTATCAGCTCAGTATACATGTATATTCGAATGTGGATTATTACAGGAAAAGCTTCATGGAGACGCGAACAAAGTACGGATCGATTCTAGGGTTGTTTATAAGAAATCGAGTATTTTCGGTGTTAAGCGACTGCGAATAATCATAATTGCTTTAAGAACATTAATAATTCATCAGCCTATCAAACGAGGTAAATTAATCACGTGCATCTCATTGACAGAAGCTTGCATGGATACAGAAATGTGGGCATTTGACATTTGTTCCGTGATAACGCAGGGTTGAATGTCAAAACAATACAATGATCGCTGAATTTTTATATCGTTACCTTGCTCTTTTTATTATATATATAAAAGCACCCTTGAGGAATGCTCTAGTGTTCGCTTAAGGTGGCGGAAGGCTTGGCGATTTATTTATCCTAATTGTAGAGCGGAGCGCTAGGGTCTGCGAATATATTATAAACATCACAAAATAATATTTAATTTATAATATCTAGTGTTTTCTAAAATTTCCGACTTTCTCGTGTATATAGAATGCCATTCTTATCCGTAAAGATGATTCGCATAATGTTTTCGCGGATCAAAAAATCTTGAAAGCAAACTTTGTTTCAGAAAGCGCTATTTAACTTAATTATATTTACTAGCGTGCCTTTACCGTGATTATTGGCTTCACGAAGAACACATTCGAACAAGTTTGATCGCAATTTGCCTTTACACAGGAAAATGTACAACGAATTCTCTCAGTTGAAAGTTTTATTCAAATATCTATTAGTTTAGTCTCAAGAGTAAAACGTGTTAAATTATCGCATCGAGGAAACTGTCGGCAACGCAAGCAAATTTGTTCAGCACATGTCGAAGAATTTCTCGTGTGGCCGAGTTTTCTAAATATTTCTCAAAAATCACTGATAACACAAACAAACAGTCTATGAAATGTTTCTTACAAAGTAAATGGACATTCAAAAATGTTATTTTCTTTACCGTAGTTTTCCAGGAATGCTTCAAAATTATTTTCCTTTTCCGTCCCGAGTTTCTTCGTTTTCCACCGTGACCGCCGCCAGTAGTCGAGGCCATTTGAAATTAACAGTTCAACTTGAAAAATTTACAATAGGCTAAACTTTTTAAGGACGTTCGCGCCCAAAATGTTCCCACGTACAGATTTTTTTTAAAACTTGCCATGTAGTAAGGTGAAGATCAACTATTGCCAAAATGACCAAAAAAATGGGGGGTCATCGTGCTCGTTTTCGAGATAAGGCGCATTGAAGACAATGCGTTTTAAGAAGCTTTCGTTATTTAAAGACGGTCTTAGCTTACAACTATTAGCAATAAAAGAAGCTACTTTAGTGAAATTTAGATCAGGTAAACGTACCCAATTCAACACAACTAAGTCTATTACGTAAACTTTTGCATCTGATGTCGTTCCTTGAGGTAGAATAGGCCTTGAAAAAGAAAACATATTAGTCTTGCCCGTCCACATTCGAAGAAAACTTGGTCGCACGAGAGCAGAAAAGGCGAAATATTTGTAACTTCTCACGTACAGATTTTTTCTGTTTTTTTTTTGTTAAAATGGAGAAAATTAGGAAAGGAAGTGATCTACGGAAAGAAAAATAGGGGTCACCGGGCATCCAAGAGAGTAAAATCGCTGCGAAAATCTCAAAGTGACCATCTATTCGCACTGTCACGTCATTGCGTGACATTTCCGAGAAGACCTGGATCCACAGCTATCCCATAATACTACACGCTCTTTACGTTCCATTCTATAAAGTTGAAAAAAATTTGCGTTGGGTACGTTCTTGTTGATATTTCATTAACAGTACGTTTGCGTGACATGCGCGAAAAAATGCGCAGTAGCAATGGGCGCGAACGTCCTTAAGTTTCGATTCGAGAAACTGGCGCATGCGCCCTCGTGACACACGTCATAAATCAAAAGAACGCTGGAAGCTGTTTAAACTTTAACGATTTGGTGACACATTGATCGAATTCTATTAAGACAGCACGGAGACCTGACCATATACCGCAAAATCGAGATGATCAATCAGAAAAAAAAAAGTTTTTAAAAGAAAAACTCCATTCATACAGTGTCCTGTTTCACAGAAGTTATAATTAACACGTGAAGACAAAGTTTGACCGAGTGATTTGAACTGATTCGTTATTATTTCAATTTCGTTTCTGCAGCTTCAATCATTTCATTAATGACAACAAACAATCCTCATATCCATAGTAACGAGAATAGTCTTGGAACAACTTAACCAAAACACTGCTGCTCGTTTTTTAAACAGAACGTTAAACAGAAGGATGATTGAGACTGTAATTTTGCAATCCGCTTGCTTTAATAGTTATAGTTTTGTATTCTAGTTGAAACCTTCAACGGCCTATTTCAGCAAGTTGTTTTCGCCGACTCAGAAACAAAATTTACTTGTAAAAATAGTGTATATTTGCCCATACGTCCACCTAATTTACCTATCTATGATTTTCGAACGAAGTAATTCTGCTGAACCTGTTTCGTTAACCGATTTTTGAAACTTTCCCCGAGAATTTTCTTCTTGTTGCAGGACAATGTTTCACTGATGAAACAGCTGGATATGTTTGTGCAATTGTTTTTTTTTTTTTTTTGACAAACCTGTGAACTCTTGTCATCAGATACAAATTCAAGAACAACAGGCCAAGAGGAAAATGAAAGCATTTGTAATTTGTATTTGCAGTGTGAAGAAGCCGAAGTTTGGTGCACATTACCTTTAAATGTGAACATGCTTAATGAGCTCCTAAAGGCCTTAGGAGCTCATTAAGCCTGTTCATATCAAAGCAAAGAACATCAAACTTCGTGCCTTTCAGCCAATTTATAATCCTTATAAATTTAAGTTAATGCGACAACCAGGATAATATGCTCACTGTGTGATATGCTACCCAGGGAAATCACCCGTTGTCATGCAATTCTCAAAGGTCATCTTGTGTTCACGTGGAAAAACGTGCAGTGCTGCATCTGACCAATCACACACAGGCCATCAAGTGCAAATAGGACTGAAAATATTTTATCCGTGTTTCATTCGTTCCATGTGCTCGAAGCTTTGGTCTCGTTGTCATCTTGAAGCAATTTCTTGATGCAATTTTTGAAGTTTTTTGAAGCATTTGCATTATAAAACATAAGCGGAAACCCGGAGACATCCGACCAAACAGTCTACTTCGGTCCTGATGCCGCCCACGCGTAACCGGGGATCCCGTTCAGGGGAAAGAATCGACTCCACGATACATATGAGCACCGCCATTTTCCCGACACTTTCGGTGACACAACTGCAATACCTGTGCCGAGAACATGGCCTCCCTGCGACGGGCCGTCGCCCAACGTTACAAAACAGGTTAAAGAACGCAGGTATTGCGCGGGACGTTCCACCCCGAGAACAGGACACGGGGACTCCGTTGCTAACAAACTTCAGCGAGCAGCAGCATACAAATACCGTCCAATTTACGGACGAGCAATTATCGCAGATCAGGCGTCTAGTGCACGACTCCGTGGCTGCTGCGTCAAGGGAAATCGCCAGCGAGGCCGCCCGAGCAGCCGTCAGTGCTATGCAGACACGAGCATCAGCTCCCTTGCCTATCTCAACGCCCGGTTCTGCGCTCACACTCCCAATTCAGGTCGAGGATGCCATATTGCGACCACAAGACCAACAGCAACAGGCCGGACGGACGGAACAAACATTAGCAGTGCAGCCTTCTCTTGTGCCATGCCGGTACGGAGCGCCTTTTCAAGACATTCCAGGGAATTACGTCAAAGATATACAGTCGGGTGAGTTCTTCGAGCTTTCTAAACTTTTGCCTAAGAACCTTTCCTTGCATGACAAAGGGGATAATCTTGTGTTGTCACTAGACAACTCTGTAATCAGAGTCTCCAAGAAGCCACAGCCATCTACGTCCATCACCGACATCGAACAATGGACCACGGTATTTTCTACCTATTTGAGTGTTTTTACTGATAAGTTCCCCTTACGTTCGCAAGAATTATTACAGTACTTAAGCCTTATTAGGTACGCCGCCAGGGTTCACAAAGGTCTGGGTTGGGCCATTTACGACTACAAGTTTCGACAGAAGGCTAGCCATAACAAATCTCTGGTTTGGTCAGTAATTGACACCCATCTGTGGCTCACAATTTTCACAGTTCCCCCGGCAGTATTGAAGGATGAATATCCTCTTTTTACAAAAGGACCCATTACCAGCAGTGTCAATTCAGGGGGCTCATATACCAAAGGCACTTGCTTTGTCTACAACAAGTATGGGGTATGCACCAAGGACCCATGCAAATACACCCACTCTTGCAACCGATGCAGGCGGGGCCCACCCAGGTTGCGATTGCCCCACTTCACCTAAACATCAACGAGCCCGGGAGGGGGATCGGGACAAATACAGGGACTTAGGGAGCTCAAAGTCCAGCGCCTCCCACAGCCATAAGTGAGGGATATTTAGGGACCCTTCCGACTCCTATCAATGTAGACAAACTTGAACAAGTACTTACTGATCACCCTGACCGTGTCTTTGTGTCCAACTTGTGTAGTTCTCTTAGAGACGGCGCTGAAATTGGTTATACCGGCACCCGCGCGGCTAGATTTTCAAGGAATCTGCCTACTGCTTTTGCGCAGCCTCAAATTATAGCTGAAAACTTGGCTAAGGGTAGCTGGCCCATTTTCAACCCCTTCGTTCCCCAATTTTCAAGTCTCCCCTATAGGTCTAGTACCCAAGAAGCATTCTGATAAGTTTCGAACCATTTTCCATCTGTCATTTCCCAAATCTGGGGTTACAAGCATCAACTTTTCCATTTCTAAAGAAGACCACAGCCTACAGTACATAGCTATTGACAGCGCTATTGAAGGAATTATCAGTCTCGGTAGACGGTGTTTTCTTGCCAAAACAGACATAGAATCCGCCTTCCGGCTCATTCCCCTCAAACCCTCTGATTATGAGCTCTTCGGCATGTTTTGGGATGGCAATTACTACTATGACAAAGTCCTCCCCTTCGGATTACGAAGTGCCCCCTATTTATTCAACCAGCTGTCTGATGCGATTGAGTGGATCCTTGTTAATAAGTGTTGTATCCCGCTTGTCTACCACATTCTGGACGATTTTTTGATCATTGTACCCGGTTCATCTTCTCGTCCTCACAGCCAATCCTGCCAGCAGAGCCTGTCAAGCATGCTCCTTACTTTTAAAAATCTAGGTATCCCTGTTGCAGCCAACAAAACTCAAGGACCAGATGTGGTCTTGGAGTTTATGGGCATCATCCTCGATTCAGATCGGATGGAAGCTCGGCTACCCCCTGACAAAGTGGAGCGGATCCGGTCATCCCTTGCTTCCTTTAAATGCAAGAAGTCTTGTACTTTGAAGGAACTTCAGTCACTCATTGGGACCTTAAACTTTGCCTGAAAAGTCATCCCCCCCTGGTAGACCCTTCTTGCAGCGTATGATTGAGCTGACTCGTAACGTTTCCCAACCTCACCATCATATCAAACTGAGTTCAGGGTTTTTCAAAGATCTTTACACCTGGCAGCAGTTCATTTCTACCTGGAACGGGGCTAGTTTTTTCCTGTCTACTTCCTGGACTGACTCAGATTCCTGTGAGCTCCACACTGATGCCTCGGGTACTCTAGGGTTTGGTGGGGTCTTTGGTCACAAGTGGTTTCAGGGTCACTGGCAGACCAAACAACAGTTGGGCCAGCCTGGTATTAGCATTGCCTGGCAAGAACTGTTTGCCATTGTTGTTGCCTGTCACCTGTGGGGAAAAGCTTTCGCCAATAAACGCATTATCTTTTACTGCGACAATGAGGCTGTTGTTCAAATAGTCAACTCCAAACGCTCCCGCATCCCTAGAGTCATGGATTTAGTACGCCACCTGACACTCCTTACCCTGAAACACAATTTCTACCTAAAAACCAGGCATATTGAAGGCAAAAAGAATGAAATTGCTGATGCGCTCTCTCGCTTTCAGATGGACCGATTTCGACTTCTGGCACCACATGCAGACCAAACTCCATGTCCAGTTCCACACGCACTCCTGGAGATCTGAATGCCGACATCAGCCGATACCTCAGCCTTTCTATTGCAGCATCAACTAAACAGACGTATAGCTCGGGCGAAAAACGTTTTATCGAGTTCTGTTCTCTCTACCGACCCCATAATGGCAAGTTCTGGCCTGCAGACGAAAGCACTCTAATTCAATACGTTGCCTACTTGGCAAGGTCAATAAAGCACTCCTCTATAAAAGGTTACCTCGCCGCAGTCCGCCATTTGCACATCCGTAAGGGCTACGAATTAGATCTCAAGAAATATCTCCGTCTACAACTTATCTGCAGAGGGATAAAGCGGTCACAGGGCATCTCTACTAGAATCCGTTTGCCTCTCACAATTCATCACCTCAAACTGTTTTTCCGTCTTCTTGCCATCCCCCACACTTCTAACAATGATTCCGTCATGATATGGGCAGCAATGACCCTGGCCTTCTTTGGGTTTTTGCGTCTTAGTGAAATGACATGCAACTCCCCATATTCATCAGAGTTACATCTGTCTCCAACTGACATACAGTTTCTCCCAACTCCGAGCAACCCCGACCACATTTCTGTCCTCATCAAGGTTTCGAAGACTGACCCATTCCGGGTTGGCCATACCATATTTATAGGTAAAACAGACCAGACTATTTGCCCAGTTATGGCAATGAAGACCTACCTGGAGGCCAGGACCACCACCCCTGGGCCCCTGTTTCAGTATCAGTCGGGAACACCACTGACCAAGAATGCTTTAACTTCCCAAACTAGACATCTTTTATCGTTGTCCGGGTTCAATCCTTCCGAATATGCAGGCCATAGCTATAGAATAGGGGCAGCTACCTCTGCAGCTTCAGCAGGCCTCCCACCATGGCTAATCAAAACATTAGGGCCCTGGTCCTCAGATTGTTATGAGCGTTACATTCAATGCCCCCACTCTCTCCTTTCTGGAGTGTCTTACAAGTTGGCACAAGACACGGTCAATTAGACTCAACCACTTAGCCCTTTGAGAATCTATAATGATCAACATCCAATTTCTCCTTGTCATATCAACACCTGCTTAGCCTTGGGTCTTGACAGATCAATGAAACTAGGATCGACACAGTTAATTGCCATGACACTTGAATGATGTTTATTCAATGTGCCGTATTTCATTATTCACTTATCTTCTCCAAACCTTTACTGTGGAGAGAATTTGGATGTTGATACTTTGGCTCATCGGGTTAAGCATCTATGCATTGGTTTGTGGTTCGTCTTGGGGAATACACTGCGTGTATTTTTGGGGATGAAGTGCTCCCATACAGGTCACCCTTTGCCCCATAGACTCACACGTTTTGCTGTTTTGGGGCATTGTGCCCCCATGCAGCATTAATAACATTGTTACCATAGTAACTCCGTGGAAACCCTGATAGAATAAGGACCTCTCTCAGGGGGGTTTTGTACCCCTGGAGAGGGTGATAGGATAAGGACCTCTCTTGGGGGTTTGGTACCCCTGGAGAGGGTTGGGGATTATGACCCCCTGGGAGGGGAGAAGTTTCACCTCTCCCTTAGCCCCCTAACTCTGATAAGATAAGGACCTCTCTGGCGGGGGTTTATACCCCTGGAGAGGGTTGGGGGATTAGAACCACCTGGCTGGAGAGGATTGTGACCTCGATGCCATGTAGCTTTTTATTACTTTGACCTGTACGAGAATTGTGATTTACTGGAGTACTTTATCCCCTTCCCCTTTCTATCCCACAAACTGTTTTTGTTATGTCTTTCTTGAGTTATGGGTTGGGAGCATTAACGTCATTTTTAACTTCTTTTCTTTGATTGACGTCGACTCAAACTCAATCTTATCCGCCTCTTTTGAAGGCGGTGGGTCTCGTGTTGCTAGTAGCCGCTGTAATAACTTGTAAGGGAACTTGCCAATATTTTGAGAGCACGTTAAGGTGAAAGAAGTGTGTGACTAGAGTGGAAAACGTCTTCGGAGGCGTCTGGCTGTTTGGAAGAGCAATCAAGATTTACAGAATATAAAGCCATAGTTCTGAGAGGTGCCAGTAAGTTTATACACCACATACGTAATAATTTAATAGTTAACAAGATAATTAATGGACTTACTTTGCCCTGGCTGTGCTCCCAATGAAAAGGCGTTTGAAAAAATAAATGAAACAAAGAAAGAAAACCCCTTGGTCAGGTGCACTTAGACTAAGCATTGTACTAACATGAACAGCAATTTAGTTACAACGGCAGTGTTTCATTTTGTGGCTCGGCATGCAAACTGATGGGAGGGTATAATGAAGAATTCGGAATCAGTCCTTTATTCCTGGGAAGTCCAGATGAACTCTTTCAAGAGAAATTTGTCGAAGAGGGGAAGTTGGAATACATCTTGGTTAAGGTAGAGGGGCATTATAATCAGTTATGTGATAGTTAATGAATAACACAACTAGGACCTTTTTACCCTTCGAAGACTGCAGTACAGGCAGCCGAAAGCTCGGATGTTTAAAACTTTTTAGCCAGAGAACGTATTTACATTTACTCACAACTGACTCACAACTAGGATTTTTTCCATGTGTGATCGAACTCTGTGTGGTGAATTTTTACAACGGTAGAAATGTTTTTGTCAACCTTGTTTGTTGGGCTTTGTTTGTCAGTGAAATCATCGATTTTAAAATAAAATCTATTTTGGAATTAAGCTTAACAGAGATTTCTGATGGGGTGGTTATTCATACCTGCCATTCTTCGTTTGCGAATGTACCAGATGATGAATAGGAGAAAAATGACCACAATTATAACAGCTAGCGCTGCAATAATGTAATACACGAACTCCAACGTCGACCCACTGGAAGGAGTGGCTGTAGCGAAATATGCAAAATAAATTGTCTAGTGAAAGTAATTATGTTATTTGAACTTGTTATTAAGTCTTACCATTGAGCCTGTGATTCTGACTATTCAAATAAACTGAGTTTTTTATGTTTGGTGCTTTTACTTTGATACCAGTTACAATGTTTTACAAGAAAGTTCTATTTAGTCTTAAACTCTGTGATTAGAATTCCAAAGTAGTGATAAAAATTATAGCTACTGAGCTGAAAATAACTTGCGTTTTTGTTGTTTTTATTCGCTGTAGAGGTTGGTTGCAATATAATGTTTGAATCTGTGAAGAAAGTTCTAGTATCATCATTCAAATAAACGCTATTAAGATGCGATTATCTGTGATGCTGTTTTTAGAGTGAGTCTGGTAATAAAATTCTGGAGAGTGGTCATTTACATAATGCCAAGTCTGGCGAAGTCAATAAGCAATAAAACCTACGTTACTATGAATATGTAATTTGATAAAGTTTATAGTACATAATTCAATCATGACCGCGCGATAGCACCAACGTCCTGCAAAAACAGTTGTCCTTATTTTCCATATCATTATCTTTTTAAAGATAATTATATTAAAGGGACACTGTCCCGGCTGAAATAACGTGTTTTTCATGAACTGTAATCCACTTCAATCCCTGCAATTCTGCACTTATCTCCAAACTACTGCTTTTGTTTTGCTCTATAGAATCTTTTTATCCAACTAAGTTGTATATTTGGTGGTATTTGGCGATATAACATGGAAATGGAAGCTCAGCGAAATTTTGCTGTTTTAGCGGGACAGTGTCCCTTTAATCTTCACCTATTAAAATAGGTGAAGATTTCACAGCACAGGTCGTTAAACAAACACCAGAATGGCAAACTCATTACCAGGATATTTCACTGATCTCCCCGCCCCAAAATGAGCGAGGACTGGAATGAAAACCCTGGCTTAGGCTGTATATGGTCTCCCAAAATATGGGAGATAACAGGAATTTGCGGCTAGGAAGAAGTAGTAAAGTGCGAAATGTCGCTTTTGTAAGAAAGAAAAGATATCTTTAAAATAATATCAGTGGTCGTCATTGCACATCAATTTTCTAATCGACCTGCAAGCGGTTCAAATTGTTGTCGATAAAGCCAACACGTTGCTAATCCAATCCACGGAAAGAACGTTTTTGTTTAACCGTCGGACGTACACTCAAACTTATACCCCAGCCGTGGTACAAGAGGGAGGGGGTGTTTTCAATCCCCCTTGGGTTTTGCGGTGTTACATAATGTTTCGAAAATATGTTATTTCTAATAGAAAGCCTGTGATGTGCTACACAAGAGGAAGATAATTCGAATGTGACGTCATTTACCCATATGGGGGCAAGAGAACACGAAAATATGCGATCGCATCACACTGTAGTATACCGGTTTGACAGGTTAGGAACAGGTAAGGTTAGTCTTCACAAGCCTAATGTCTCACAACTGTCGGAGCTTAACCCGGTTTCTGAAGCATGAAGCGACTGAGAGTGTTACTACTCCTCCCTGGATAGGATACTAGTCCATCGCAAGGTTACCGCCAGCATAATGTCGCAACGTGGAGCAAAGTTTCTTGTCTAAGGAAACAACACAACGGCAGAGACCAGGCTTGAACCACCGACCAACAGGTTGAAAGTCCGACGCTCTAACCACTACACCACCGCGCCTCCACTGGTTAGGAACAGAGCAAAGTTAAATTGTAAGTGCGCGCACTCCGCGGGCGAGAAAGAAACACTGAACAAAAAGCGATGGCTAAATTGAGAAGTTACTAAGGAAAATTTCTTAAAAATTGGAAAATAAAGAAGTCGAAAAATAAATCTCTTATTTGATGGTTTGTCAGATAATACGCGCGAATATCTTACTCAATGCTCGCATTTTTCCTCGCTGCTACGGGGTTCGGAAAAATACCACGCAACTCGTAAAATATCTGCGCATATTATCTATCAAACCAACAAATTACGTGTATTTATATGGGTTACTGCGTTGCTGGGGATCTGTAATGTCATCCAAAATGGCCCCCATCTTGGATTTTACTCAAAAATTAAATTTATCAAAGAAATGTGGAAATAGCCCTTTTTGCGGTTAACCTTTCTCATTTGCATTACAATAAAATTCAACATGATTGCGAGGCAATTTCGGGCAGAAACTACAAAATTGCCCGAAACTGCCTGATTTTTACGAGTTCATAAACCGGCAAGAGATTGGGCTGAAAAAAATGGCGGTGGGAAAGAAAACACAAATAGAAAACAGTTACGGTCATTTCCAGGCACCCAGGTCTTCCTCCATACATTGCCACGGCGAAGGAAATGGCAATGTGTAATGAATTTGTGCCCAAGTTTGACCTCGAGTCTGTTAAATCTGGCTAAATCTACGAAGCATAACGGTCGCCGATACGAGTGAGCTATCCTAACAACCGGTAAGTCAACACTTCCAGCTTATTTATAATTGCTGTGTCTCTTTAGGGGGTGGTCCGTAGATGTTTGTAATTTGACTTTAGTGGCCGTTGAGGATACAATTGGTTCAGTGAGAGGTGTATAGAACTTTTGGTCACACAGTTGTTGATTTCACTCATTTATTTTGTTAGAAGTATCCATAACCACTGTTGTTGTCCCTTTATCGGCTTTCTTGATATTTACTCGTTTGTTAGCGCGAAGCGCACCAAGCGTTTGTATTTGCTTTGCTGAGAGGTTATCTCGTACTTCAGAAAAGGCTGTTGTGGCAATTTCAAACTTAGTGCGTTCCAAATAGTTCTCTAGAGCCACTGAGGGTTGTGGTGGCGGTTGCCATTTAGACTTTACGTGGAACGGATGAGTTTTGCTTTCTGAGTTTGCAAAGAAATATTTTAAACGCATTGTGCGAGTAAAGATATTAAAGTCTTGGATGAGACTTTTATGTGAGGCCGGTTTAGGAGGGGTCGGTATATATTTAAGGCCCTTATTAAGCAAAGTTTTATCATGGTCAGTAAGTGTAATATTCGATAGATTTTTAATAAAACTATCGTTATTTACTTTGTACTGAATCTTATGTGCTTTGCGTTTAATTTGTCGCTTTCGGCTTTTACTAGTAAAGTCAGTAAAAGACACACTTGTATACTGTGCAACTCTTGTTTTATTTTCGTTTTTTGAAAATACATTAATGAGAGTTGTTAGTTCATTGAGTTTCGCCTTTAGTGTACAAAGTTCATTGCTAGGCTTATTAACCTTGGCAAGTTTCTGCTGTTCGGCAGGTTTCTGCTGTTCGGCAGGTTTCTGCTGTCTGGCGGGTTTCTGCTGTCTGTTATGGCGGAACTTGGATCTGCTTGTCGCGTTCCGGACTCTCCTTTCTGCCTGCTCACGTTTCTCTTTTTCAGGATACATGTTTGCGAGCTGTTTCTTGAGACTGGTGATGGCCTCAGTATCTGCGCTCTCGTTTTTTTCCTGCTGGTGGATCATGAGTCGGAGGAGGTCCTGTTCTGCTTTGTTGCAAATCTGCATAACGGCAGCGGAGAACTCTGGGTCTGGTCTGACATGTGGCGTAGGCCGGTATTGGAGACCAACAGGGCACGAGTTTTCGCTGGCAAATTTTCTCAGGACAGGCAGGGACTTCTTGGTCTTAACTCGTCTCGTTTCCAGGGAAGCGATTTTGTTCCTTATCGTCAGTACTGGGAAGCTCTCTGTGGTCTTTGGACGCTTGGGAGCTGGTTGTGAGGATGGGATGTCTTCCTCGGATTCTGACAATAAGGACTTTAAGATAGGGCCACTACGGACTACCGACTACGGTTCTACACGGCGGGGACCTGGTTCGAGGTTTACTGCGCATGCTCTTTAGTACTTTGGTTTCATAGTCCGTCGTCTCATCGCACGCTACGGTGAGTAGTGAAGAAGATTTACGTAGTGACGACTACGTAAGTATTTTTTTCACTGATTTTTCACCCCTTTTGATTTCTAAACCTTACTTTTATATTAAACAGTCTTTAGGCGAATATATTTCAGCGAAAGTGAAGTTAAGGTCTCAATTTTTGCATGTTTCTGGCTCAGATTACTCAAGGCGTTTCTATATTCTGTTTTGTTTACAGAAACTTAAAGGATGTGGGTACCTTGTCTTGCTATAGCGTCGGCGTAATCTTGAAGGCAAGCTGGGATGAGAAATGGCTGATTCCAAGAGGTTAAACGAAAACCGTGTTCATTACAAATCCAGTCAAGTACAGTGTTAGCTATAAACCGTGTTTATTAAAAATCCAGTCAAGTACATTGTTAGCTATCATGCATAGTTCTGGCACCGGGCGTCCAAAAGTTGACATTAAATCGAAATAGCAGCATGGTTAGGCTAATCGTTTTAACAGCAAAACAAAGTCCTTCCAAACCACTGCAAACTGTTCCTTGTGGGCACTTGAAAATCGCCGGAATCCGTAGTGCGTTCAGTAAAATCGGGAGATCATCTTTGGCTACTCTGAAGTGAGCTTCGCACTCGCAAGAGTCGAACACATCCAAACAGAATGCATCAAAATTCCAGTATGGAAATGAAGGATTAACGGGCTGGTAATAATCGTAAAGAACAAAAAACTCTTCATCATCTAGAAAAGCATCGGCATATGCGATTACAAGTGAGTTTCTAACATCTTCGAAAGATATTTTTTCCAAGTGCAGCCGTAGTCCGAGTCTTCGTTGTCACGATCTTAATGCCAAACAACAATACGATTTTCGATTCCTTTTAGCGTAGTCGGCCCAGTCCACGCAGGGCTTGGACTCTCACGTCCAGAAGTAGTCCGTAGTCCGTAGTGACCCTATCTTAAAGTCCTTAATGTCCGCTTCAGTGGGGACCGTACTGGAGAGATTGGCGCTGGAGCTTGGCTGTCTCTCATTTCTGCTAGTATGGCTGCGACAGAATCGTCGTATTGAGTGGCCATAGAGTTCTGAGAAGAACTATTCATTTTGCAAGACCGGTTTCGGAAATCTACGTGGTTTCCTTCGTCAGTTGCTTTAGTGTGCTCGTTAAGTGAGAGCAAGTCAGGTGTTCTTAGAATTGCAGAGCGGTTGTTTATATAGCCCAGTGTTGGCGTCATATATAGAAAGCAACCAATTAGAAGCGAGTAAATTTCGATCCGTTACGCTATAGGCACATTGTGGCTGTATTGTTTGTGTGAACAATGCATGGTGTGCATTATGCAAATACGGATCGGATTGTAGCTGCTTCGCAGGAACCTCTTAGTAATTATTTAGATGAGATGTGAGTAAAAGCAATTTACAACAGTAATTCTGGCCAAAATGTAGACTTTCTAAGTCCTGTTAGCCGGAAAAGTGGAGTCCACTTCGTGCGGTGGCGGTGTAGTTTTGTCAAGTAAGTGTTTGTAATATTGTCACCCTCCTTACCGCATATAACTCCGCATGTGTTGTTTGAATTTAGCTCAGATTTTGAAAACAGTAACAGCGGCTAAAATGCAGACTTTGTAAGTCTTGTTAACCATGAAAATGGAGTCTACTTCGTGCGGTGGTGGTGTTTGTAATATTGCCACCCTCCTTACTGCATATAACTCCGGGTTGTTTTAATCTTGTGAAGGAATTTTAGCTCTGACAAGAAAGTCTTTGAGCGATTTTTCCTTTCGATAAGCGACAATTGGCGCGCTAGGAAATATTTGGGTGAGGGTAGGGTCCTCTATTCAAAACCTGTTGACAAGTTGTTCGGACTGGACCCGCCTTCGACGCAGAGTAGCCTGGCTCCTTCGCTTTGTGCAATTTATCCGAGATAGCAAGAGCGTCAGAACTGGTAGATTGATTGTTTTAGATTACGACGCCGCGACATTAGCTATCTCAAGAATCGTCCGGAACTCAGTGTATGCACAAGAGGTCAAAGACTTCAAGACAAAGGGCACGGTCAAATCATCCAGCAGGATTGCCGCTTCGAACCCGGAAGTGGATGCTCATGGAGTGTTAAGAATGAATGGTCGCGGTCAACATAGGCTGGTTGCGCCCAGAGCAGGTCGGCAAATTATCTTGCCTAGGTCTCATCCTGTTTCTCCACTGATTGTCCGGTATCTCCATCAATTCATCGGACACCTGGGTCGCGAACACGTGATAGCCAAGCTGCGAGAGTCCTTCTGGATTCCTCAAGCCCGCGTGTTAGTACGTTCAGTTCTTAAGCTATGTCTCAAATGCAAGAAACTCAACACCAGACCTATGACCCAGCAGATGGCTCCTTTACCCAAGGCTCGGCTCACGGCATATGAACCGCCATTTTCGCACACAGGTATGGACCTTTTCGGTCCTTTGTTTGTCAAGCATGGCCGTGGGACGGCGAAACGTTGGTGCTGTCTCTTTACTTGTTTAACTACCCGTTGTGTGCACCTAGAAGTAGTGAACCCTATGGAAACGGATGATTTCATCACGTGCCTGAGACGATTCATCAACCGCAGAGGCGAGGTCAAGGAGCTACGATGTGATAATGGTACGTTCGAATTTCGTAGGCGCTGAGCGGGAATTGAAGAAAGTCTCGAGGAATGGAATCAGGCGAACATTGAAAATGAGCTTATCCAACGCGGCTGTAAACGAGTTTTTCATCCACCGACCGCGTCGAGTATGTCCGGCGTATGGGAACGTCTGGTTCGAAACGCGAAGACAGTTCTGAAGTCAGTTCTAGCAACAGAGGTGGTCACCGACGTGTTTCTGCAAACGCTGCTTACCGAAGTGGAGCGTATCCTGAATGGAAGATCCCTAACCGCAAATTCTGATGATCCGAATGATCTTGAACCACTAACACCTGCTCACTTCCTAATGCAAAGGAAGGTTATCTGTGTTTGCCGCCTGGAGTCTTTGACAAGACTGATATGTTCAGAAAGAAATGGAGGCAAGTTCAGTTTTTAGCCGAGCTATTCTGGAAAAGATGGTTAAAGGAATATATCTCTCCACCCTTCAGCCACGAGGCAAATGGCGCAAGGTACTGCCTAACGTCAAACCCATTGCTCTAGTTCTATACTTGCTGACGGCACCATTCCCAGGGGGTCGTTGGAATCTCGGTCGTGTCATTGAGACATACCCTGGTCCGGATGGCTTAGTGCGGACTGTGAAGGTTAAGACCAAGGATGGTGTCTATATTCGCCCCATTCAGAAGCTCTGTTTACTGGAAAATGATCTCGAGTACAAGTAGGAAGTGACAATGCTAATTTCTCCTTTGATGTTGGGACTCTTTATCAGATTGCCCCAAGGCCGGCGGGATGTAAGTGTTTATGGTTACATTGAACTGGACTATTTCTTAAATGTTGACATTTTTTTCTGTTTTGGTTTAGTTTTCATCGTAAAAATACACGTACGTACGCGTGTGAGCATCAGCGAACATATCGAATCGAATGTGAATGTCAGGATTCTACAAGATGGTTATTTCGTTAAATAAAGTCTGTTGCGTAACCTGTACGCGTTGAAAGTCTGTGCTTATTTGGCCCCAACAGAACAGTTTCAATTTCATCTCTCACAGATGCAGACCAAATTTAGCGTAAATTGTCAGCATTGTCAAAAGTTAGATTTTACAGATTACCTTGTTCAGAAATAAAAGCATCATTAAATGAAGCAAACGATAAATGTGGTGCTTATAATTTGTTCCGGCAACTTTAAAAAAAAAAAACGGCCTAACACCCTCAGTTTGCAAATGAAACGGTTAGGATTGCAGTTAGAGCATACTCCAGCTGAATGATTTTCTCGAAATAAAAATGCGGCTTCACTTTTGATCTTTCTGGAACTATAAAGGTGAAGTCTACATTATTGTGCTTACTGGTTCGCTTTTATTAATGTCGTCTCCTGTTGATTTGAAAATCACAAGGAGTCACGTGACCAGCCTGAACCAGGGCCTTTCTTCCCGTTGGGGTGGGCAGATTTGAAAGAACCTGCGGACGATATTGCTTACACTTTTAAGTGCGAGCAAACGTAAAACCTCAATTCGAAAATAATAACAAGAATGCGAAAAAAAAAACACAGGTTACCGTTTAAAAAGGTGCCGACAAATGAATCCAAATGGCGAATTTCAATTCACTCTAAACAAACACTTCAATTCGTCATAGTTCCGAGTGACTTACTCAAAATAGATAAATATTTGTGAACTTCACACTAAAAGAACTACAAATGCGATCTTACCCTGAACTTTAATTTCAACAGTAGAGGTCACAGAGCCTGCTTGGTTTTGTGCTTCACACGAATAATCACCGCTGTCACCAGTCTCGACTTTGTCAATAACAAGAATACTCTCGTCGCCATTCTGACGGATGCGTGCTCTTGGAGTTATCGAGGCACCATTTTTCGTCCACTTGATCTTAACTGCCGTTTCACTTTTAGCCTTGCAAGTCAATGTGAGCCTACCACCTGGAAGCATTGTAGGATATGAATCCGGAGTTATTTTAACGGTAGGTTTTTCTGTAATAAAAAAAATCAAATCAACAATCACAAATAATGCAGCAAAATAATAGAAATTGTTTGCACTGACAAATGAATCACGGACAAAACATGGCAATAATTGCTTGTGCAACTGAACTGATTTGGGTTATTTGTATTAAGACCGTCTGGAAATAATAAACAAATTAATTAATTAATTAATTAATACACTCGAACAGGCGCTTACACGTATTTCAACTGTCTCAAATGTACAGCAAGGAACAAAGCCGCTGAAGCAATTGCCATTTCTACTCTAAGGGTGATACGTTCGAGTTATTTTCTGTTTTTTTTTTTTTATAATACGTAGATTTATTTTGTACTGGTTCCAATTTATTGATTATGGTAAACTTTCGATTGGAAGCTATGGGCAGTTATACAGAAAACATTTAAGGAAAATAAAGTTTTGGTAGCGGCTTCGTGTGAGTACTAGACGTTTGGCCACGGTGGTGCAGACTGCTTTCTTTTCTTCTTTTCTTCTTTTCCTCGCCCGAGCAGTTACAGTGCTTGGATGTTTCTATTTATACGTGAGCGTTAACGGTAGCTGAACCAATAACAAAAATAGCATCGATTGTTAAAGGCCTGTCGTTTGTTATTGACAACGCCTTGTGATAACATTTGCAGTCAATATCAATAACTTTATGAAACAGAATCGTACTTTTCTACCCTGCCCACTCAGGGCCGAAATATGATTATCACAAACCACCAGTCAGTTAAATCTAAAATCAATTATCAATGACTTGCATGAGAGTGTTGTTCTATGCTTGGCATTGGTAGTCAAGTTTCAATCAGTCAATCTTTTTCTTCATGAAACTGACGTTATCCGATCACGTCTAGTGGCGTCTGCACCTTCTAGTGGTAAAATTAAATAGGGGGCACACCCTTTCAACGGTTATTTTCAAAATTTCCGACGAAAATCGCGTCACTTTTATATGGAGTCCACCACCTGGAGAACGGCAGTGGACTACTCCTTGATAACTGTTACTTCCTGGTATAATTTAATAGACCAATTTCGATATATTAAAATTCATACTTAGCTCCGAGGCTTGGGGGAATAAAACAAAAGAAATCACATTGATGCTCAGCGTTGAATTATTCATTTCTTTTGTTTTATTCCCCCGAGCCTCGGAACCAAGTATGAATTTTAATATATCGAAATTGGTCTATTGGGATTGAAAAGGAAAGACTGTGCACTTGTATGCTCCTTCCATGCTTTTTGAAGTGTTTGGTGGCAGAAGGAAGGATGCATCCCCAACCCTCCCTTGGGGTTTTTGCGGTGTTACAATATTTAGGAAATATTTTATCTCTAATAGTAAGAGAGCCTGTGATGTGCTGTACAAGATAAGGTTAATATTATGAATTAATCGCTGCTGGGGTCCGTGACGTCATCCGAAATGGCCGCCAAGATGGTCGCCATCTTGGATTTTACTCAAAATTTAAAATTATCAAAGAAATGTGGAAATTGAAAATATATATTTTTTGCTAGTGTTGTAAAATACGATGGTGTAACACGAATATTTTGTCAACAAAGGCTTGGCCTTATGCTGCTTACGACGTAATATCTCGTTACCATAGTAACCGATCCTTCCAAAACTTTACCAGAATTTGTCTCTGAGACAAAGGAACAGCTGCCGAAGATGGCATACAATTCTCCTGAAAAACTCGAAAAAAGGGTGGGTGGCATCTATCCCCACCTTGTACGTCCAAAAGTTGTGAAAAATACTTCCTTTCTTCTCAGCGCACCTTCGAAGGCAGCCAATGCAATCAACAAATGAATGGTTTGAACCAACGCGTCATAGCAAGTTTGCGGCAAAACCGTTCGCTTTATGAAGTTGCATTAAGTGACAAATAATTAATTTTGGCATCTCTAACGAATCAAACCATTTGTTTACAAATAATTTTCAACAGCTGAAAGTAACACATATGCAAACGTGATAGTGGCTCAGTCCCATATGTGCACCGCGTACTAAGCTGAAAACAATGGATCAATCTCTTATAATCTCTGAATATGGAGGTAAGTTAATTTTCGAACTTGTCCTGTTTATTGAATATTAAAAAAAAGTACTGTTAGACGGCAGATAAGCCGACGCTCCTGACTTAATTTACAACAAGATAGTAAACGAAACGAAGAGTTTTAATGACAAGATTATATTGGCTTTATTTCATCTCTTACAGATTCTGACAAAATTTAGCGTATATATATTGTCAGCATTGTCAAAAATCAGATTTTACAGACTAGTAAATGTTGAGCCACGTAGCACTGGTGATACAAACAAGGAATCAGAGAATTTACTCTGTGTGTAAATTATAGTGCTAAGGTCAACCCATAAATTTCCCTGTACTGAGCGTTAGCCCTAGTAAGGAAATGAGGGACCACACGAGGGAAAGAAAAAAATCTTTGACCTCGGTGGGATTCGCGGTAGAGCGACGGAAGATCTAATCCTGAGGTCGTGGGCTCGAATCCCACCGAGGTCAAATATTTTTTTCTTTCCCTCGTGTGGTCCTTATTAGCACTATAATTTACACAGAGTTAATTCTCTGATTCCTTGTTTTACAGACTAGCTTGTACAGAAATAAAAGCATCATTAGATGATGAAGCGAACGATAAATGTGGTACTTATATTTTGTTCCGGCAACATAAAATGGAACGGCCTAATACCGTCAGTTTGCAAATCAAATTGGTAGGATTCCAATTACATCATACTCCAGCTAAATGACTTTCTCGAAATAAAAATCCGGCTCCGCTTTTGACTTTCTGGAACTTTGAAGTGTACGGTATTGTGCTTAGTGGTTCGCATTTATTAATGTCGTCTTCCTGTTGATTTAAAAATCACAAGGGGTCACGTGACCAGCCTGAACCAGGGCCTTTCTTCCTGTTGGGGTGGGCAGATTTAAAAGAACTTGCGGACGATATTGCTTACACTTTCAAAAATAATAACCAGAAATGCAAAAAACACAGGTTACCGTTGAGTTTTACTTAATTCACCAGGTTCCTTCGAAAAATGTGATTCCAAATGGTGAATTTCGATTCACTCTAAACAAACACTTCAGTTCGTCATAGTTCTGAGTAACTTACTTAACATACATGAATATTTGTGAACTTCACACTAAAAGAACTACAAATGCGATCTTACCCAGAAATGTAACTTCAACAGTAGAGGTCACAGAGCCTGCTTGGTTTTGAGCTTCACACGAATAATTACCGCTGTCACCAGTCTCGACTTTTTCAATAACAAGAGTTCTCTCGTTGCCAATCTGACCGATGCGTGCTCTTGGAGTTATCGAGGCACCATTTTTCGTCCACTTGATCTTAACTGCCGTTTCACTTTTGGCCTTGCAAGTCAATGTGAGGCTACCACCTGGATACAATGTAGGATACGGATTCGGAAATATTTTAACGGTAGGTTTTTCTGTAATCAAAAAATCAACACAACAATCACAAATAATGCAGCAAAATAATAAAAATAAAATGTTTCCACTGAAAAATGAATTCTCGGACAAAAAAAAAAACAATAATTGCTTGTGCACCTGAACTGATTTGGGTTATTTGTATTAAGACCGTCTGGAAATAGTAAACAAACAAATAAATAAATAAATAAATAAATTAATTAATTAATTAATACACTCGAACAGGCGCTTACACGTATTTCAACTGTCTCAAATGTACTGTCTTTTCTTTTCAATCTCTATAAGTTATACCAGGGGTCAATTGAATAAAACTTTTACAAGTGTAATTTACAAGTGTAGCCATTGTTTTCAACCCCTGAAACAATGGCAACACTTGTGAGTTACACTTGTAAAAGTTTTATTGAATTGACCCCAGGATGAAAAAGTTATCACGGAGTAGTCCACTGCCGTTCCCCATGTCGTGGACTCCATATCAAAGTGACGGGGATGCTCGTCGGAAAATTTTGAAAATAATCCTTAAAAGGGTGTGCTTCCTATTTAATATTACCACTAGAAGGTGCAGACGCCACTAGACGTGATCGGATAACATGATCAGTTATACATGGAGAAAAAGATTGACTGATTGAAACTTGACTACCAATATGCCAAGTCATTGATAATTGGTTTTAGATTTAACTGACTGGTGGTTTGTGATAATCATAATTTGGCCCTGTGTGGGCAGGGTGGAAAAGTATGATTCTGTTTCATGGAGTTATTGATATTGACTGCTATTGCTGTCAGAAGGCGTTGTCAATAACAAGAAAAAAAAATGTTTATGACTCAGTAGTCAGTATGAGATAAATTTAAGGTATCAGAACAGGTAGTTTGACGATCTTTAGTTTTGGTGATTTTACGCGCTCGTGTTACGAGAAAACCCCAACAACCTATACATTTTCTAAAAGCTCAATAAATTTAAAATTTCCCTGTTTCTTTGAATAGTTCGAAATACGAAATATTCGTTTAACAGGTACGCGCAAACGAACTTAAGATGTTCAGCCATAATCGTCAAAATTAAATTTGAGTTAGAGACGAGAAAGCTTTCCTCGATTTAGTCTGATTAGGCGCCATAAAACACCCTAGGTGTTATGATGTACGTATCGATCTATTGACAGAACTGACAAGTTGTTCAACTTACAACGCAATGACATCGATGACAACATAATGAACGAAAGACACTGGCGCCAAAACCGCAGTTTTATCGTGTTGGGAGGATTTTCGCGGTTTATGATTTGAAATATTTGGTTCTCATTTGAAGGCAGCATTTCCGTTCTATGGTTACAGTTCGAGCGTTGCACTGTAACAATCACAGGAATTAAACATCTGTATCCCAGTATGAGGTTAAGGACAAGGAAGCTGCATGTCAACAAAAACGACAGGCCTTCAACAATCGATGCTATTTTGTTACTGGTTCAGTTACCGTTAATGCTCACGTATCAATAGAAACATCCAAGCCCTATAACTGCTCGGGCGAGGAAAAGAAGAAAAAAAGAAAAGAAAGCAGTCTGCACCACCACCCTGGCCAAACGTCTAGTACTCACACGAAGCCGCTACCAAAACTTTATTTTCCTTAAAATGTTTTCTGTATATTTGGCCATAGCTTCCAATCGAAAATAAATCTGCATATTATAAAAATCAGAAAATAACTCGAACGTATCACCCTTAGAGTAGAAATGGCAATTGCTTCAGCGGCTTTGTTTCTTGCTGTGCACTTGCATGCTCCTTCGATCCTTTTGCAGTGTTTGGTAGCTGAAGGAAGGATGCATCGATCCCCAAACCCTCCCTTGGGTTTTTGCGGTGTTACAATATTTAGGAAATATTTTATCTTTAATAGATAGCCTGTGGTGTGCTCTACAAGATAACGTAAATATTATCGATTAAGCGCTGCTGGGGTCCGTGACGTCATCCGAATTGGCCGCCACGATGGTCGCCATCTTGGATTTTACTAAAAATTCAAATTTATCAGAAAAATGCGGAAATTGCAAATATGTTTTGCTTATGTTGTAAACATTTTGTTGCTTTTGGTAGCGTTTTACATCTTTTTAACCGAAGAAAGCTCCGGAAAACCTCATCCTTCTGATGACGTCATATCACGTTACCATAGCAACTGAGTGTCTCCCACTTAATCACTGAAATGTGTCTCAAGGACAAAGAAACAGCTACTGAAGACGGTATGAGCTAACAATAAATGCCCTTGGAAATATCGGAGTTAAACCTTGAGAGGGTGCCCCCGCCCCCTCCCCCCCTCCGTACGTCCGTCTGAGGGTTAAATTACGTCGCCACGTAAGTTGATATTATGTTTTTTAGGGTTTTTTTCTTGAGCAACATTTCCTTTTATCTTACTTTTCCCCCATTTTTAACTCCGATCTGTTAAAGCAATTTATTTCGTCTCCCTCTTATTGTTTATGGCACCATTTGGACCATACTATCCACCGATGTTGGGTTCCATGCTTGAGCCTACAGAATCTAGCAGGCTTTCACTCTCTTGAAAAAAATCTTTGACTATCCTTTCACGGAGCAAGATATTTTACACAGTAACTTGACTGATCAACCTCTAAAAATTCAATAAACAGAGAGCAGTCGCAATTATAGCGATACTACGACTTCTTGTTCTTATTTTCAATTAAAAAACTGTTTCGTGATTCGCTTTAGCAAAGTGAAAAGACACAAAATAAATTTTATTTTCCAGACTTCTTGTGACAACTAAGTGACCTTAAAGCTTATCTTTGATTTACATCGCTATGATCACATCTTTCCATGAACGCGGGCTTACTGTATAATGTGAATCCACTATGTTTGTCGTCCAAATCTCGCCCAGGAAAACGTGTAGTTTATAAAACCGCCCTTTGGCATAAAGCTCATTTAAAAAAATTGGATAACATGTGAGTGGAAACTACGAGGTGGTTTTGTGTGCAAGGGACTCTTTTCGAACTTCGAAATTACGAACACGGAATTACAGTCCGAACACAGGCGGTATTATGTTAAACAGTTGTCACAAGCTTCCAACTATGTTGTATTCAAATGAAGTGACGTTTATACCACGCATTATGCTAATTTATGACGAAACCCCTATTATGCGGCCACATGCATATGCCCGTTCAGGGGTTCGACTGCATTCATATGGTGGGTCATCTGGAAGAATTAAATCCACTGAAACTCTACCCTAATTCTCACATGGTCCGAAGTCGCTCGCATTCGCTCCCTCCTCTTTCCCGTCTGATGTCCTTTGTTTGAGTGCTTATTCTTGACGTCATCCTACCTTTAAATATTTCCACCAATCAGTGTACGTTCAGTCACATTCTTGAAATTCCTGATGGAGAAAAACCCGTCGAACAACCACTCTGCTCGGTGGAAATATTCAATGGTCACATGACATCAAGAACAAGCCATGAAACAAAAGATATCACACGGGAAGAGGAGAGAGTGAGTGCGAGCGACCTAGGACTGTCTGATAATCATGCTACTATAGTTATGCCCTCAAACAAAGGACATCTCACGGGGAGAAGAGAGAGTGAGTGCGAGCGACCTGGGACCGTCTGAGAATCATGCTACTATAGTTATGCCCTTAAACAAAGGACATCTCACGGGAAGAGGAGAGAGTGACTGCGAGCGACCTGGGACCGTCTGAAAATCAGGCTGCTGTA
The DNA here is from genome assembly GCA_022457155.1 of Cladopsammia gracilis. Lineage (NCBI taxonomy): Eukaryota > Metazoa > Cnidaria > Anthozoa > Scleractinia > Dendrophylliidae > Cladopsammia > Cladopsammia gracilis. The sequence continues at coordinate 426,651 of JAJGOT010000401.1, read as the reverse complement.
CTGTGAAACTCTTGCCTGTCCAAAAAAGAAAGTTAAATGCGCAATACGTTCCCTGGGTTACCAAAACTTTCGACTACTTGTATATAAACACTCAGGTTAATGACGTGGCAAGTCATATAGACTGCTAGCTGTCCTTTCTCAGTCAATCGAGCGGGAGAGCGAATGAGCGGAGGGGAAACTGGAGGAGAGCCTTAACCGCCTATTCCCCAGCGCCCCCTCGGTTCGCATTAATTTCGCTCGCTCGACGCTCGGTCCATCGCCTATCGAGTATTTGCGACTATCCAGCGAGGGACTGCTAGCAGTCTACATGTCATAGTATGAGCACGAATTTTGGCCTATTTGGCCTTTGGAGACTACAAGAGAATCTTTCCCTTTTAGGAATGTCATTAGAGTGCCAAAATACATTTTTGAAAATGCTTGCCGTTTATTGTGCCGTGAATTTCACCAGATATCTGGCAACGACCTTTTGGGAAATTTCTCAACCTCGGTTAGGTTTCAATTTAATGTCGTCTAAGACAACAAACGATGTCCGAGTGTTACGTTGTAATCAATTGCAGCTGAATAACAAGTAGCAACATCCAAACGTTAAGTTTGTTTCTGTTTCTTTATTTTTGGGCGAAAAAATACGCAAAATGAACGCTCACAGAAACAAGAAAAAAGAATCTTTATCCAAATTGTTTTGATTCTTCTTTGACCTGTACATGTACATAAGCGATACCAGTTTCTATAGCAAATTTAACACTACAAAATAGGATCCTTTTAGAATGCAATGCGGCTTACAAGTTTACGATTGGGTGTTGATATGTATGATAATCATTTTGGTGCTGAAATCAACATATAAACGCGATACAAACTCAAAACATACTGAAAACATAATAAAACAAGAAGCTGTACACAGCTTGAACTCGTGGCGCCTTTAACTCATTGCAGCATTGATTCCCAAGTGATTTGAGTGCTTTTACAGAGAAACATAAGTTTAAAATTATATCCAATCAAAGGCTCCTAAGAGCCAACCCGAGAAGAAGAAATGCTAACGCGTAACGCGTAACGCAATATTGCCGTAAGCTTTCGTAAGGATTTTTGACGAACGAAAAAAAAAAGTACATCACTTTCATAATGTCCAGTTCGAAGAAAGAAAAAAAAAGAAAAAAAAAAAAAAAGAGGACTTGATGGAGATTCGAACTCGGGCCGTCCGGGACTAAGGCTATGTTCACACTTGGTGCCCGAGCACTAGTGTCTGGGTACCGGCACAAAATGGTGCTGCGTTCAGACACATTCTGAGTGTACAAGGGAATTGTGGGTACGCAAAGCAGTGATTTGTGGGTGTAGTGCCTCGGAACTAACGCAAAACGCGTGCACACTGGGAACCGGTACCCACTTTAGTGCCCGAGTACAAGGTCTCGACCTTGTACTCGGGCACTGTCACCGTGCCCGAATTCTGGCTTGGGTACTTGAAAAAAAGGTGTGTTCACATTAGTGCCCAGCGATAATCGTACTCGGGCACCGTGCTCGGGCACCAAGTGTGAACATAGCCTAAGCCACAAAATCAACCACTGCGCTGTCCAAGAGCACATACTACCTGCGAACTAAATTTTATTCTTTTAAGCTAGATACGCATCAGAACGCGTGCTTAGGTTGCAAAATCCTTTTAGATCGATTTTAATGTTGCACTAAAAACTCCAAATGCGAAACATCTGTAAGCTTATTGTTGTCTATATTCGTTTACATCAAATTAATTATTGTTATCGTTGGATTCACGTTGAATTCCTGTTACGAAACGTGTTCGTAACAAAGCATTTGCTCACTAAGTTTACAGCTGATGGAAGGAGCGAGTGAGTGAGTGAGAGAATGAATTTTATTTAAACACCCTTGCCGATAACCTGTTCATCATGCTTTCACGTATACACGGGTTTAAAAGTAAGACTACACTGCATTCACTAGATTCAGCAGCTGACACTTAAGCTCGACCCGGAGCTCGATCGCTAAGCAATTGGCAAGTTTAATATATAAAACACAGAACTTGACAGAGCAAAAATCCCACAGGAATAAGCGGCGAACACAATATCAAACGGTCCTATCCATCCATGAACGCCTTGAATTGTCTTGAAAGTGTGCAGTTGTACGCAGTAGTTCTTTATCTTGCTTCTCGAGTACACAAACGGAGAGATTTTACGGTATGTATTTCATGGCCGAAAGCCATATAGTCGTCTATATAGACTTAAATATGCGTGCATAAATTTGCATGCGCTAATGTGACACGAAAAAAAACAAGAAAAGTCAACGCCGGATTTATAACTCGTGTGCTTCGCCACGAGTAATGAAGAACAAAATAAAGTAAAGACCAAAACATACCCAACACACGAAGGGTTGAAGTGACCATTGTTTTATTTGCTTTGTTTTCTGCCATGCACTGGTATGTTCCTTCCATCCCTTTTGTAGTGTGTTGCATTTGAAGGACTGATCCGCTCTCAATCTCTGTTTCAAATACTTCCTCGGGAAGACGTCCGCCCTCAAAGTTCCAGGATAATGATGGTTTTGGGACACCAGATGTGACTTTGCAGCTGATGTTGGTTGCTTTTCCTTCATGAGCAGTTTGGTTTGTCGGAGACACATAAACCTGAGGGGAAACTGATTGAGACAAAACTACTGATTAGTAATTAGGGATTACCGGTCACATGTTGATATCAATTTGTGATTGACTTTTTCTTTGTGTTCTCGTTAGTTTTGGAGAAATGTTTATAAAACGTGCTCAAATTCAGTCGGAATGATATCTTCACACTCGTCGCCTTACGCAAAGATGTCTGTGTATGTTTTGCAATTTTCGTTTCCAAATCAGTTTCTCGGGGAATTTTCGATACACAACTGGTGTACTTTATTCGAAAATTAGTCATACTAGTTATTCTAGACCGAGAAAAAGTTTCTGTTCACTCTAACAGACGGTCGCGTAATTCTGTTTTTGAGATTCTTTAAAATTGAAAAATAGCCCGGTCGTTTACTGAGTTCATTGTAGTCTTTTCAAATGTAACGGAAAAAAGTCACGGTTTGGGAAATAAAAGACGAGTGTATATTTGATCGCGAATCAATAAATTAAATATTCAAAGCGAGTACAGCTGTGTACTCTTAACAGAGTCAACAGACGGTCGCGAGAATTGCTAAAATTGAAAAACAGCCTAGTCGTTTACTGATTTCACTGCTTTTAAAAGTAGTCTTTTCAAATGTAACAGAAACCTGTCACGGTTTCGGAAATGTTAAACAATTGTGGATTTGATCGGGAATCAATAAATTAAATATTCACAGCGAAAACAGTAAACGTGTCTCAGTGTGTTCTACCAGTGTAGCCTCTGGTTTGCATAAAATCTGAAAACGATCATAACTTTGAAGTAATAGATCAACAACGAGTGCGAGGGTTTGATCGGGGCATCCAAACACCGAGAAGCAATGAAAGCACGAGGCCGCTTCGGCCGAGTGCTTTTATTGTTTCAAGGTGTTTGGATGCCCCGATCAAACCCGAAGCACGAGTTTTTGATCTGGCTTCTCAAATGAAACAATACAGAATTATTCAGTGTTAGTTTTTTTGGCTTTGTCCTTTTCAAATGCCGTCACATGCATAATTTTATTGAGCTTGTTGTGTTTCGCCATTTGGTATGAGACCATGTGCGAAGCAAAAGCGTCTCGGTTTAGGGAGGCTAAAACGGTTGTCGAAGAAGAATATCTAGTCGATAAAGCTATTCCCCCGTCAACGAAATATAAAAAACAAATGGGCAACATCCATTTTTTACGAATGACAAACTTCTCGGACGGTTCAAGTTCCCGTTCTCTAAGATTCGAGAGGAATGTTTAAGGACTATGATTTACACAAGATTATGTCACTTTCTGCTCGTATCATCATCATTATCATCATCAATCTTTATTTATACTCGAAATCGTATCATATTTACATGGTCTTCCTAGGAGTCGTGTGAATTTACACTAGAGTATATTACCTGTAGAACTACTTAACTAAGAAAAATAAAGTACAATGAAAACTACGATCAAGGTTTCTTCAATTAATCAAACTACATTAAACTAAAAATTGAACTATAAAACAACTAAATTACACGTATAGAATGCTATAAAAACTTAAATGATCATATTGTTTCATTATAATCTTTCACACATAAAAAGGTTTTAAAATCGTTCAAGTTGGGCCGCTGTCTGATCTCTAAGGGGATCTTGTTCCACAGAACAGATCCCCTGTAGTGTATGCTACCTTTGGCGTATTCAGTTCTCGGTCTAGGAATGTAACAATTAGACTCAGAATTTCTAAGATTGTGTGTGTATATTATGCTCGTTTCGAAGAAACGGACGCATTTAGTTTGAATTATTGGCTTAGCAAATTTGTCATGGACGTGGCCAAAAAGTCGGGAGAGAGATATCCACCGAAGACTGTTTGTGGCATAATATGCGGTATCCGACGTTTTCAAGAAGCGCCAGTAATGAGGAAAGGACAACCCGATACAGCGGACGTACATGTAACTCCAAACGGTTTATTAAACAACAGTAACAATTAACAACTCGACAATATGGCGGCCGAGAACACGAGGGCGAGAGAGCGAGAGCATGATACGCATGCGCGGATAACATTGCCCGCTGGCGCAACCTCTTCTTCTTTTTTTAACAAAACTAGAACTAAGTCTACAATGGCTGCGGCCAACAAGCGAATAGTGATTTAGAAACAATAATCGTTAACAGTTCTATAATGGCAGCAATGTCTCTGAAATGAGTGTCCAGGTGAAAGAGTAACTAATTTCACAGTTCATAACAATCTTGCAAGGCACGCTAGTCCAGTATGTAATCCTGGAGATGCTTTGGGGGTCTGCAGGTTCGTTTAGGCTCTGAGGTAGCAGGGTCGGGAAAATCCGGTGTGAGGAGCGGAGGAGAGGTGGGAACTTGCGTTAAGACGTGGCTTGTATCATCTGAAGTGCCAACATCCGCGTGGTCAGATTGGCATGGGGAGGGAACTGACATGTGCGGGCTGTGAGGGCGTAGGAGGTCCTGAGGAGCGGAGAGTGGCTGACAAGGTAAAGGTGGTTCGGAGGAATTGTCGCATGCGTCATCATCATGAGCAGGAGAAATTAACGGTTGAACCACAGTCGGGATGGTGGGTGGTACACTGTAGCACTCCGCTAGCTTGACTTTGTAAGACGTAGCACGCAGCTGGGAGCCAGAGAACTTCTTAATGAAACACCACTCTCCATCAATACTCACGATAATATACCGGTCGCGGGCCCTTGATTTATCTCGGTCTGCTTTCACGTATACGAGGTCTCCAACTTGTAGGGGGGTCATGGAGGGGGATGGGCCGTGGCCGCCTTTTGCCTGTTCACTGAACGGATGGTTGATTTGGCGATCCCTGTGCTTCTCCGTTATGTGTTTTAGGTCAGACAGAGGGATTTGTTCGTTGGAGAACTGATTACGTTGTGTCCAAAGCTCACGGGAAGAGAGACCTTGGTTGCGGAGTCGGGCGTTTAAACGAGCAGTGGCGACCGCGAGGTCTGCCTCGGTTACAGGGCCTCCACCTGGCTCTTGGCGTAAGAGTTCCTCTTCAAGCTCTTGTACTGCTTTTTCAGCGACAGGGTTTTTGTTAATGTTCTTGATGCGACCGACTTCAATAGAAACGCCAAGGTGTTGTAAGGCATTCGTGTTTCTCAGTGAAACAAATCCAGGGGCAGGATCAACGCGTATGACAGCCTGGGGACCATCTAAAGGGTGCAGGCCCACGACTAATCGGGTGAGGGCGTTGCGAAGGGTATCGCTCTTTTCATCAGGGACTATGCACGACAAAGTGTAGGAAGTTGTAGTTTCTCTCAAAAGTAGGATGAGTTGGCGACATCGCCTGATGACATCAGCTGCAAATGATAAACCCACAACTTCAGGTGGATCATCTGACGACTGGCTGGCGAGGGCACCTGGGAACTTCTTGAGTGAGGCACAGGTGTGACAGGAATCAGACACGCGAGTGATAGCAGTGCTCATATCAAGAGCAAAAAAGTGACGTTGCATGACCATGAGGAGTTGGTGCTTAGAGGGATGGTCTAGTTTGACGTGAAGGGCAGTAAGTAGACCATCGAGTACGGGACGTGGGACAACGATCAACTCAGTGGGGGGCGTCAGCGGTTGAGAACGATGGACGACTAGCAGGCCATCTTTAGATACAGAGGTGACATTCAGGTAGCGCTTCACATCTTTGATGTTAGTCAGTTTCACTATCAGTTTATAGGACACAGGCGCGGTGTTTGGACTGAATGATGAAAGGACTATAATGCTTAACGGCAGCTGCGATGCTCAGCGCTTCGACTTCACAGGGTAACCATGTAACTTGGTGCTTGCGTAACTTTGCGCTGTAGAAGCCCGCTAGGTGCAGATGGTCGTGGCGAGTAACGTACAAAGTAGCTCCAAGGCCACGCTTCGTAACCGAACCATCAGTCACGATCCAAAGTTGGTCGGAGGGACGGGGGAGAACGATAGACTTGTGTAGGTTAAGGGCTTCTTGAGCAGCGGTAAACTTCCGGCGGAGATGGTCGTCCCACTGAAGTACATCATGTGATTGGAGGCTGGGTATTGACGACTCAAGTGGGTCTATGAGTAGAGAGCAGTGGGGTACAACACGGCTAAGAACCTTATAGGCGCCGATGAAGGAACGCAACCCTTTTACGGTTGTGGGGGGTGGGCAGTTGGCGAGTGTGGCGATGCGATGAGGGCTCGCCGAGAGTGCGCCCTGTGACCAGATCCAACCCAAGACTGTGGTGGATTTGGGACAGATGACGGTTTTGGCGGCAGACAATCAAAGATTGCAGCGGCTTAGAGCCTCGAGTATGCGTGACCAGTTAGAGATGAGCTCTTGTGGAGTGTCGCCTCCGCAGTAAAGATCATCTGCTAGTTTTGCTGCGAATCCTTCCTGAATGAAGTCGCCGAGCACACGGCACATTAACTCTTCTAGCGAAGTCTCAGACCCAGGCATTCCCATGGCTGATCTGGTGTACACTCTGATGCCGCGAAACGGGGTTGCAACGCCACAATATTTCATTGAAGCCTTTGATAGTGGTATTTGGTAGAAGGCACGCGTGAGGTCAGACTTAATGATGTATTTCCATGGAGCAATGGTGCGAAGAGTAGAGTCAACGTCCGGCATCAGCGACAGTTGAGGTTTGGAGTACCGACCTACATCTGCAAAGGCCGTAACAAGACGAAATCCAACGGATGGTTTTTTGACAAGAAAGGATGGATTTAGGTATTCGACAGTGACTCCAACGTCCTCGGGACGGCGGAAGACTTGACAACGTTCTAGTTCATCGAACTTCTCTTGTAACTCGACAAGCTTGTTGCGGGAGTATTGGGTAACACGGCCCTTGCGTTGTGGGGGTTGTACAGGACCCATGTTGACGGTAGCTTCGATGGGGCCAGCAGCACCATTGTAGCCTACGACTGTGGGGTTAAAGACATCATCGTAGGTCTGGAGTACTTGACGGAATTGGTTGCGAACGCTTTCGGGTACGATATGATCAGGGTCAACGGTAACTGCGTCTGAGAAAAAGCTGGCCTGGGCGTGGAGTGTCTCTGTTGTTGAAGGGAGGTAACGGGGGTTCTACAGGAGCAGACGCTGAGTCTAAGGTGGTGGTGTGACGTACTTGGCAGAAGTGCTCATGTCGTCGGATTGTCCGTGGCTCATTGGTGTTGTTGACTATGCGAACTTTGTGGGCTACTGCTTCAACAATGTGAGGCTGAGGCCAGAGTTGCGCAACGTTGGAACACTGGATGGAGCGTCGGTGCGTGCCTCTATAGCCAAGGTACAGTCAGGGCCAAAGTCAGGGGGTACGTCCATTTCGAAGAATTCACCGGGAAACACAACGGTGGTAGGCGTTGACGAGCGCAGGAGGTAAGATTGGGTGCGGCGAACCGCGTGGGCCTAGGCGCTGATATTTGCATCCGCATTGTAAATGATAACTTCGGAGCCTTGAATCAGACCTTGCCTTTTGGCAGGGCGAACAGATATGTCATTAGCGATCATGAACGGTGTTCCAGCTAAAATGTCCACGTCCAAATCTTCCACCACAAGGGCATCGAGTGTGAGGGTGAGATGAGCTCGTGAGAGGGTGAGGTGAGTTTCACCGACAACAGCGAGTGGTGTGCCTCCGTCTGCTTGTAGAGCCTGTTGAGATGATTTGACGATGGGAGCATCAATGGAACGAGCGACGGAAGCTTTTATCATGCTTGTTTCGGCGCCAGTGTCTAAAATAAGCTTGAGCGGGTGCTGACGATAGAAGGCGTTAAAATGTGGAGTTTGTTTTGTGCTCACACGGCGTGAAACGATCCTGGCTGAAGGGCAGGGTGGAGTCACTGTGTCCTCTGCCTGGAGCGGATGGAATAAATCGGGGTCTTCGGTTTCAACATCTTCGTAAAGGGAGCTTGTGAGGCGTGCTTTAGTGAGAAATGCGCGATCATCGGCTGGCAGGTAGGTGCATTTACTCAGGAAGTGGTAATCGTTGCGGCCGGCCTGCTTGCACAAGGGGCAGGACCTGACGGGGCGCTTAGTGACGAGCTGTGGGCGTGTATTGTAAGGAGCTCTCGTAGAGGGTCTGAATGTTGATGTAGATGCGCGGAGGATCTTGGCATCGGCCGAGGTGCGGATTTCTTCGAGGAGCGAATCCAAAGCTTGGGAGATTTCCGGTTTAAGGGATGCGAGGGACCTCGACCTGAGCTCGGTGCCATAGCGTTATTTTACAAGGTTTGGTAGCTCGTTGTGGACTAACCTTAGCCAAGTTAGTACGATTAGGTTTTCCAAGGTCGGTGACATTTCCTCGTCTGTGGTGGGTGTTTCGCTGTGATGTGAAATATGACCGTTCCCCAGTAATAGGTTGTCTTCGATAAATGACATCAGGCGTTGATACAAGTCTTCGGGGCGTTCATCTGGGTCAAGCTTTATGTTGTTCAAGTCCAGAAGGTGAGCGCCGGTTGATTGAAAACCGTAGTGAAGTCGAATAGCTTGCCAGATAGACTTCATAGAGGTCGAGTTCTTAACGATAGTGTTGCGAGAAATCACGGGGCAATAGTTCGCGATCTGACCTAGCATTAGCTCGAGATGGTTGCACTTTTGTTGTGCAGTTCTGCGGGCAGATGCACGTACAGATTCACCGTCATCTTGAAAGCCGCGAGAGGGAGTAGCGGGCGATTTCTTCAGCCATGTCACGTTGTCAGCTAGGAAACATGCAAAATTGGTATCGAGCGAAAGAATGTACTGAAGGTTTTGTCGCCAAGCTTCAAAGGAAGTTATGGATTCGTGTTTGGTGAGGGACCATTGTTTCGGTGCTCTTGTGTTCATTATGGTGTTCCGTTGAAGTTAAGAATAAACGAAATTTACTTAGCTTTGAGTCTTGGAGCCCGGACTGAATAGCTATAGAGTAAGCTGCTTCGCTGTCTCCTCGTGTGGAATTCGGGTGAAAAATCCGCCACTATCCTGGCTTTCTCTTCGTTCGAGACGTGGATACGATGCACCGCTGCCACCACGCCAGTAATGAGGAAAGGACAACCCGATAAGCGGACGTACATGTAACTCCAAACGGTTTATTAAACAACAGTAACAATTAACAACTCGACAATATGGCGGCCGGGAAAACGAGGGCAAGAGAGCGAGAGCATGATACGCATGCGCGGATAACATTGCCCGCTGGCGAAGAGAAAAAGGTGCTGAAGCATTAAATCCTCTTGATAATGGCGACCAAAGATGAGAAAAAGGGTCCATTTTGTTTTTAAATTAAAATGTCGATGTCATGTTGAAGTTCCAGTTATAATACTCAGATTATTGTTTTGAAAGTTTACTCTGTTTCACCGAGCATTGGACGCGGAATCGAAAGATGGCACACGAGAGGGCTTATATTTGAAGACCAAGAAAGGAATGTAAGGTTCCGAATGTAATGATATAATTGAGTGAAATAACATGTATTGTTGCAAAACTCATAAATATGCAAGTGTTTGATTTGAGATCAAACACGGTTTTGAACTGAAATCAAAACCCTTAAGATCTTGATCTGGTGTTTCATTGGGTATCATCCACCTGACCCAAATGGACGTCATTTTTTGGCTGGTCACTTTATGAATTATTAATGAGTTTGAGAAGTGATTTATCTAAACAGGCTCAAACTTGGCAGCAGGATGCAACTTTTTTTAGTAGGATACAACTTGATAACCATATATTCGACATTTAAAGTAAGCAGTTGTTCATGGTTAGCAGGATACAACTTGATAACCATGAACAACCGCTTACTTTAAATGTCGAATATGTGCATCACGTGACCTGTTATTGTTTTTTACACAAAAAGAAAATTGAAATTGGGGTGCCGAGATGGCATATGATGGATACAAATTAAAACGTTAATGTATTTGTATGGTTTTCCCTTATATGAATCTAGCCGGAATGATTGACTATGATCTACTGTTAAAGGGTTATTTCTAAAAAAAGGTCACGTGACATATTTTGTCTCTTAATATCTTGTTAATAAAATTCAAAAAATTGTCCATTCCGGCCAAGGATAGTCTTGATGCATTGAGGCAAAAAACTGCGTTCGATTTTCTCTTAGCCACAGTTAACCATCCTTACCCCATTTAAAGTTTCGTTTTTGTGCAAATTATAACGTCTTCACACACGTGATCACAATAATCAAACATTAAGGAATTTATGGACGCTAAATGCAGTTTGATGTATACTTTTGGTGACTGTTAGGGCTAAGAAAACATTACTTCCAAAGGAAAAAAGAATTTACTTCGCGGGGGGTCTACACCAAGGGCCGAGCCATGCCTCAACATGCTTGAGGAGGGGAGAGAAGATTAGGACTTATTCTAAAAGGTAACACACTTCAAGTATTCTATATTTACTTAATTAATGATGGAATTATTTTTTTATTTATAAACGAATATAACTATGATTATGTCACTTTATTGATTTATTTATTAATTCGGACCGCTAATATCAAAAGTTAAAAGTCCGAGTGGCTCAGACCTCCACACAATGTCTCGAAATATAGACTTCAATTCAAGCTTGGACTAATATACACAACTACTAGAATAGCGCTTTAAAGAGAAACCAGAAACACGTCTTTAAACTTTACCTGTTACATCCAACCAGAAACTAGCGCGTATTTTTCCTGCCCTGTTTTCTGCACTACATCCATATTGACCTGCATCGTCAAAAGTCACGTGACTGATACGTAGTGTAGGGCTGTTGTTAGCAAGATGTCTTCCATTCTTAGTCCAGTTGACCTTTGGTGAAGGATTACTACCCACAATGCATGCCATTACAAATGCAGAGCCCAACGGAACTGATTGGTTCATCATTTCCGGGTTCACTTTCGGTGGAACTAAAAACATTTCATTGTAAGTGCATGCAGGGTTCAGAGGAACATATTTGTTCTCGAGGTCAGGGGGTGACGTTGAAAAAAATTAGTTAATATGTTGTCTGGCAGATGGAAATCTAATTACACTAATCATAGGCTAATTAAGGAGTCTGGAAAGGTTTTAAGCTACACGCGCGCGTACCGTTAACTAGTCACATGCTTGGACACACTTGTTATCTGTTATTTCAATCATAGTGTTGAGCGCGCAACTTACCGGAAATGAGAACTTTTTGAGATTACAGCGGAGAAACAAATACATATTGGAATTTTTTTTAATCTGGCAACGGTCTTTTTGGAAATTTCTAAACCTCGTCTCCCGGGCCTTCTTCTCATTCAAAATGGCGGTCGGGATTAAAAAAAACCCTGGTCAAGGCCGACGAAATACTCTGAAAATAATGGAGCATTTGTCTCGTAAAACATGATAAAATGTCTTCGTTTCGTTTGAACAACGGTTTCAGATTGCTAGAAAAGAAACACCGCTTCATATCGTTGAACATAACCTCCGAAAACGCCATTACATCGTCTGTCACGTGTCAAAATATGTACTTATTGACTAAGTGGAAGGGCCAGATGGGGAAATATTTGGCTCGAGGTCATGGCCTACGGACCGAGCGCAGCGAGGTCCGTGCGCCATGACCGAGAGCCAAATATTTTCCCATCCGGCCCTCCCACTTAGTCAATAAGTATTTTATCATATGACCAATTTGGAGACAAAGTGACTTGAAATTTTAACGCGCGAGGCCGTCTTCTTTTGTAGTAGGGCCGTACGCCTTTTTCCGGCCCCGCTCGCGCAAATACGTACGGCCCTCATACGGGACTTTCATCAATGGTTTTGCAAAGAATAGGTTCGGAGGGCGGTACGGGTCATATGATAATACTCCATAATAGGCCATTTCCGAGTTGTCAAAGCGAGGCTAAGTGCACAACCTTTCATTTGAAAATGTTTTTTATTCAAATGCAAATAAAACGCATCTTCATATGAAAGGTTGTGCACCAAGCCTCGCTTTGACAACGAGGTATAACCTAACTCGGAAATGGCCTATTTCTTTGTCCAGTTGACCTTTGGTGAAGGATCACCGCCCACAATGCATTCCATTTTCGTTACCATGGCAACTGAATGGTTCCAATCTTTATCAAAATGTATCTCAAGGATAAACGAACAGCTACTGAAGACGGCATGAGCTAACAAGAAATGCTCTTGAAAATATCGGAGAAAAACTTTGAGGGGTACACCCCCCCACCCTTTGTACGTCCGTCCGAGGGTTAAATTACGTCGCTACGTTAGTTGATATTATGTTTTAAGTTTTGTTTTTTAGCAAATTTTCCTTTTATCGTACGATTTTTCCGCATTTCAATCCACAGATCTATAGCGCGACTGCTACATGTTTTTAACATGGATTCGTTTATGGCACCATTTGGACTAAAATATCTACCGATGTTGGGTTCCATGCTTGCGCCTACAGAATCTAGCAGGCTTTCACTCTCTTGAACGAAATCTTCGACTATTCTTCACGGAGTAAGATAAGATTTTGTACAGTAACTTGACTAATCAACCCCTGTAAATTCAATAAACAGAGAGCAGTCGCAATTATAGCGATGCTAAGGCTTCTAATGTTCTCATTTTCAATTAAAAAATTGTTTCGCTATTCGCTTTAGCAAAGTGAAAAAGACACAAAATAAATTTTGTTTTCCTGACTTCTTATGAGTAAGTGACCTTAAAGCTTATCTTTGATTTACATCACTATGATCACAGCTTTCCATGACAATACAAAATATCTGTCTGAACGCTTAAGCAGACAGCCTACTTACGTCGACTTACGCAAAGTCTACTTAACGCAGGCTTAATGTCTAGTGTGAATCCATTGTGTTTATCGTCAAAATCTCGCCCAGGAAAACGTGTAATTTATAAAACCGCACTTTGGCACAAAGCTCAGTTTAAACAATTGGATTAAGTGTGAGTGGAAACTGCGAGTTGTGGTTTTGTGTGCAAGGGACTCTTTTCGAACTTTGAAATTACGAACTTGGAATTACAGTCCGAACACAGGCTGTATTATGTTCAACAGTTGTCACAAGCTTCCAACTATGTTGTATTCAAATTAAGTGACGTTTATACCACGCATTATGCTAACTTATGACGAAACCCCTATTAAGCGGCCACATGCATATGCCCGTTCCTCGAGGGTGGCCGCTTAACAAGGATTCGACCGTTTTCATATGGCAGGTCATCTGGGAGAATCATAGCCACTGAAACTCTAGCCTAATCCTCAGACGGTCCGAAGTCGCTCGCATTCGCTCCCTCCTCTTTCCCGTCTGATGTCCTTTGTTTGAGGGCTTGTCATTGACGTCATCCTACCTTTGAATATTTCCACTAATCAGTGTACGTTCAGTCACATTCTTGAAATTCCTGATGGAGGAAAACCCGTCGAACAACCACTCTGATTGGTGGAAATATTCAAAGGTAGGATGACGTCAAGAACAAGCCATCAAACAAAGGACATCTTACGGGGAGAGGAGAGAGTGAGCGCGAGCGACCTGGGGCCGTTTGAGAATCATGCTACTATACTGCGAAGCTCTTGCATGTCCAAAAAAGGAAGTTAAATGCGCAATATGTCCCCTGGGTTACCAAACGTTACGACTACTTGTAGTAAATACTCAGGTTAATGAGGTGGCACGTCATATAGCCTGCTAGCTGTCCCTTCTCAGTCAATCGAGTGGGAGAGCAAATGAACCGAGGGGAAACTTGGGAGAGCCTTTCCCGCCTTCTCCCCAGCGCCCCTCGGTTCGGTCGATCGCCTATCGCGTATTTGTGACAATCCAGCGAGGGACTGCAAGCAGTCTACATGTCATAATATGAGCAAGAATTTTGGCCTATTTGGCCTTTGGAGACAACAGGAGAATCTTTCCCTTAAAGGAATGTCATTAGAGTGCGAAAATTATTTGCCAATGCATTTTTAAAAATGCTTGCCGTTTATTGTGCCGTAAATTACGCCAGATATCTACAATTCCCCATGTTGTTACTTTTCTTGGGTCCCCTGTTTCCGAAGTTCCCATAGGCCTTTTCGAGAGTCAGGACCATGTGCTCTTCGGTCGGCCATGTTGCTTTTTGTGACCAGAGTTTATTTATCTGCTTCTGAATGTTTTTTTCTTTTTTACGCAGGATAGATCTACGAGTATCCACACTTGTGTAAGTTTATTATTCTGTACCTTCCAGTTATTTACTTTGAGTGTATTTAGGACGTTTTTCTTAGACGGAACATTGTATTTTGCAGCGAATTGCACCGAACGAATGCACCGAACGAATACACCGAAAGCAGATGTGAGTGAATCTCGACTGTGGAAACTACGGTATAATAAAGTCCTTAATCTTTCTTCTCGAGTGTAATTGAAATGTCTCAACTACACGGACCCGGCGACCACACCCCAAATACAATTTTATCTACACTTTCCGTTATCCAAAATGTCCCCTTTCGAGTATAAAACATATTTCGTGTTTCGCTTTAGCAAAGTGAAAAAAAAAATGCTTTCCTGACTTCTTATGACAACTTAGTGACCTTATCTCTGATTTTCAAATGATGACAGCTTTAAATAGCAATAATTATACCATAAATATGTCTGAACACTTAATCAGACTTAGCCTGACTTACGTCGACTTACGCTAAGTCTACTTAACGCGGACTTACTGTCTAGTGTGAACCCACTCTGCTTATCGTCAAAATCTGCCATTAAAAAACGTGCATTTTATAAAACCGCGGTTGGCACAAAGACAAGTCCAGTTTAATGACAGACTTTTTGAGATTACAGCCGAGAAATAAATACACATTGGGATTGGATTTTTTTTTTAATCTGGCAACGCCTTTTTGGGAAATTTCTCAACCTCGGTTAGGTTTCAATTTAATGTCATCGCAGACAACAAACGATGTCCGAGTGTTCCGTTGCAGTAATCAATTACAGCTGAATAACAAGTAGCAACATCCAAACATCAAGTTTGTTTCTCTGTTTCTTTATTTTTGGGCGAAAAAAATACGCAAAATGAACGCTCACAGAAACAAGAAAAAGAATCTTTATTCAAATTGTTTTCTTCTTTTACCTGTACATGTACATAAGCGATACCATTTTATATAGCAAATTTAACATTTACAAAATGGAATCATTTTAGAATGCAATGCGGCTTACAAGTTTACGATTGGGTGTTGATATGTATGATAATCATTTGGGTGTTGAAATCAATATATAAACACGATACAAACTCAAAACATACTGAAAACATAATAAAATGAAGAACAAAATAAAGTAAAGACCAAAACATACCCAACACACGAAGGGTTGAAGTGACAATTGCTTTATTTGCTTTGTTTACTGCGATGCACTGGTATGTTCCTTCCATCCCTGTTTTAGCGTGTTGCATCTGAAGGACTGATCCGTTCTCAATCTCTGTTTCAAAAACTTCGTCGGGAAGACGTCCACCCTCAAAGTTCCAGGATAATGATGGTTTTGGGACACCAGATGTGACTTTACAGCTGATGTTGGTTTCTTTGCCTTCAGGAACAGTTTGGTTTGTCGGAGACACATAAACCTGAGGGGAAACTGATTGAGACAAAACTACTGATTAATAATCATGATTACCGGTCAACGTTTACGTATCTTCGAGACACTGTTGTCTAATGTGTATGCATATACTTAATATGATATATAAGCATCATTAATCTTAGAGAATAGATTGAAAACTGAAACACTATTATTTGAGCTTGACAATGATAAGATGCTACTCAATTCTGGGACTACTCCTTGGAATTTTGCTTCTGGGATGAGAGAGAAGATGGGGGACTTTTTCTGAAGTATTCTATATTTACTTAACTATTGATGGAATTATTTTTTATTTATAAACGAATATAACTGTGATTATATAATTTTACTGATTTATGTATTAATTCGGACCGTTAATATAAAAATGCAGAGCATCGGCTTACGGGATAAATTTTGTCGGTGGGATGAACTTAATTTGCCCGAATAAAACTCGTGACGTCATGTTTTTTCGTCATGTTGATGATTCCAGCACTCGTTGACATTTTACTTTTCTACAGCTGCGAAAGATCCGAGAATGACCTTCTACATCTCGCATTCTTCGCACTTCACACAGTACCGATAAGATATTTTACGAGACTTCGACGAAGACATACTTTAATCGACCAGATACCAACCACACACACTGTTCTAATAAGCAAGATGGTCGCCAAATGTTATACTTAGTCTCAGTCCCTGTGCGGTCTGCATTATCATTCCTAGTCTGGCGGACCACAACGCAAATTTGTCGTTCAATACCGGCATGCTCACGCGGTTAGCATCTAATGGAGCTATCACATGGATGAAATGATCGATGTAGTATAGAACTTGGTGAGAAAGTTAAGTGAGTAATGTGAGCAAATAAATTAATACCTTGAATCACAAAGTAATTCAGTAATTACACTGTCTGTGGTGCCCGAATAGTGGACCAGTTTTGCCCGAATAATACTATATTTTTTACGACTGGGGGGCTGCAGTACCCCTGCTCCTTCCCCCATGTACGCCTAGTGCAGAGCTCAACGGAACTCATTAGTTCATCATTTCGGGATGGACATTTTATTGTAAGTGCATGTAGAGTTCAGAGGAACATTTTTGTTCTTGAGGTCAGGAGGTAACGTTAGATGGAACTTTTTTGCTTTCGATCATACGAATGCGCGCGGTCTTTGAACAAAAAGTCTGGAGCGAGTGTGAATATGGAGAGTGGAACTGGGGAGAGACGCTAAACAATTTCTCGCCTCACACGGGCGTGTGAGGCTCGCGCGCTGGGCGCGCGAGTATGCACGCTTCAGACGCTTTCGGCGCTTCGCGCCTTTGCGAGTGAGCCAGCGAAAGAAAACGACTGTTTTGCAGTCTAGATGGAACTTACAGAAAAGAAAATAACTAGTTATATGTTGTCTGGCAGATAGAAATCTAATAGTACTAATAATGGGCTAATTAAGGAGTCTGGAAAGGGTTTTAAGCTGCACGCGCTCGTACCGTTCACTCGTCATGTACGGACGCACTTGTAAACTGTTATTACTCGTGGCAAAATGCCAACGAGTTATAAAATGAGTAGTGATTCTCGGTCACTTTTTGACGTCTGTTCTATAAAGTTCTAGAAAATTCTTTTTGAAGTGTTTTTGAGATGAGAGTTTCAAAGGTTGAGTTTCTTGAATGTGATGTCAAACAGTAAATGATTATAGAACACCATGGCCAAAAGAGGAAGATATGAAGTGACGTTTCGAAGGGAAATTCAACCATAATCAGTTTTTAGCGACACAATTCCTACTTAAGCGGCTACTACTGATCTTGCAACTCTTTGGAAGTAAGCCAAAAAAAACCCATTATTATGAAAAGAGCTAGCAAACAAACGACGGCATATTAAACTAAAAACTGGAAAGCGTAAATTCCTCCTGTCAGTATCACAGCTGGACATTTTTTCCTAAGATCAAAGAAACGACAACATTTAGAACAACAGACCTGTTATATCTTTATTTTGATCTAAAAGGAAAAATCTCTCAGGCACGTACTTGGGGTAGACTTATTCTAAAGCTGGGCTAAACTGCTTTTAGCTACGAGCAGGATTTGTGCTAGGCCTGTCACCTTTTATAACAACAACTGGTCTCCCAACAATACTCGCCATTGACACTACACTACAAGCCCGAACTAATGGATCAAAATAACATAAAGTAACAAACGCCAATCAAATATATCGATCAAAAGTAAAACTATAATAACTTAAACAACTTATTTCTACTAAATTAAAAACTGAAATATAATCTCCGCGGATGGAAACGGATTTTCGAAGTAACTCGATGTATCGGGAATTTTCGACTGCGTTAAATTCAATCGTCGAGGCATTGGGCGCGCAATGCATTTTGGGTGACACTGGGCCTTGAACAAATCAAGCAGAAAAATGCTTTTTTGTCTTTTTCTCGATAAAATAAAAGTGCGTATAGGGGTTAGCATTTTAAGTTCGTTTACCGGCGGATTAAAACTGAATAAACTGAAAATTGGCAGGAATGTTTTGCAATACCTCTTTTGAAAAACAGTGTCGGGCTTTTTTTAATTTCGCTTCCGTTACAAAGTTATGGTCTCTTTTGTAGAAAGATACATAAACATTGGGGACATCAAACTTTAGGAGGGTGTTAAAAGAAAACTAAGGCACATATCTGAAAAATCGCCGACACCGTTTTTGAGGGCAATCTACGAGAAAATATTCACGTCACTCCCATAATTCACGCGCGGAAACGAACGTGATTAAGGTGAAGCAGTGATTTTGGCTATTCTTTTAATATCTCCGTGGCGTTAAATTTTTAGATATCTTCGAATATATATTTGTATTCTACGGGTTTTGAGCTTTCAGAAAATGTATAGGTTGATGGGGTGTCCTCTTAAAACGCGCTTGCGCGACTACTAAAGACGGTCAATCTAGATATACTGCTACCTTGAATGTGGCTTTTGGTGAACTGTGAAGCTTATTAGGGAATATAAATGTTTGTCAGTTCTGGAATTCATTATAAAACGTTTTGCAAAAGTTTGTATCCTCTGAGAGCAGAGGGAAATGAAATACAAGAGAAATTTAAGGCTAGTTAGTGATTTATTTATCAATTGATTTGTAGCTGTGGATTATATTGATTTTGAGCAATATGGGTGTGCTGAGAGATTATTGTTTCTGGTCGTCGATTTGCGGTCTCTGTGTGCTAAGTGTTAGTGATAATGAGATAATAAATGCGGCTGTCAAAGGCTATTTAAGGAAATATTTAATCTACCCTTGATTTTTATCGATGTTGTATTACTGTGAAAGTGAATTGTTATGCGACCCGAAGGCCCGAGCGTAGCGAGGTTTATAAATTTGTCGCGCGTGGGGATCGCGTGTGGATCGCTATAGGGCGATGGAATCTCGGGTTCACAAGTTTTTTTGTTTGTCATCATGGATGGTTTGAAGTTTCTGAATCTTACTTTGAATTCGATGGTAGTTGAGCCAACATATTGCTATTTTTTAATAAATTATTAATAAACTGTTACTTTTAAAACTTCCAAGAAATTGTCCGTCCTTAGCCTTTTTTTAACTTTTTATCAAAAGTACACATGCCGAGCTTTGGACTAAGAATCTTCAACAGATCTTTCTTGTAAAGAGACATTTTCGTTGGATCGGGTAGCCTTTTCAGACTACTATATCTTACAACAAGTTAATAACAGCAATATTGAGGAGAAATCAGGAGCCTATTACCCTCCTGAGAAATGATATTAGCTAGGCAGAATTAATGGATTTCATGATACTAATACGAGTATAATAATTGTTTTCTTAATTCGTTTTATAAAGTACACCAACAACAAATAACTGCTTCGGTTTCGTAGTAGTAGCACAGTGTGAGGGTGAAAATAAAAATTAAAACCACAAAATAAAGCCAACTTTTCGTTTTCCTTGCAATACTCATTTGAAAGTACAGCTACAGGTTTGAAATGTTTTGTTAGATTTTTAGTTTACAAACAGCAATGTTAATGCTTTAATCGTAATCAGGTGGAATCGGTTTTCTTCTGTCATTTTACAGTCAAAAAGGAATAACTGGCTTCTCTAGTTATTCTTTTATTAATTGAAAAAATAATAAATTATGGCTTCTAGTCGACGCGTGGGAAAGGCACTTAATCATCCCGTGGTGGTTTTGAGCCACTTGCCTCACTCGGGTGAATTAAGGAATGAGTCTCGTTCGATTTAAAGGGGGGTGGTTTATTTTAAAACATATTTGACTTATTGACTTTAAACTTTCTAAGAGGCTTTTAATTGTTGGAAAAAAGTTTTTTCCCTTACATGAATGGACTTGCTACGTCACGTGACTTGCCACGCCCAATTTTTTGCAATATTTTTCGATCCAAATTTACGAGATTTTGGAAAAATGTTCTTCTACTTAATTTGTTTTCTATCAATGTCCATTAGCACAGGGTCTATGGAACTAATCGGGGTTTTCCAAAGTTATTTGTTTTCTGTAAACTATAACGTTTTAATTTTAGAGGGGGACTGGGACAAGAGAAAAACAATGAATAATTATGCAGCAATAACAGTTTTCGAAATTCCCCGTTTAATTTGACGTACTTATCTGTAAGTTGAAGACTAAGTAAGGAAAAACGAGAGCTTTTAATTGAATTTTCATGCCGTAATCTGAAAATTCCAAATTTTGCATAATTTAGGGCGTGGCTGGTCATGTGACCGCAACAGACACAGGGTTTCATCCAAAAATGGTTTTGTTTCTTAGTGCATGATTATAAGATCAAATATTAGGGGTCGCTGAATAAAGCGAGAAAAAATGATGAAAACCCACATTACACGAGGAGCCATGCCTTAATTCACGCAAGCATAAAATCTTCCTTGGTTCACACAATGTTACGTATAAAAGCTGATTATTCCAAAAGTGTGACCATTCCAATAATATATGAGTATCAGATAAGACAAGTTCATTTATCACTTTAAAATGAAAGATTAAAAGATTTGTCTCCTTACTCGGGCAGTTGTTTGTATTGCATAATCGTGACTGCGTTAAGCGTCTTCCTTGGCAATTTTATTAATAAGAGGTGCGATCTTGGAGGAGGATTGGTACAGGTGCGGTAGCCAGTTTTTGATCCACCGCCACAGGTCACACTGCAGCTTCCCCATTCGTAATAATCTGACCATCCGCCATCTGAATGTGAGAGGACAAACAAGATAAAATGAAGCCCGATGTTGCCAAGGATTGTTCCGGAAAAGAGAAAACCGGAGGTTTGGGAGACAAAAAAAAAATGCATTTAACCCTATTCAGACTGGGCTTTTTTAGGCAATCTGTGACTGGGGGGGGGGGGGGGGCTCCTCGGACCCCCCTTCATATCTCTGGAACCAGTAAGGCTAGGACCATGAAATTTTCACACAATAATTATCTCCATACAAGGAAACCTCACACCCAGATTTGACCTGCCACACCCAACTATGACGTAACAGTGACGTAATTTTTGTTTTTCCGACGTTTCTTTGATATTTTTCCATCCAGATACTTAAAATATCAAATATAACTGTAAAATCATCTCTTTAATATTAAAACATAATAAATACAAACAAGGACACACTTGTAAAGCGAGAAAAGGCATAAAAAGGCGATAAAACTATAATTTTGAAATTATTGTCCGCCATCTTGGATCCGCCATCTTGGATCCGCCATCTTGGATTTCCTTTTTTTTCGTTTAAATTAAAATTTAAAAAATATCTAAAAGAGAAAAGGATCAGAATGTATAGAACACGTATCAAACTAATGTCTATTATCCAAATAATGAACTTAGAAGCGTTATTTAATAAATAGTACAAAATTTTTCTCTATAAGTAAAAGTGAACAAATTTACCTACCCCTCCCTCCCAAATATTTGATGTTAAAAATTTTTGATGTCTTTCAAGAACTAGTCCCAAGAAAAAACTATTCTAATAATAAAATGCCCTATAACTCAAAAACAAGATCTTAAAATAAAAAAAATTCACCATATTTTAATATTTTGAAAACCTATGTGCCAAAAACCGGTTGCTAAGGCAACATGGTTGATCACACTGACATGTCATGGATACCAAAATGTCGCTAGATAAATTCTAAGAAAAGTCAGAAAATTTCAGCCTCATAGCTATTTCGGTGTAAGAGTTATTACAATTTTACTGGAAGGGGGGTTCGGAAAGCCCCCCCCCTCCAGTCTGAATAGGGTTAATGAACCGGCCTCGACCCCGGTTAAAAAGGGCTAAATCTTTTCAAAATCTTAGCGTGCGAATGCAGCCTTCTCTGATCGTTTTTGACCGCCCAGGTTTCGCGACATTTAGACGAAAGGAGAATTGCTTGCACGATGTCTAATTAACACTTATTGACAAAACATTTACAGACAAACATAGCATGGTTAAGTAACGCCCTTTGGACTCATCGGGTGCAGCGTAAGTTGGACTTTAGTATTGGAAAACGACCATGCATGCAACATTGTCCATAAATTGACCAAGGAAGAACATAAATGTAAATAATACATTTATTATCAGATGGTCAGTACGAAATATCATGGAACACTTTATTCCATTATCTCGTGTGTTTGACCTAGTGACGCCTCGCCCCAAAACAGGGAAATCGTAGTTTACAAAACTTTATTGAACGGGGGAGAGCGTTGTTAGGTTCAATTATAAGCAATGTGTTTATTAATAAATTAAAAATAACTTACAGTCTGGATTGTCCAAAGATTTTCACAAGAAAAGAAAAACAGATGAAAACATTTGTAAGTAGCATTAAATTTTACTTTTTCAAAAGGGGCTATACCGCGAAGACATTGCTTTTTTTTCAACCGCGCTAACATTATTGCTAAGTTACTTTCACTTATGCACATAATTCTCTTTGAACATTCAATAAGAACGTTAACATACATAATGAATTCATGAAGAAAGGATAAACCACAGATATCTTTTTATCGATTTTTCAAATGCAAGAGGCAAGAACCTGAAAGGACTTCGTCTCAATAAGTTGCAATCCATTCCCATCATGGCCATCCGCAGTATTCAGGAAATAGAAAACGATTTCCGTGTTTCCAAAACGTTATGGTAACACAAGTGGAGATTAGTGAGTAGATATAAATTGTATGTTGACAATCAGGGGAGGGGGAGTGGCTGACGTCATGATCCCTAGAGATTACGTCATGGGTTAAAAATAGGTAGAGATGACATCATAATCTATTTTAGGTCAATGGGGAGTGATGACATCATATTATAAATTGTTTGTTTACGCCCGGGATCGTGGATTAGCTGACGTCATGATCCCTAGAGGTGACGTAATGTGTTCGGGATCGGGGATTAGCTGACGTCATGATCCCTAGAGGTGACGTTTTGGGTTAAAAATAGGTAGATGTGACATCATAATCTATTTTAAGTCAATAGGGGAGTGGGCGGATAAATGACATCATAATCTATTTTAGCCCAATAGGGGAGTCGGGGATAAATGACATCATAATTTATTTTAAGTGAGTGGAGAGTCGGCGATGAATGACAACATAATTTATTTTAAGTCAATGGGGAGTCGGGGATTAGTTGGTGGTAGAGATGACATCATAATTTATTTTAAGTGAATGGGGGAGTCGGGGATAAATTACATCATAATCTATTTTAAGTCAATGGGGAGTCGGATGGTGTTTAGAAAATAAGTAACACTAATTACATGGAGTGAGTAGTTAAGAAATGGGGATTCTGGCTCACAACAGAAATACGCCCCAAACAACCCCCACACCTTCAACACATTCCCACTCATCCCCACTCATTCCCACTCTCCCCAATCAATGCACATTATTTACTAGCAGAAATACGCCCACAACCACTCTCCCAATCAATGTAGAAAGATGACTACTAACTCCAATAACTTATCAATCAATATATACTTGCTATATGTCGAAAAAGATATCTTCCATCTCAAAATGGCAAGTAAACAACATGAAGCGAAGCGAAGCGAAGCAGAGCGAAGCGAAGCAGAGCGAAGCGAAGCTGAACTAAGCGATGAGGACATCACCTGTTCCGAAGAAAGGAGTGAAGATGAATCTCTAACAACCTCTGACGAGGAATTCATTGTCTCTGATTCTGAGATGGAAGATGAAATTGACATACTCTTTGAGTCATTTATCAATCTTCAAGAGGAACAAAAGATTCTCACAAAGGAACTTGAAAAACAAAATGTTCTTCTTTGGGAAATCTACCAAAAATTGACACTATGAATGCGAACGCGAAGCTGAGCGAAGCGAATTTCAATGCCTTTAATTGAAATTCAAATATCTTCCACATCACCCAATGGCACCCACGAATTGAATCTATCATCATACCCTTTCCATTTCACGAGAGCTTCTTCATTCTCTTCATCTCGTTCTAACACTTCTTCAATTCGGAAAACTTCTTGCTTGGTACGTTGAAGCTCTGGCGCATAGAATGAACCTGTTATATTTTTTTAACCCAACAAATCAACTAATTTATATGTGACTGGATTTGTATGAACCACTTCATCAACCTTGAAGATCTCTTCTGTCCAGTTTGGAGTGAAACCCTTATCGAAAACCTGTTTCTTGTATTTTGTGATTCTAACTTTGTCTCCAACTTTGAACTTAGGAATACCTCGTTTGGTATAAAGCGAGTCTTCATAAAGATTGGCGAAAAATTGCCGCTCATTCTTTTTCAAACTGGTTTCCATTGGCGTCATGTCAATGCTTGAATGTTTTGTGTTGTTATAATTATCCACTATCTGTTCTAACGGATCAAAATAAATCGTGTTATTCCTAGCACTAAACATTTTCCAGATCCGTTCTTTGATGGTTCTATTCCAACGCTCAACCACAGATGACTTTTCTTCATTTTCCGTTGAATATAATTTCACTTCATTTTCACCCATTAAGGACTGTGCAGCTTTGTTCCAAAATTCCTTTCCTTTATCTACCCAAATCAACTTTGGTTTTCGTTCTTTGAATATATCTTTGAAAGCCTCAACTACTGACTGTCCTTGCTTATTTTTCAGTGGACGAATCCAGCCAAACTTGGAGAAAATATCAATCACCATCAAGAGATATCGGATGTCTTCATTCCATTCAGCATATTTTCCCATTTCAACCAGATCTGCTGCCCAAATCTGGTCAACTCCTTTAACAAAGACTTTTCGCTTTGGAAACTTTCTTCTGACTGGCTTGTGTAACTCATTTGCTAGATTTTGAGCCCAGTCATCACTCAAAATCTCTTCCCGTTTTTTGGCACGCCCAATCCAAGTTTTTGTTTTGTGTTAATCAGAAATCTTGCTGTTTGACCCCATTTAGGCATCTCACCATAGGGAATCTTATCCAATGCAGCAACCATTTGCCTGTCGCAATCACTTTTATTTGTTTTTCCACTTTTCGTTCGATCGTAACAAATGTCGTGATAAGCTGAAATTTCATCCACTTTATTATACGGTTTATCTGTCCATTGTTTCAGGATCATATTTCAGCTGGTCCTGCAAAGGATTGTAAGGTCCCATATATTTGTACTTGCCTGGAGTGAATCCAGCTTTTGGTCTTGGTAGTTTCCCTATCAATGCGTGAACATCCACAGCTCCTCCATCCAAATCTTTTCGGTCGGTCTTGTATTTTCTGTTTGGCCTGATATACGTTGATATTTGGTCCAGTGCTTTTGATCCTACATCCTGTATCAATGGAGTCAACTTTTGCAAACCATAATCCAGTATATTTTTCTGTGCTTTTTTATTTCGCAGCAATTCACTTGCCCCGAATCTCCCCATTTCAACTGTTTTCTTTCTCAACCAGGGTAAAGCATGTGCAACACCCGTCAAAGCCAGTTCACCCAAGCCCCCACCTTGTGAGGGCCGACTCAGTTTCCCGATGGCTTTCCTTTCACAAATGTTGTCTTTTTGATTTCTCAGGAAGCGCAGTGACAGAAAAACATCGTTCTCCCATTTTTAGCAGTGAAATACCCAGAAGACTCCACGCACCCAGTCACGCGTTTTTCTTTTACACAATATTCTTTTATGAACGTTTCATTTTTCATGGGGTCTTTCAAATCAAATACAACCAGACAATCATAGAAAGATCTTTTGTGAATCTCATTCAATAAATACAGACAATAATAACCGCATCTGACTGACTCCAAAGCCTGAATTGGATGTCCTCCATTGAAAATATATGGTTTCTTCAACTTCCGAGCATATTCCACAAACTCAATTGGAGGTGGTAGACAAAATGAATCGAAATAATAAATCAGATCTTTCTACACAAATGTTGCAACCCAATGTGTCCCATTCCCAATTGAATCATCCAGATTGATGATGCAGCAACCTGTTCGATGAATATGATCCGTTGAATCTCTTGAAAAGATTCCTTTCAACGCTTGAATTTTTAGAAACTTCACCCAGTCCAGAAGATCAAAATTTGACAAGGGGATATCTTTCCAGGGAGGTTTCGTTCCGCTTCGCTCCACTCCGCTTCGCTTCACAGAATTGCTCCTAGAACTGGGATGCTGTTGAATGGACTGTTGTCTCCTAACAGAAGCCCAGCTCCTTTCAGTTGATTTTTTTCCTTTTCCACGTCCTTGTCGCGGCCATTCCCCAATGAATGGGGGAGGTATGAATGGATAAAGACCACCTGGTTTTGCTAGCACTTGCAGTCCGGCTCCACCGGGCCTGGCAGCAGCTTTCTTTGGAACTGAAATTCCTTTTCCTAACAGTTTCGAGGCTAGTTCGATTGCCATTGGGATCCCGTTTGCTGCAAGTGTCCCTAGAAGTCTACCATTTATTTGCTTTTTTGTTGGTTTGAAATTCACACCACGTCCCATTTTCAACCCTTTCTTGACAGATTCAAGTTGGCTTTTGGTCAATTCTCCAACTTTCTGAAGTTGTGGAAGACATTGGAATGGCACAGCAATTCCTTTCCCAAATATTTTATCTATTCCCAAACTTCCCAAAGCGCTCAATGCTCCAGTCGCAAGATGCGGGGCGACTTTGGAAACTCCTTTTGTTGCTAATGGGAGTAATTTCATCAGGGAAGTCCAAAGGCGTCCCCCGTTCTTTATTTGTGTCTTTGAGATGGTTAAATCAACTCCCCGTCTGGCCTGGATTGCTTTCTGCACTTGATTCAACTCAGTTTTTGTCAGCAACAACTCATCTGGTCCTTTAAATGCGATGCTAGCAAGTCTCAATCTGATTTGAGAGGAATTTGCCACAGCTCTTGCCAGTTTTCTTTTTTGTCCATCTGATAATGTAACACCATATGGAATATAAGATGTCATTTCGATATTTTCAATCTCGAAATAAGTTTTTCAAGCCTTGATCAGAAGTTTGTTTGATGCTGTTTACAATTCAATTTCTTTTTCATGCAACACCAAAGCATTTATCGTGTATTGATTTACGTTGGCTTCATTCAGTTCATATCTGAACGTCAGAGAAACCACAGCATCTTTCACATCATCTTCTTGAGTAGTGGTATCGGCTACTATCCTACCATTTTTGCGCGAAAATTTCAACCAATCAGAGAGCAGGAGAGAACAATAGGCCTATAACCCTAAGTCATTAGCATATTAACCCTAAGAATTACAGCTGCGCATGTCCTAATAACCCTAACCCTATTAGCATATTAACCCTAAGAATTACAGCTGCGCATGTCCTAATAACCATAACCCTATTAGCATATTAACCCTAAGAATTACAGCTGCGCATGTCCTAATAACCCTAATTCAAAATGGAGGATGTCATTGTTTATTCAAAATGGCGAAATTGAGACAATATTCAAAATGGCGGAACTTATGAAATATTCAAAATGGCGGAATTGAGTAAGGTATTCAAAATGGAGGATCTCATGATTTATTCATCAAAGTCATGGGGGGCCCATCCAGTTCAAAGGCGGGCCCCGCCAGTGCAAAAACGACCAAAGTCGTGTATTTGCTTACCTAACCTCGAATTCTAAGATCCCTTTATAGGGACACAAGTTCTCTTCCATGTGGGACAACATGGTTGGGACACTGGATTTTTCAACCAGTACGCATGCGCAGTAGGGTTTTTTGGTCTAAATGGGTTCAAATTCAATTACAAACATGATTGTCACCCAAGATCTCTTCCATGTGGGACACATGTAGTAAACTCAACGGATTTTTAGCGACAGCGCATGCGCAGTATCATTTCTTAGTTTAATGTTAAGGGTTTTAGCCCAAAGTCTCACACATGTTTGTAACAAATTCAACTAAACTTTTAATAAAAATAAGATCTACGATACATGCCTCGGGTCTTAGAGACTGCAACTATAAAAAGAAATTACACATGATCAATTTGTCAGGGAAAGTTTTTGAACGCCACTCATGACAGAGTCTATGTCCATCGGTGTTTCCTCTTTTCTTTCTGGACATTCTATATCAGAGCTCCCCTTGATTCTATTTGGTCCATCGTAGATAGCGCGAATGATTCGATTCTGAAGATTACCGTCAAAGAAGGAAAGGTTGTTTTGGATCAAAAAACCAAAGAAAGATGACCTTGAAAATGGAACCAGTCAAAAGCAAGGGCTAAATGTCTTGGAGTCAATAACCAAACGCCAAGTCAAACCGAAAAAGCGAAAGCTGTCAACTTTGAAAGTTGAGATTCCCAAGCGACAAAAACTTCACAGACAACACGGAGTTTTATATTTGTGTGTGCTTTAAGTTTTGATAACAAGACTTTCCGGTAGCTTCAAAGTTCAATCGTTTAATTATGCGAATTCTGAACTATAAATTTGCATGGAAAATTAGCACCTCGGTCAAAAAACAAAGCAGCAGACAACAAAGCCACACGTTTAATGTTAACAAACCTCATCAAAGTTATATCAACCAAAGCGGTTTTTATTTTCAACCATTCAAATCCACGCACAGCAAAGCACAGTCAAATGATAAGGAAATCAAACTTAACGATGGAACTGATCGTCTTCTTTCTTGAAATACTTTTATAACGTTCGGCCATATCAATCAGTGAAGCCGAGTTCGCACTTTTACGTTTATCATTCGATAAATGAACTTGTTGGATTCGAGGCTGTTTTCGGAAATCCTTTACCATATTTATTTATCATAAAGTAACCAGATAACCAAAGCAAAGTTGCATGTCCAAACATTAATATTAAATTTAACAACTTCACTCGAAAGAAAAGTAACTGGGCTGCGATAGTTTAAAGCGTGACGAATGAACGTTCAATTAGCGATAACAGTTTAGGAACGAATTAACAATGCTTTTCTTGAAGTCAATGAATGCGCAGCGCTATTCGCGTAACAACGAACCTTTTCTGTCATTTGAATTTAAGCGGCCGTTTAAAAAAACATAATGAACTAAAACAACTTCTGTTTAAACAACGTTTAAACGCAATCGTTGCTTCAAACATGGAATGGAAAAATATAAGCTAAATGAAGTGATATTATACGCAGCGAAACCTAGCGAGCGTTCCGCTGTTTATTTGTGGAACTTCTTAAGACAACTTAAACAATAAACTTGAAAGCCATTGTAATTATCAATTGTCAACTTTGAGGGTGACTGACATGCAGAGGAAACTTTTAGGAAACGTGAGGCTTATTATTGGGAAAGCACGACATTTTTTTTTTAACTTGGTTTCACAGGGAGACATTTTCTTTAGAACGTGATTGACCATAACAACAACACTATGTATTTGAGCAAACGCTAAAATGTTCTCTATTTTAACAAGCTTTAATAAGCACTAAAACAAAGTTAACAATGTCTTTAAAGTAATTTACTGTGAATACTATTTACAACAACCGAAACGGCCATTCATCATTCGAAAAGTCTGCTTTCCAACTAAAAGCCTTTTTCTGCGGTACGATTAGAGAATCAAAAAACGTAAGGCAAAGTTACATGTTCAAACGAAAAACAGCAAACAATGTACCCGCTTTATAATTTACCAACATACATATCACAAGTTTACTTTACGCAACAGAAAAGTAACTGGGCTGTGATTATTTTGCGGTAACGAGTTAAGGGTCAATTAATGATAACAGTTTAGGGACGAATAAGTCAAGGATTGTTTGGATGCTATCCGCGCTATCCGCGTGCTAAAGAGAAACGATGCGAGTTCAAAATACTCTTTTTAATTACAATTAAGCTGTCTCAAGGGTAATTGAACTATTCATTTGTATTTGCATACTGTTGAAAACACGAGATTGTAATAAGACATCACATAATGTTTTCGTAAAAAATATGTAATTTTGTTGTTCCGTATTACCGTTCACACTAAATTTTTCGGGTTCTAATTTTTTTAATATATATTCCCACAACATTTTCTCCTTAAAAACTTTCGGCTCGGCCGCTGTCGAAACTATATACAAACTGTTCATTATTCAGTAATTAACGTAATGTAAAATCGTGTTCGTGCCCATTTACTAAATAAACGTCTCTTTCGTTAAGAAAATGCCACTGATAATTCAGGTGATAATGTATGAAATGGTTCCGTTGTTATTGCTGATCGATCCATTGCCAGAGAATCAAGTCAGCCACACAGCTGACTAGGGCACAAAAGTAAGTTTCTGCAAAACATCAAAATTTAAGTTACTGAAACGACAAACAATAGATTGGAGTCATTCAGCGCGAATTGAAGAGCAACTTAAACCGACCCCTGGAGTAGCTCATTGTAACTCAGAGCAACTCAGAGCATTTTGAATAAGAAACTCAGAGCACTTGAGCGAGCAACTCAGACATTGATAATCTGCACGATAAGATGGGTTAACATCGGTTTCGTGTTATCATTGTGGGGTGAATTAAATAAGCTCACAACAGCACCATCTTTTACACACTTTCAAACGTTTTATTGAATTCACAAGAGCTTTAACAAAAGCATACTTGTAATTTATCAACCTATTACATTAGTAATGTTTAGTTTAATAATGTTCCCATCGTTTCCTGCTCCGTAACCTGGCCACCATGGGTGTTCTCGCCTTCCGTTTATGAGATGATTTGCGTGTTGAATCAGGCGGGGTATCCAGCAACAAAGGGAGTGCCATTTCCTCGGGTGAAATAGAAGGCATCGTTTCTATCCGGCGAGGAATTTTCGATTCCACTATAGTCACAGGTGTCGCAGGCAGTTTTCTTGGTATTTTTGTAGACTTTGATTGAGATGTATTGAGGTCTCTTTTACTGGGCGCGTCTGCAGGTCTACTGACGTCTGTTTTGCTTGATATCTCTGTTGCAGGCAAAGGATCTGGTTTGGAAAGGACCACAGTCGGTTTTATCGTCGACTCCGTTTTCATTTGTTTTGCCAGTCCTTGATACCGCTGTAGAAGTTGATCCAATATGAGGACTTTTTGGTCTTCTGGTAAAGGAGACTCTATGATTTGCTTCATGTCTTGATGTTATCTCGTCAGAGTTGGAAGTTGAGCGGGAGCAGTTAAACGCCGTTCTGTCTCCATGCTTTGTAGAAAATGTTCGGGTATAATCACCATCTTTTGCGCATGCTTCATTTGAACACTTTACCCAGTAAATCAACAGCAAGGGGTGCAATCAGATCATTTCAACTTGTATTTATTTAATATGTTCATCAACGTTCCAAAGGTAGTTAAAAGGTAACTCAACAAATCTAAAGTTCCGAGTGATATTTACATGCAGCTACACACATTTTTTTTTCAAAAGACTCAACAATTATTGATTTTATAATGGCTATATGCCTTTGTCTCACAACCGTTTGGTAAAATATAGCGCTAAGTGTACATTCCGTTATAGGGAGATATAGTCCTGTCTTGTTCAAAGTCATAGAATAGATTTTATGATTCTCTCTTGAATTTGGTTCATCCGTGCCATCTGTGGTGGTGTTAATGGCTTTACAGATTTAAGTTTATTGTGCTCCTGACATTAATAGGTTATAAAGTGAGCCACTGAGGAGGTAAATGTTTAGTCCTTTGACGGCGTTTAATAGTTTTTTGTCGTTTTTCTAACACCACTTGCTTTAAACTGCGGTAAAGCTTTTGGTTCTCCGGGTGTCGATACATGAGAAACAGTGCGTTGTTCTTTTTGTTCAGTCGATGGCAGTGCTTCGCTTGTGGAACATTCTCCCGAGTCTTTGCGGTTGTTCTCCGTGTTGTTGTAGATAATTACTTTAACTTTTGGTTGTAGTTTGGCCTCTTGAAGGTACTTTCTCCGTTGCGTGTGATCCAACTGATGAACATCTGCAAGATGGTTAGCTAGTCTTACGAGGTACTTTGCACCGCATCCTTGAATCGGACAATCTCTACAAACTCTTTTGTAGACCATGTTTTCAGTTAGACGACAAGACACAAATGAAATTTGTGTAAATTTTTCTGTATATATTGATGATCAAACAGGCCAAAACCAGGCCATAAAAGCCAAAGACAGGCCAATAAAGCCAAAGCCAGGCCAATAAAGCCAAAGCCAGGCCAAATACGCCAAAACCGTCAAAAGCGCCATATTCTGCTGACAGTTGCATTTTAGATTTCGTCGAGTTCTCCAAACATGCCCAGGCTTGCCATAGTGACGTCACAATGGTTTCTTTAACCAACCAATGAAGAGAAGGATTTCACAATAGCATTGTTTAGGACGTAAATAAATTTAACTTCAATATAACCTCTATTTATTTCAAAGCAAGCTTTCGAATAGTGTGGATCAAAAAGTAAGCGGACAGCGAAGTCAGTTGTTAGTAATATAGAATGGCTTTCATATGTGATATTTGCGAGAAGCAATTTTCTCAGAAAACTAACCTGGCACGACATAAGAAAGCAGTTCACGGTGGCAGTTCTTTTCATTGTGAGCGGTGTGGTGATTCCTTTAATCGAAAAGATGCTTTAAAGCGGCACATGAAGAAACATTCTCAAGACAAGACACACCAGTGTCAGCATTGCAGGCGTCAGTTTTATCGCCAAGATATGTGCTTAGAACACCAAAAGCTATGCGAGGTCGAGAAATGGCCAGCCTCTGATAATGTTATGAAACGAAAACTTAGTACCAGAGGTGAAATCACAATGATCTTCTGTGTTGTCGTCTTGCACAGCTTCATTTGCGGCTTGTGAGGGCACACTGTGCTCCACCTTGTCATCCAGTTTGATTTCTTTACTTGTTGGAGCGTCGCTATCCACCTCTATGGTTGAAATTGAGGAAGCAAGTTGGAATGGGGTCGACGATGACAAGCAGACACACATTCACGATTACCAACAGCATGAAGGGATCCTTCTCGAGGCAGACAGCATGGAATACAACCCAGGACTCCACTCATTGGCCAAGATCATGCTGAATTCCATGTGGGGCAAATTTGGTCAACAAACCAACAAGACACAAGTGGTGGAATTCACAGACCCGCAAGGAACTGAATTTCTTTTAAACCCTCAACCTCTTACTTTTAAAAGGAAGTTGTAATAAAGATGTAAACGAGGTTCGCTTTTTTATATAATGAGGTTTTTTGTTCAATAAATTGTGTGAAAAAGTCATTTAAAAGTCATTAAAATCATGTTTCCTTCGTGGAGAAGACGTGTCGAGTGGTCTCTCTTATATAGGCTCTGTCACGGGAACGGGTCCCTTATTGAACCCACCCATCATCATCCGCTGACCGTGTTTTTAGAAACGGACATTACCCCTGAAAGGATAGGACGCTGGGTCGTGTTTGTCGATTGGCTGGGAAAGAGTTGGCCCAAATCATCCCCCGGATTTTACCAGGTCATCCAAGAGTGTCAACCCCAAACCATCCCTTCCATTTGGAGCGTGGTCCAATTCTTCCTTAAAAAGTGGTTCATTGATTGCGTTTGCACATCAGAATGAAAAAGGTCCGATCGAACGTGAGATGGCAAGACGTATTCACGGGACTCTCCAAAAAGAGAGCCGAAAAGATTTTGCAAGGACTGTTGATCACACCCTCGTTCAAACAGGAAACCTAGCACCCTCTTTTCTTCACCGTCTGATCAAATTAGCACCTCGGATTTGTTTGAGGTAAAAACAACGACCAGACAACCCACGATTTGGGAACCTTGGAAACCAGTGAGACGAGTCTTGGATTATAAGGAACAAACGAAAAGCACGAGGAAAAAGAGAGCGGCGAAGAAACCCTATCACACTTCACCGCGGTAAAGGGATAGACGGGCATTGAATTTCATTGGCCGAGTTATCAGTACATAGGACCTGGGACCCATTTGTAAAAGAGATTTAAACGTAGGATCCAGGGATCAATCGTTTGGACAAGATTTCAAAACAACACGACATGGATTATACCCAAGGCAAGAATTTGAGGGACAAACATGCTGCGAACCGAACAAACCTCCCAGGGAAAAAGACCAACACGGAAAAAATTGGGAAAAGAATCATGCAAGCCAAGACCAAGTTAAAATTGTAATGGATGAACTTCTAAGACACCCAACAGTTTCAGGGACCCGTACAATCTCAGACGAGCCCAACAGGTTGCACAAGAGTCAAATTTATTTACGTCCTAAACAATGCTATTGTGAAATCCTTCTCTTCATTGGTTGGTTAAAGAAACCATTGTGACGTCACTATGGCAAGCCTGGGCATGTTTGGAGAACTCGACGAAATCTAAAATGCAACTATCAGCAGAATATGGCGCTTTTGACGGTTTTGGCGTATTTGGCCTGGCTTTGGCTTTTTTGGCCTGGCTTTGGCTTTATTGGCCTGTCTTTGGCTTTTATGGCCTGGTTTTGGCCTGTTTGATCATCAATATATACAGAAAAATTTACACAAATTTCATTTGTGTCTTGTCGTCTAACTGAAAACATGGTCTACAAAAGAGTTTGTAGAGATTGTCCGATTCAAGGATGCGGTGCAAAGTACCTCGTAAGACTAGCTAACCATCTTGCAGATGTTCATCAGTTGGATCACACGCAACGGAGAAAGTACCTTCAAGAGGCCAAACTACAACCAAAAGTTAAAGTAATTATCTACAACAACACGGAGAACAACCGCAAAGACTCGGGAGAATGTTCCACAAGCGAAGCACTGCCATCGACTGAACAAAAAGAACAACGCACTGTTTCTCATGTATCGACACCCGGAGAACCAAAAGCTTTACCGCAGTTTAAAGCAAGTGGTGTTAGAAAAACGACAAAAACTATTAAACGCCGTCAAAGGACAAAACATTTACCTCCTCAGTGGCTCACTTTATAACCTATTAATGTCAGGAGCACAATAAACTTAAATCTGTAAAGCCATTAACACCACCACAGATGGCACGGATGAACCAAATTCAAGAGAGAATCATAAAATCTATTCTATGACTTTGAACAAGACAGGACTATATCTCCCTATCACGGAATGTACACTTAGCGCTATATTTTACCAAACGGTTGTGAGACAAAGGCATATAGCCATTATAAAATCAATAATTGTTGAGTCTTTTGAAAAAAAAAATGTGTGTAGCTGCATGTAAATATCACTCGGAACTTTAGATTTGTTGAGTTACCTTTTAACTACCTTTGGAACGTTGATGAACATATTAAATAAATACAAGTTGAAATGATCTGATTGCACCCCTTGCTGTTGATTTACTGGGTAAAGTGTTCAAATGAAGCATGCGCAAAAGATGGTGATTATACCCGAACATTTTCTACAAAGCATGGAGACAGAACGGCGTTTAACTGCTCCCGCTCAACTTCCAACTCTGACGAGATAACATCAAGACATGAAGCAAATCATAGAGTCTCCTTTACCAGAAGACCAAAAAGTCCTCATATTGGATCAACTTCTACAGCGGTATCAAGGACTGGCAAAACAAATGAAAACGGAGTCGACGATAAAACCGACTGTGGTCCTTTCCAAACCAGATCCTTTGCCTGCAACAGAGATATCAAGCAAAACAGACGTCAGTAGACCTGCAGACGCGCCCAGTAAAAGAGACCTCAATACATCTCAATCAAAGTCTACAAAAATACCAAGAAAACCGCCTGCGACACCTGTGACTATAGTGGAATCGAAAATTCCTCGCCGGATAGAAACGATGCCTTCTATTTCACCCGAGGAAATGGCACTCCCTTTGTTGCTGGATACCCCGCCTGATTCAACACGCAAATCATCTCATAAACGGAAGGCGAGAACACCCATGGTGGCCAGGTTACGGAGCAGGAAACGATGGGAACATTATTAAACTAAACATTACTAATGTAATAGGTTGATAAATTACAAGTATGCTTTTGTTAAAGCTCTTGTGAATTCAATAAAACGTTTGAAAGTGTGTAAAAGATGGTGCTGTTGTGAGCTTATTTAATTCACCCCACAATGATAACACGAAACCGATGTTAACCCATCTTATCGTGCAGATTATCAATGTCTGAGTTGCTCGCTCAAGTGCTCTGAGTTTCTTATTCAAAATGCTCTGAGTTGCTCTGAGTTACAATGAGCTACTCCAGGGGTCGGTTTAAGTTGCTCTTCAATTCGCGCTGAATGACTCCAATCTATTGTTTGTCGTTTCAGTAACTTAAATTTTGATGTTTTGCAGAAACTTACTTTTGTGCCCTAGTCAGCTGTGTGGCTGACTTGATTCTCTGGCAATGGATCGATCAGCAATAACAACGGAACCATTTCATACATTATCACCTGAATTATCAGTGGCATTTTCTTAACGAAATAGACGTTTATTTAGTAAATGGGCACGAACACGATTTTACATTACGTTAATTACTAAATAATGAACAGTTTGTATATAGTTTCGACAGCGGCCGAGCCGAAAGTTTTTAAGGAGAAAATGTTGTGGGAATATATATTAGAAAAATTAGAACCCGAAAAATTTAGTGTGAACGGTAATACGGAACAACAAAATTACATATTTTTTACGAAAACATTATGTGATGTCTTATTACAATCTCGTGTTTTCAACAGTATGCAAATACAAATGAATAGTTCAATTACCCTTGAGACAGCTTAATTGTAATTAAAAAGAGTATTTTGAACTCGCATCGTTTCTCTTTAGCACGCGGATAGCGCGGATAGCATCCAAACAATCCTTGACTTATTCGTCCCTAAACTGTTATCATTAATTGACCCTTAACTCGTTACCGCAAAAGAATCACAGCCCAGTTACTTTTCTGTTGCGTAAAGTAAACTTGTGATATGTATGTTGGTAAATTATAAAGCGGGTACATTGTTTGCTGTTTTTCGTTTGAACATGTAACTTTGCCTTACGTTTTTTGATTCTCTAATCGTACCGCAGAAAAAGGCTTTTAGTTGGAAAGCAGACTTTTCGAATGATGAATGGCCGTTTCGGTTGTTGTAAATAGTATTCACAGTAAATTACTTTAAAGACATTGTTAACTTTGTTTTAGTGCTTATTAAAGCTTGTTAAAATAGAGAACATTTTAGCGTTTGCTCAAATACATAGTGTTGTTGTTATGGTCAATCACGTTCTAAAGAAAATGTCTCCCTGTGAAACCAAGTTAAAAAAAAAATGTCGTGCTTTCCCAATAATAAGCCTCACGTTTCCTAAAAGTTTCCTCTGCATGTCAGTCACCCTCAAAGTTGACAATTGATAATTACAATGGCTTTCAAGTTTATTGTTTAAGTTGTCTTAAGAAGTTCCACAAATAAACAGCGGAACGCTCGCTAGGTTTCGCTGCGTATAATATCACTTCATTTAGCTTATATTTTTCCATTCCATGTTTGAAGCAACGATTGCGTTTAAACGTTGTTTAAACAGAAGTTGTTTTAGTTCATTATGTTTTTTTAAACGGCCGCTTAAATTCAAATGACAGAAAAGGTTCGTTGTTACGCGAATAGCGCTGCGCATTCATTGACTTCAAGAAAAGCATTGTTAATTCGTTCCTAAACTGTTATCGCTAATTGAACGTTCATTCGTCACGCTTTAAACTATCGCAGCCCAGTTACTTTTCTTTCGAGTGAAGTTGTTAAATTTAATATTAATGTTTGGACATGCAACTTTGCTTTGGTTATCTGGTTACTTTATGATAAATAAATATGGTAAAGGATTTCCGAAAACAGCCTCGAATCCAACAAGTTCATTTATCGAATGATAAACGTAAAAGTGCGAACTCGGCTTCACTGATTGATATGGCCGAACGTTATAAAAGTATTTCAAGAAAGAAGACGATCAGTTCCATCGTTAAGTTTGATTTCCTTATCATTTGACTGTGCTTTGCTGTGCGTGGATTTGAATGGTTGAAAATAAAAACCGCTTTGGTTGATATAACTTTGATGAGGTTTGTTAACATTAAACGTGTGGCTTTGTTGTCTGCTGCTTTGTTTTTTGACCGAGGTGCTAATTTTCCATGCAAATTTATAGTTCAGAATTCGCATAATTAAACGATTGAACTTTGAAGCTACCGGAAAGTCTTGTTATCAAAACTTAAAGCACACACAAATATAAAACTCCGTGTTGTCTGTGAAGTTTTTGTCGCTTGGGAATCTCAACTTTCAAAGTTGACAGCTTTCGCTTTTTCGGTTTGACTTGGCGTTTGGTTATTGACTCCAAGACATTTAGCCCTTGCTTTTGACTGGTTCCATTTTCAAGGTCATCTTTCTTTGGTTTTTTGATCCAAAACAACCTTTCCTTCTTTGACGGTAATCTTCAGAATCGAATCATTCGCGCTATCTACGATGGACCAAATAGAATCAAGGGGAGCTCTGATATAGAATGTCCAGAAAGAAAAGAGGAAACACCGATGGACATAGACTCTGTCATGAGTGGCGTTCAAAAACTTTCCCTGACAAATTGATCATGTGTAATTTCTTTTTATAGTTGCAGTCTCTAAGACCCGAGGCATGTATCGTAGATCTTATTTTTATTAAACGTTTAGTTGAATTTGTTACAAACATGTGTGATACTTTGGGCTAAAACCCTTAACATTAAACTAAGAAATGATACTGCGCATGCGCTGTCGCTAAAAATCCGTTGAGTTTACTACATGTGTCCCACATGGAAGAGATCTTGGGTGACAATCATGTTTGTAATTGAATTTGAACCCATTTAGACCAAAAAACCCTACTGCGCATGCGTACTGGTTGAAAAATCCAAAGTGTCCCAACCATGTTGTCCCACATGGAAGAGAACTTGTGTCCCTATAAAGGGATCTTAGAATTCGAGGTTAGGTAAGCAAATACACGACTTTGGTCGTTTTTGCACTGGCGGGGCCCGCCTTGAACTGGATGGGCCCCCCATGACTTTGATGAAGAAATCATGAGATCCTCCATTTTGAATACCTTACTCAATTCCGCCATTTTGAATATTTCATAAGTTCCGCCATTTTGAATATTTGTCTCAATTTCGCCATTTTGAATAAACAATGACATCCGCCATTTTGAATTAGGGTTATTAGGACATGCGCAGCTGTAATTCTTAGGGTTAATATGCTAGTAGGGTTAGGGTTATTAGGACATGCGCAGCTGTAATTCTTAGGGTTAATATGCTTATAGGGTTAGGGTTATTAGGACATGCGCAGCTGTAATTCTTAGGGTTAATATGCTAATGACTTAGGGTTATAGGCCTATTGTTCTCTCCTGCTCTCTGATTGGTTGAAATTTTCGCGCAAAAATGGTAGGAGAGTAGCCGATACCACTACTTTCTTGGTTGCGGAGATCGAAGTAAATCATGCCGAAGAGCTCTTTGAAATGTTGTCGATTGATAAGTGGGCCACTCAGAGTGTCATTATAAGCGGAATTGAATGACATCAAAGCCCGGTAAGGCCTTGATTCTTCATCCGAGGTCATTTCCAACTGGGGATAATAAATTGAGTTGTTCAACTCCAACTGTGCCCGAATGAATCGCCTGTTGTTTGCATTAATATTGAATGTCTTGAACGTGAAGATGTTATGTTCTTGATCATTATATGATGCTGTTGGAACAACCCAAATCAACACATGCCGAGGCCTGCGAATTCCAGTGGAAATCCGAAAGTAGCTATTCGTGGCTGTTGATTGCAAAATTTCGTGGTGCTCTCGCAAATACGTCCACTTTTTCGGCTTCAGATAATCTTCCAGATATTGTTTCAGCCCTTTTCCGTTGAAAATGATTTTAGGACACCACAAGAATGACTTAAGAATCTGGCGAGGCCCTTTTTCGGAAAATCAAGTTGTTGTCATTTTCCAGCTTCAACAAAAGACTTGTCTTGATGTTGGGGTGAAGATTATTTTTGAAAGCAGCGAAATAGCTATAGAGATTCAACGGAATTGAAAATTTGTTGATCGCCCCAGCATCAGTCAAGCTTTTTCGCTTGGCAAAACCTTCATTGCATGTGGCTACTAAAGTTTTATCTGCTATTTGTGTTCGTCCTTCTGTTGTTCCCGTTGAAGTATCGGAATAGAAGAACTGATCTGGTCCAACTGGATCGGCATAACTTTTTGTGTATTTCAAGAGTGTCAACGCATTTGCCGATTCATTTGCTTTTGTGTTACTATAAACTGTTTGCCCATTACATTCAACTTCGATTGATTTTATGAACGTCAGGCCATTCGTTGTCGTGCAATCTTGATTGCCATTGTTAGCCCCTGCTGCTATCCCCGTTGCACTGTCCGCTGTTGTAACAAGCTGAAAGTCAACCTCCAGATAAGCATTGTACCAATCAATCGGATTGGCTTCGGAGGAATTATCCACGGTGAAGCGGTAATTGTCTTTGGTTTGCCGATTGTTATTAGCAACAATAGCATTCAAGGGTGTTTCGAGGTCATAAAATGTATATTCATATCTTTTCACCAATTCAGGGTTTCGAAAATTTGCCATTTTAGAGACCATTATTCTTTTTTGAGCCTAGATTAGTAGTAGATAGTGATTGAAGATAAGCCTCGTTACTGCGTTCCCTTTGCGTTCCCTTTGCGTTCCGTATGCGTTCCCCTCATTAGCTATGCTTAATCATGACGTCATTACCTATTTCTTTTGCGTTCCGTTTGCGTTCCTTTTATTAATATGGGTACATGGGTTTGAGTTGTTCTAAATAAAACAGCTTTTGTTGACATAATGATTTGATGAAACCTTAATGCGTTTTGTTATTATTAAATATATTTGAACTTAAACAGAGTGTGGGTTTATTGTTTTAGTAACGCATGTAATTGGTTGCTTTGTTTATTTTTCCGAGGTGCTAATTTTTCATGCAAATTTAGTTTAGTGTAAGTCCGCATAATTAAAAGTTTGAACATTGAAGCTACCGGAAAAGAAATTAAAACTTAAAGTGGGTGATGGCTGAGAAACTGAAAATCGATATAGTCTAGCGATGAAGCGGAAATGAGAATGTTACGGAAAAAAAGAATAAGAAGTGGTTTTTTATATTGTGCAATTTTATTGCTTCTAAACTTG
Organism: Cladopsammia gracilis; assembly: GCA_022457155.1. Classification (NCBI taxonomy): domain Eukaryota; kingdom Metazoa; phylum Cnidaria; class Anthozoa; order Scleractinia; family Dendrophylliidae; genus Cladopsammia; species Cladopsammia gracilis. The sequence continues at coordinate 385,435 of JAJGOT010000401.1, read as the reverse complement.
AACGTTTCGGAAACCTCTAATTGGTTTATTCAGCTATAATATCGGCCACAGCTTTGATGGTCTAGTGGTAAAGATATGTTGTTTTGATCTTTGTCTGAAAGGGATATCTGTGTCAGTTGTGTTTTGTTTTGAAGTGAGTTGGTATAAAGCGGACAAGTCTGGGCAAGGCTGTTGTTCCTATTGTTTCAGAATAACACAAAAGGAATAGGTAGTTGACTAGGCACTTATGCATATTAATAAAAGGAACGCATACGGAACGCAAAAGAAATAGGTAATGACGTCATGATTAAGCATAGCTAATGAGGGGAACGCATACGGAACGCAGAGGGAACGCAAAGGGAACGCAGTAACGAGGCTTATCTTCAATCACTATCTACTACTTAGATTAGATCATTGAAAACATCTCTCACATATTGATACTTGTCCGCGGCGTGACTTTGTTTTCTCACAATTTCTCCAATTTCTTTTCCTTTAGTCTCACTCACGTCATTCGCTTCGCTGCGCTCAGCTCCACTTCGGTTCGCTTCGCTCACCTTCACTGCGTTCGGTTTCGTAGGGAATCTGTCATAATTTTTTTCACCCACTAACTGCCCAGTTTTTTCTCCAATTTTTTCAGCTCCTTTCTCAACAAGTTTTTCAGCGGCTTTGGAAGCTAGTTTTGAGGCTGTTTTGCCGGTTAGTTTCGCGAAAACGTCTGAAAATCCAGCTCCACCCCAACTCATTTCTCCTGTATCAGGATTTCTTTCTCTTCTTCCATCCATTTTCAATCCACTTTCTTGATTACGACAGTTAAGGAGATATCCTGTCCATTCAAATCCACTTCTCGATCTTCATCATCTGTTATCCAGAACGTAACTTCAGAAATGTGTTTGGTTTTCATCCGTGACCACAAATAATTTGTTTGTGCCAACTTAAATGGCAACGCCCTTGTCTTTGTGCTTGTTGAGAATGAGAACAGCACATCAGATCGAATTCCGGAGATGATTGAATTACTCAAAAGACTGCAGCGAATATAAAGGTTATCCACGCTATTTGAAATATTTGGTTCTCGTGCCCCATAAGCACTAGCGGTCAGTTTCACAGGACCAAAGCCCAGAAGATTGCAAAAAGTTCCACTGACCCTGAAATCAATTTGATACGTTGCATTCAGGGAGATAAAAACTTTGAATGTGTATAGGTCGAAAAAGATGTTTATCCCATATTCTCCATCAGCGGTTTTTCCAATGACTTTGTGAATGTAGTTGTTGATATCTTCATAATCATAAACTCCCGCAGGAAAGGTGATTCTTTGCCAAGTGTTTCCACTGTCCTTGGAAATCACCACTTGATGGTTACTATATTCAGGGCGAACATTGAACCAGCTGGCAGTCATTGAGAGATGATCTTAAGCTAAATAGTGGTCGGAATTCTCCTCCAGAATCAATTCGGGAGAAAACTTCGTTGTGAATTGTCGTGGTTTATTTTGCGGATTTTGTTTCCAAGCATCGATTGATTTGAACACGAGTACTTGATTGGGGTTCATTTTAAATACTTCTCATAGAATTTTCAATGCATATTTTGGTCCATTGCCCCGATTCTCAAGAACTCATCATTCAACTGGGACAGGTCGTTCTTCAAAACTAGCGAGGTGTTTCCAGCAGCCAGTGAACCAACCAGGATCTTCATTCGATCTGCCAACTCTTCTGGTTTCTGGTAATAGATGACGCTGGACCCAACCATTTTCGATATCCCAGATGTTTTGTGCGGTGGCATATTTGCCAGTGTGTTCAAATCGTTGAAAATCCTCACAGCATTCAATGAATAGGACCTTTTAGGCTTAAACCTTTTTGTGACCAGATCAATGAATGACTTATCCACATCTGCTTGATAGACTAGTTTTCCACCTCTGAAGGCATTCAATTTCATTTCATTGAAAAGTTTGGGGACATCAATGAGAAGTCCACCATAGTGATCGTTTTGAATCTTGAAGGCATTTCTTTTTGGTTGTTTGTAGTTCCTGAGCCCCGTTCCTTTTTGTGGTGTTACCAGTACTTCTTTTTCCCCTTAAGTATAGCATCAAGTTTATGTTTATATTTATCGAAACTAGCGGCTTCAGCTTTTAATGTCTCCAATCTATCCGTCTCTTGATCATTTAAACCTTTTTTGGTTTCTTTCTTTTTCAACGTATATAATTGGTTAGTTAACTTGTTTTTTCTAATATCGCTATAAACGTTTTTAGCCTTTTCAATCTGGTTACTTGGTAACCATAAAAGGGAGTCTAACTGCGTTAACTTATATTTTCGAAAGGCATCTTTATCATCCTCCGAAATATCTTTATAGACATCCACGCGTAATGGTGATTTTGCTGGCAAGGCTGCTGCCCCTTCATCTTCCTCTTCAACAATCTCTCCGATGCCTTCAGTCAAAGCTAGTTGATTTTGTCGGAGTTGTTCAATCACTGCATCTTGTTTTGCATCTGTCTTCTTTTGTTGCTCAAGCAGGGGTTCTCTAAGAGGTTTGAAATAATCACTCATGACAACATCACGCCCCTGTTCTCGGTCTTTCACTTCATTTTGCACTACTGTGACGGCTTTCGCAATATCATAACCGGTTTTTTCCATTTCCACAAACTTTCTCACTCTTTCAAGATCCATTTTAAGTGCCCCGATATCATTTATCTGACCACTTAAAATGAAGATTCCAAATTATGACCGACATATAAATAATCGAACTGCGAACAGAGATTTCCTTGATGAGGATTTCCGAATGCTCATTGCGGGCCAAACTCGCTGCGGGAAAACAAACACGCTTATGCACATGTTACAAAAACCTCTCGTCTTCTTCGATAAAATCTATTTCTACTCTCCCAATCAACATCAGGACAAAATCGTTGACCTCCAGAAGATTATGGAAGGCATCAGCGATAAAGTTGGATATCCAGTTCTCGAAATTCTGGGGCCAGATGACATCATGAATACCTCAGATTATCCAAGCAACAATCGGAAAGTCGTCGTGTTTGATGACCTCATAAACTCATCCGATCGAATTCAAAAACAAATCGCAAATCACTGGACAGATGGAAGGCACCACGGAATCAGTCCGATTTATCTTTCCCAGTCCTATTACGATGTACCGCAAAAGATTCGTTTGAATTGTTCTCATATGATTCTGTATCCTCCAGCCACAAAAACCCATTTGGATTTGGTTGCAAAGGAGAATGTTATTGACCCACAGCTTTTCAGCAGATTGGGGCCATTCGAATTCCTTTTCCTGGATAAAAAAAGAAAAGTGTGGCGAAAAACTTTGATGAGCCATTGTAAATGGGACTATTCAACAATGTTGGAAGATTTAATAAAGTTGATTTATCAGCATATCTCAAACAGCTTGAAAGTCACGTTCAACGTGGCTTGAAATTGGATTCGGACAATAACTATGATATGGAAAATAAAAAAAAAACTGGTCAATGTGGCTGAAGGAAGCGAAGAAACGGATGCAATCACAAAGCACCAACTTGACCAACTTCAGGCAGATTCCCTGCAGGTTGATGGCACTTCCCGAATGACGGGAAATCTCAATCTCAATGGGCACAATTTCATCAACCCCGGAGGAATCAACATGAACCGCAAAGCTATCACAAATTTAGCCACAGACACAGATGATGACCTTGCGGGAGTGAACATGATCACTCTGAAAAGATTTCACCCAAATGCGCCAGCACCAACGCATGAAGTCACGAAAGATCTTGATTTGAAGACGCTGTTTTCAGTCAAGAATGCCAAACAACATGATTTCTCGTTTTATCGCACAAACTACAACACTCTGATGCCTTTCGAGGACATCCGGAACACGTTTCTCAGTCGAAAAGAAGAATTTCCGATGGAGGTTCAACTCGACATGAATCATCACAGCATCACTAACCTCCAAGACCCGAAGTTTGGAGGAGAAGCTGCAACGAAGAGTTATATATATGTCGACTCTTCCACCACTGCAGTCAGTCAGTCCATTCAAACAAGACTTCCCCTGACAGGAGGCACCATGACTGGTCCAATCGACATGAGCGGATCCAAGATCATAAATGTCGCCTTTCTGGACACAAACGGTGACGCGGTTCCTAAAATGCTGCTGGATTCACAGATCGCTAAGACGACAACTGACTTCAAAAAATATGTCAATGAGTCACATATCACTTCAACATCCCACCCAAAGGATGAATTTCGTTATCTCATGGAGGATGAGGATGAGTCCAGTTCTGAGCATGATACGACAGTAACTGGAATAACTGATTTTGCAAGTTCGCCGCATCTTTTCAATAAGAAGGCTTATGATTTGAAAATAACAAAAGACGACAGTAATCTATACTCTGGGAGACTTGGTTTCAATATGTATAAATTACCAGAAGGAGAATACACTATCTGCGTTGAATTCTTTCCCGCGTCAATGGATGGTGTTAGTGTTAATGTCGTGAGCACAAGTCTGAATATTAATCAACAATCAACAAAGAAGTTTACGGATTACAGCAGATCCATCATCCACATGCATAAATGGAGGATTTCCCCACCTGAATATATCTATCTGGATTTGAAATGGAATGGAACCCCTGAATCGGCTGACAAAGAAGATGCAAATCTGATCATATATGGCATTGCTGGCTCACAGTCGGATGTTCCAAGTGCAGTCTTTGATGCACCTTTCGTTTTCGTAAATCAAAAAATGGTCATGGAGACTGACTTGGATTTGAATGGGAAAAAGTTGCTTCGCTCCCATTCAAAATCAATAATTATTGGGGAATATGATGCCAGCAAAAACCCTAATAAAATTTTTTTCTCAACTAATCGTACCTCGCCATATTATTTTGGGGTAGACTACACAATCAAAAAGATAGTTTTACAAGTAAAATCGAGTGATCCAAAAAGAGTATTGAATCATTCAAAAACATCTGTGAAAGTTTCTGCAGGGGAAGAAATCTCACAAGTTAATGGTTTACGGATTGGCCAGACAAATGATATATCTTATACTTTCAATTTCTTTGTGAGTGAACAGCAGAATTTACATATTAGTCTTAAAGCAAGTTCCATTCTAGCAGCAAGCATTGTAATGTTGATTGAAATATGATCGAAGTGCATTTCTTCCGGCAATGGAGGCGGTTGATGGGATTGTGATTGGATCTGGGAAAAAAATATGATTTCTCGTTTGAATGATGCTGTGAAATAGGTTTTTCATTTTTCAAAAAACTTCAAAATTTTGTATCCATCTAGAAAATGGAGAAGAGAATCAAAATAGAAGCTGGTGAGCCAGCTGAAATCACTCACAGTTGCATCATCCCCCTGACGGGTTGCAAGGTGAGATTCAACAACATGAAATTCCGAATTTGGGACAAGGTCTTCAAAAAAGAAACCACTTTCTCTTTGAGAATGAATTTGGTAGACCCGGAAACGGGAAAGAATGAAGTTGAGTTTGTGAAATATTTGGAAACCGAATTCAACAAGTTAGCAATGGAATGCCAACCCAAGGTTGAGTCCCTAAATAAGAAATGTGCGAGGTATTCTGAGGGCGATTTCAAACTGATCCGGAAAGATGATGAGAAATCAGAACTCTGGGGAAAACTGTATTCGAAGAATGATAAAATCTCCACCCAGTTCTGGAAAGAAACAACCAAATCGAATGGGAAGAAAGGAAAACGAGACCTGGACCCAATGAAACACCTGGATGACACTTTGATAGGAGATGTGTTCATGGTCTTCAAGCAAATATTTCTCGGCAAACACAAAGCCATCACATGCATTGCTCAAGAGGTTCTTGTGAGAAAAATTGAAGTGAAAGAATCCCTGTTTGATGAATTGGAAGAGAAGATGACGAAGATGGAGAATGGTAATCTGATTCAATTTCTTTTCTAATGGAAAGGAAACTGTTCAAGCAATTAGATGAGCGATTTTACCTAACTCAACTGCATGTTTCCGTCTTTGTTCTTCTTCCCGTTGTTCGGATTCTTTCTTTTCACTTTCATTAGAGTATATATAAGTTGTATGTTCTGCGCCACGGGAGGAGGGGAGTGACTGACGCCATGATCCCTTGAGGTGACGTAATGGGTTAAAAATAGGTAGAGATGACATCATAACCTATTGTAGGTCAATGGGGAGTGATGACATCATATTATGAATTGTATGTTCGCGCCTGGGATCGGGGATTAGCTGACGTCATGATCCCTAGGTGCCACGGGATCCGGGATTAGCTGACGTCATGATAACTAGAGGTGACGTCATGGATTAAAAATAGGTAGAGATGACATCATAATCTATTTTAAGTCAATAGGGGAGTTGGAAATGAATCACATCGTAATCTATTTTAAGTCAATGGATTGTCGGGAATAAATGTCATCATATTATATTTTTAACTCGAGAGTCACACTGGAGTAGAATGATGTAATATGATTATTTTTAGATTGTTGATTTAATAATTTTAATGGTTATAAATTCAAGGGGATGCTCTATGAAAAGTTAAAATGGTAGTGATCTCGAAGCTAATATGGGTATTACTCTCTCTTTTCTTCGAATCCGGTTTGATCGATTTCGCTTTTTAGCAAGAAGTATAAGTTTAATCTCTGAAGGATGAATTGTTATATAAAGAACATTATAGCAGAAGAGAAAACTTAATGTTTATTGGCATCAGTGAAGAGAAAACAGAACCCCAAGTCATCAGCGAAGTGGCCGCCGAAGATTCTCGACAGATTTCTGAAGACACAAAAGACGTAGTTTATAGATTCATGGAAGAAAAACTGCAAATTCGCAGCCCACGAGATCGGATCGAATTTCAAAGAGTTCATCGACTAGGAAAGATCAAAGAAAATGGATCACGACCCATCATAGCACGATTTTTACGATATGCCGACCGCGAAGAAGTCTTAGTTACAGCAAGAAACGTTTTAAAAAATACAAACTTTAGTGTCTTTGAAGACATGCCAAAAGAACTGTATGAGCGAAGGAAATCCCAACTACCTAAACTTAAGAAGGCAAAGAAAAAAGGCCTCCCAGCCTTTTTTAGCAAAAAATATCCTGACAAACTGTATGTAAATGGTAAATTTATTCTTCCAAACGAATCGCTATAATTAGATTTCAGCTTTTCGATCAAGTTGCAAGAAGTAGTTTAATATGTTAATTTTCGTTTTGTTGTGGCTTTTTCTATCCCTTTCATTTTACTATCAATGAAATAATCGTTTCTTCGGGTCAAAAAAAATTAGCTACACCTCAATGTCAGAGTATAACCTCACGCCATGTGTTTCAGTGTTGGAATGTTCACACAATGCTCTTTGGAGTTTGTGGTAAGTATGAAAAAAGTAAAACCTATTGTCTATTTGTGTCGTGAATATGTGTCAAAATATGTACCTTTATTATCCCTTAACACTGAACATTACTTAATGTTAGCCAACAACCACTTTTTTTCTTAATTATGGAGAGAATATCTTGCATGAACGTGACCTTTGTGATACTTCTGACCTTTGCCTAGCCAGTTGGAGCCCATCAGACAGACAGACAGACAGACACCTTTATTTAAAAATAAAATTGTATGTTCTCCCAGGGTAGTCCCTTCAGAGGGTTAAAAAAAAACCCACTGCTATCAATGGGAGCCCTGGGAGAAACATAATTAACTAAATTTAAATGTACAAATAATGAAGAAAAAATATCTATATAAAAAATATGAATATTAATATATATATATATATATATATATATATATATATATATATATATATATATATTACAGTAAAAAAGTTAATGCGATTAAAATTAAAATTAGGCTATTTACAGTTAAAAATATTAAAAATGAGGCAACCGTGATAGTAAAAGGATCTTTTTGCGATTTCTGTTCTTACTGATGGTATATGTAACAGGTTGCTCTGGCGAGTAGTGCGGGCTATGACGTCCCTATTAAAATGAAAATAATTATTGAAAAATTGGGGGCACTGGCCAGAAATACATTTCTTTACTAATTTATAAACCGGGTATGAATAATATAAAGCATTCCCAAATCGATGATAAATTTTATTTGTTTTTTTTTATGTATTTATGTTTTGTACATGCTTCATGTTTGTTCTTCGTTTTGCATGCTATGTGTTAATGACTGTTAGGTGTTTAGTTTATCTACTTTATCTCTGGCATCATCATTTTCTTCCAGCTTTCAGAACCGGCCTATACCCGCTAAAGAAATACACAAAATTGGCTTATGCTAGGATAGAACCTCTTAAAAATGAGTGAACACTCACAATATGCTCTTTAAATGTGAGAGGTTTATCGAATGTTCAAAAAAGAGAGACCTTTCGATGGCTTAAACTGAAGAAATTTTCAATTTATTACCTTCAAGAAGTCCATTGTACAATAGAAACGGAAGCTTATTGGTCATCAGAATGGGGCTTTTCCGCGATCTTTAGTAGTTTCTCAAGTGCGAGTGCTGGAGTTTGTATACTTTTCAATAATAATTTCGATTTTAAGATTCTAAGACAATTCTCCGACCCCAAAGGAAGGTTCATAATAGTTGATATTCAGACTGAAGGTAGAGTCCTAACTTTAGTAAATATTTATCCGCCAAACCAAGATGATCCACTCTTCTTCAGAAATGTTGCTGACCATCTCCATTCTTTTGACTGCGAAGAGATATGCCTAGGGGGGATTTTAATTTAGTAATGGATATAGCTAAGGATAAGAAAGGAGGAAATCCGGTGACCAATTCCAAATCACTCAAAGAGGTGGAAAAATTAATAGGAGAGCTAGATTTAACGGATATATGGCGTGATCTAAATCCAGATACGTATAGATTCACTTGGAGAAGAAGGAATCCGGATATATATTGCCGTTTGGATTTCTTCCTAATAAGTTCTGGTTTGAGCACGCTATGTATTCTTGCCGATATTTTCCCTGATATAAAACTGATCACTCTTTAATCATAACCAAAATTGATAACAAAACAAACCCTAGAGGTCCAGGTTTTTGGAAATTGAATACTTCGCTTTTACTAGAAAGTGAATATGTAAATATAATAAGAGAAACGATCTCCACTGTTGCAGATGAATATAAAAACAACGAGGATGTAGATGATATACTTCTGTGGGATACAATTGAAATGAAAATTAGATCAGTTGCAATAGAATTCTCTAAGAAAAAGAAAAGAAAAAACAACGTTGATGAAAAACGTTTAGGGACAGACATCAACTCCCTTCAGAAAAGGTTAGAAGGAAAGAATATATCCGTTAGTGAAAAAGTAGACCTTCAGAATCAAATAGAAGTTAAAATGTTACGAATAGAACAAATTTGCCAGTATAAAACACGAGGATCAATAATAAAATCCAAAACGCGATGGTACAATGAAGGTGAGAAAAATACAAAATATTTTTTTAAATTTAGAAAAAAGGCACCACAACAATAAAACTATTAAAACTCTTCAATTGCCAGATGGCAAACTTATTAACACCGACCGTGAGATCTTAAAAGAAACACAAATGTTTTATGAAATGCTGTATTCATCCTGCTGTGATATTCAGATAAATTGTTATGACGACGTTTTCTTTAAAGAAGCGAATAAGTGCAAGTTAAAGGAGCGTGAGCAAGAGGAATGTGAGGGGAGATTGACAGAAGCCGAGTGCTTCGCGAGCCTAAAAACAATGAAATCTAATAAAAGTCCAGGTAGTGATGGGCTCCCAGCGGAATTCTATAAAGAGTTCTGGAAATACATTTGCCAATACCTTTTAAACGCTTTAAACACTTCTTTTCTCAAAGGCTACTTATCGATTACACAAAGAAGAGGTCTGATATCACTAATACCAAAAAAAAACAAAGATGCCAAGTTGCTAAAGAGTTAGAGACCAATAACGTTACTAAATTGCCATTATAAAATAGCCACAAAATCTATTGCAAACAGATTAAAAAAAATTCTTCCATCTCTTATTAATAACGATCAGACTGGTTTTCAAAAAAAACAGATTTATTGGTGAGAATATCAGATTAATCCACAGTATAATAAATTACACAAACGAAAAAAATATACCTGGTCTTTTATTGTTCATTGATTTTGAAAAAGCATTTAACTCACTTGAATGGTCCTTTATTGAGAAAACTTTGAAGTACTTTAATTTTGGACCGTCCTTAGTAGCTTGGACAAAACTCTTCTATACCGACATAACTAGCTGCGTGCAGAATAATGGATGGTCTTCTGATTTTTTTAACTTAAACCGTGGAGTTAGACAAGGCTGTCCTCTATCGCCATATTTGTTCCTACTCTGCGCAGAGATTCTAGGTAACACTGGCAGGAATGACAGCCAGATTCAAGGCATAGAGATTATGAAAACAGAGTGCAAATTAAGTCAATATGCCGACGATACTACCATGATTTTGGATGGGTCAGAACGGTCTTTTTCAAGAGCAATTTATGTTTTAGATGCTTTTGCCTTAGTCTCGGGTTTAAAAGTAAATTATGAAAAAACAGAATGCCTTTGGATAGGTTCTCGACGTTTCTCCACAGACATATATTCATTTGTGGGAAAACCAATTAAATGGGCCAATGAAAAAGTTTATGCGCTTGGAATTTGGTTCTCAACTGTAGATCAGCTTATGCGAATCAATTTTTCAGAAAGACTTGAAAAAATGAAGAAAATTCTAAGTAGCTGGTCTGCAAGGAGGTTAACTTTATTAGGCAAAATCACAATTATAAAAAGTTTGGCAGTATCTCAAATTGTATACATTTATCTTCTCTTCCAACTCCACAAAACGTTTTGAAAGAAATTAACTCCTTGTTGTATGATTTCCTATGGGAAGGAAAGGGAGATAAGATTAAGAGAACTGAAATTATTAATGAATACGACAACGGAGGGCTGAAAATGGTAGATATTAAGAGTTTTAATGAAGCCTTAAAATTAAAATGGGTGGAAAATTATCTAAGTTAAGATACTAACAATAAATGGGAACTATTCCTAACATATTACTTGCAAAATCATGGTGGTAAGCTACTCTTCCAATGCAATTTGAGGAGAGAAGACATACCTCTACTTGAACTAAAAAATGTCTTTTTAGAAGAAATTTTACAAATATGGTCTCTTCTTAATTACACTGAGGAAGAACAAGACTTCGGTGATTCAAGTATTTGGTATAACTCTTTGATCAGAATTGATAATCAACCTTTTTTCTTCCAACCATGGTTTAATGTAGGTGTAGAGAAAGTTAAAGATCTGATGAATAATAATATTAGTTTCTTGACATATGATGATTTCTTGTTGAAATATAAAGTAAAGACAAATTTCCTTAAATATAACAGTGTTTTGTCAGCTTTAAGAAGTTACAAAAAGACATTTTTTTTACTAAAGATAAACAATAGAGAGAAGCGAGCAGATGATATTAAGTCATCAGTTCTCTTAAAGAGCTGTAAAAATACCTACAAAATTCTTATACAGAAAATAGCATCCTTACCAACGAAAATTGAAGAAAAATGGTTAGCTGAAGATATTTTATCAGGAAACTCTAATATCGATTGGAATAAAACTTACTTATTGCCTTTTCTATGTACAAAAGACACCAAACTTAGAGTTTTTCAATTTAAGTTCCTCCATAGAAAAATCGACACCAATGATTTTCTTTTTAAAATCGGCTTCGTCCCAACTGATCTGTGCACCTTCTGCGATCAAGTGCCAGAAACCATCATTCATCTTTTTTAGAGCTGCATTCACAGCCAGGCTTTCTGGAAAGGAGTCCGTGCGTGGATAATAGAAAATCTTGCTCTACCTAAGGATACTCCCTTACCTTGCTTTTTGTGTTTGGGTCTAATAAACAAAACCTCTGACTTACTGGTTCAACATCTTCATCTCATTGCCAGATATCACATTTATGTCAGTAAGCAAAGAAATACCACACCGAAGTTGAATATTTTTATAGAACTAGTCAAAACTAATGCGCAAATTGAAAAACAGTTTGCTTTTGAAACCAATACCCTTGATCTTTTTCGAACTAAATGGTCTCGACTAAATCCCTAAATCTCTTCCTCCTTGTGAGATAGCTTTTGTATTGTATTCTATTGTATTCTACTGTATTGTATAGCCATTATTAATAATAACTGTAAAACAATTGTATTGTATCCGTATAGCCATTATAACAATTATTATTTAAAATATATTTATAGCGGTTATAATATGTAAAACTTTAACTAATTGATGATTTTAAGAAAAACAATTGATGTAGTAGGTAAATAAGTGATGTGTAAATGTAACGTAGTAATGGATGAAGTAGTGCTAAAGTAAGAGACTTGTAATTTGTAAGTGTAATAGTATGTAAATATGTAAATTATTGCTGTAAGTGATGTACTAGTGTAAATATAATAATAATAATAATAATAATAATAATAATAATAATAAAAAAGAAGTATAAGTTTTACTTCGAGTGAACTATTGTTTTTGTAACCATTAGACCATCAAATCTGTGGACATTATAACGGAATAAAACCAATTAGAGGTTTCCGAAACATTCAAGTTTAGAAGCAATAAAATTGCACAGGATAAAAAACCGCTTCTTATTGGTATTTACCGCCGTTTTAGTCGCCACATCATTAGACACTATGTCGATTTTCAGTTTGCAAGCCATCACCCACTTTAAGTTTTAAAACATGACTTTACCAGATCGCCTTCAAAGTTCAAACTTTTAATTATGCGAACTTACACTAAACTAAATTTGCATGGAAAATTAGCACCTCGGAAAAATAAACAAAGCAACCAATTACATGCGCGCGCTAAAACAATAAAACCACACTTTATTTTAATAAAAAAAACTATATTTATTGATAACAAACAATTTCATAATTATACAGACAATTTAAAAGCTTAGTGGGAAAGGAACAGAGTTGACTTTTTCTTTTTCATCGGGTTTATACATTTTACTCTTTGATTCCCTTGGTTTTCTGTGTCTCACCGCACTGCAATCATCGCAACGAGCAAGGGTCTCTTTCACGAGTTTAGTTTTGTCCAAAGGAATCTTGTGCTCGCAAAAGCATTTGGGACATTTCACGACTCCGGTTACATACACATTTGAACTCTCGCAATGATGACATGGGATTTGGCTTTTTGCCTGAATTATTTTCCCGCTTTCAGAAGCGCTTTCCTCTTCTTCGTTGTCGATTGAATTTCCTGCATCCTCTTCATCAATTTGAATTTCTTGGTCGCTCTCTTCAGACCCATCGGCCGGACTGTTCTCAGAAGCGCTTTCCTCTCCTTCGCTGTCGGTTGAATCTCCTTCATATGTCTCGTTGTCGGATTCTTTTTGTTCTTGATAGATCTTTTCTTTCTCTAAAAGATCGCTTAACAGTTTTTTATTCTTGATTAAACGCTTATCATTTCCCAACTGTGCGAGTCCATCTAAAAAGGTATTAAGCGCACGGGGTCGGGCTACATCATCGTTATGGGGAAGTAGCACATACTCAACCAGCTCTGCGATGTTTGTCACGGGTATTATGCGCTGATTTTGGAGTAATTGGCCTCTAGGTGTTCAAAACAGGGAATCTTTGGAAGCGGCCGGAAGTTTCTTGTACAGTGGGCGCTGGAGAGGGTGTCGCGATAAATGGATTTAAGGGTGTAGAGGTTGTCACCGCTGTTAATGCTGTGGGTTCTTGTATATTGGTGAATAAATTATCTTTCGGATGACTTGCAATACTTCTTTTCATTTCATCAGACTGTTGAGGTCTTCCATTCAATTGATGTTTAAACGTCAGATATCTGTTTTGCAGCTCAAGGTACTGTTTGGCTCTGTCATTTTCCCCACGGTCTGTACGGGAGAGAATGCTGTCCATTCTGTCCTGTAGTCCCTGCATGGCTAAGAGAACTAGAGCTGTCGAAAGGTTCTGTTGTCTGAGATACTTTAGTAGCTCCTGAGAAATATTGTCTTGTACCCCTGTTTGATTAAATTGTTCTTCACCGGGTAGTACATTCGTTCGCAGTCTACAATTATCTTGTGTGGTTGTTTTTAAATCCACCAGGAGATAACCAAAGGGTCTTCGTACAGCCTCTTCGTACTGGTTTATAAAGAAAGCCGTTTGCCCAGGATACATATGCTTTGCTAGAGTCAAAATGTGCAGTTTGTCTCTGGGATTCTTGAAAAGGACCAAGTAGTGACTGTTTAAACTGATACTTCGGCTTTCCTTGCCCTGAAGAAATAAATTCTGTACGATATAAATGACACTCAGGTTGCGGTGATGAGAACCTCGTGTAAAAAGGTTTACTATTCGCTTGTCTTTGCCGGCGTCAATCATTTGATCGTCAAAGACGATTAAGTTCCGATTGCTGACATCGAAATAGGAATCGTGTTCCAACGCAGAAGGAATACCCTTGACAAATTCAATTTGTGGTATTGTGACTAGCATTTGTATGTACGCGGGCTGCCATTGGGAATAACACCAGACAATAAAAGGGTGCTCGAAGTGAAACCGCTGACACTTTTGGGTAGAAATCGGCATTGTTGGTCATGTCTTTGCATACTATCTTTCCTGCTAAATGTCTTCTCACAAACGGGACAGGACAAATTCATGTCAACTCAATGAAAGCTCAATGTGATCGGAGAAAAGACGAATTTTGTTTGCTTATATAGGCTAGTTCCTGCTCAATTGTATTGTTTCCACCACCACCACCATCACCACCACCACAATTCTATTGATTTCACCACCACCACAATTCTATTGTTTTCACCACCACCACCACAATTTTATTGTTTTTACCACCACCTCCACAATTCTATTGTTATCACCACCACCGCCACCGCAATTTTGTTTTCACCACCACCACCACCACAATTCTATTGTTATCATCACCACCGCCACCACAATTCTTTTGTTTTCACCACCAGTACCTTAACCACCACCACCACCACCACCACCACCACCACCACCACCACCACCACAATTCAATTGTTATTACCACCACCACTACAACTCTATTGTTTTTCCTTCTATTCCACGATAAAAGACAGTTACTCACTATTCTTAGCTCATTCTACAGTTATGTCTCAAGTAGTAAAGAACAACCGGGGTTTTCTACAGCTCTTAGCTAATGGTCCCCATCATCAGCGCCAATTTCTCTTAAGGACAGCTTCTCCACAACAGGTTCACGCCTTGTTACATATTCTTTATAATGTTCTTAAGGAAAATATTCCCTGTCCTGAAACAAATAAGCGTGTTTTGCTCCGACATAAGGATGCTCTTATTAATATGGCCGAGCAAAACGTTCCCTACAAGACAAAGAAGCAAATACTTGTACAAGAGGGTGGTGGCTTTATACAAGACTTATTGGCCCCCGTTATTACAAGCTTGGGCGTTTTGATGCTATGAAAGAAACTATACATCATTGCACTGATCATTTCAAGCTTGTCTTTAACGAGTACGGATCGATATGAAGAGAAAAGTAGACTGGGATGAAGAAGAAATAGAGAGTGGTATGGAAGAGACTATAACCTCCGATGAGGACAACGATGACGAGAAAGACAACGAGGAGCCAAGAATTAAAGATGTTTTAGGCAATCTTTCCAAAGCGGTGTCAAAAGAACGTGCTTCGGATTTGTTGCATAGCATGGCCGCTTTCAAAGATATCCTGTTTTGGACACCTAGAGGCCAATTACTCCAAAATCAGCGCATAATACCCGTGACAAACATCGCAGAGCTGGTTGAGTATGTGCTACTTCCCCATAACGATGATGTAGCCCGACCCCGTGCGCTTAATACCTTTTAGATGGACTCGCAGAGTTGGGAATTAATAAGCGTTTAATCAAGAATAAAAAACTGTTAAGCGATCTTTTAGAGAAAGAAAAGATCTATCAAGAACAAAAAGAATCCGACAACGTTAACGAGACATATGAAGGAGATTCAACCGACAGCGAAGGAGAGGAAAGCGCTTCTGAGAACAGTCCGGCCGATGGGTCTGAAGAGAGCGACCAAGAAATTCAAATTGATGAAGAGGATGCAGGAAATTCAATCGACAACGAAGAAGAGGAAAGCGCTTCTGAAAGCGGGAAAATAATTCAGGCAAAAAGCCAAATCCCATGTCATCATTGCGAGAGTTCAAATGTGTATGTAACCGGAGTCGTGAAATGTCCCAAATGCTTTTGCGAGCACAAGATTCCTTTGGACAAAACTAAACTCGTGAAAGAGACCCTTGCTCGTTGCGATGATTGCAGTGCGGTGAGACACAGAAAACCAAGGGAATCAAAGAGTAAAATGTATAAACCCGATGAAAAAGAATAAATCAACTCTGTTCCTTTCCAACTAAGCTTTTAAATTGTCTGTATAATTATGAAATTGTTTGTTATCAATAAATATAGTTTTTTTTATTAAAATAAAGTGTGGTTTAATTGTTTTAGCGCGCGCATGTAATTGGTTGCTTTGTTTATTTTTCCGAGGTGCTAATTTTCCATGCAAATTTAGTTTAGTGTAAGTTCGCATAATTAAAAGTTTGAACTTTGAAGGCGATCTGGTAAAGTCATGTTTTAAAACTTAAAGTGGGTGATGGCTTGCAAACTGAAAATCGACATAGTGTCTAGTGATGTGGCGACTAAAACGGCGGTAAATACCAATAAGAAACGGTTTTTTTATCCTGTGCAATTTTATTGCTTCTAAACTTGAATGTTTCGGAAACCTCTAATTAGTTTTATTCGGTTATAATGTCCACAGCTTTGATGGTCTAATGGTTACAAAAAACAATAGTTCACTCGAAGTAAAACTTATACTTCTTGCTAAAAAGCGAAATCGATCAAATCGGATTCGAAGAAAAGAGAGAGTAATACCCATATTAGCTTCGAGATCACTGCCATTTTAACTTTTCATAGAGCATCCCCTTGAATTTATAACCATTAAAATTATTAAATCAACAATCTAAAAATAATCATATTACATCATTCTACTCCAGTGTGACTCTCGAGTTAAAAATATAATATGATGACATTTATTCCCGACAATCCATTGACTTAAAATAGATTACGATATGATTCAGTTCCAACTCCCCTATTGACTGAAAATAGATTATGATGTCATCTCTACCTATTTTTAACCCATGACGTCACATCTAAGGATCATGACGTCAGCTAATCCCCGATCCCAGGCGCGAACATACAATTCATAATATGATGTCATCACTCCCAATTGACCTAAAATAGATTATGATGTCATCTCTACCTATTTTTAACCCATTACGTCACCTCTAGGGATCATGACGTAAGTCACTCCCCTCCTCCCGTGGCGAAGAACATACAACTTATATCTACTCATAAGTTTCATAAGCAGTCTGACAAGTAGCCAAATGCCTTTCGAAGTTGGCACGTTTCTCAAGCTCCTTTACCCATTCCAAGGTGCTATGAGTGGTTCGATCAAACTCTTCCCGTCTTTGCATTTCACCATTTTTAACCTCAGCTTCAGTTTCGTCATATTGTTGTTTTCGGATAGCCCTAAGTTTTTCATTCCATTCCCGTCTGGCAATCTCCAGTTGTCGGAAGTTTTCCAGTGCTTGGGCATCGTCACTGTTGTTTGTTACTCTCATTTTATTAGCCGACATTATTTTTTAATATTTTCATAAAAAAGGAATCAAAATGAATCCTGAAGCAATTCAAACTAAAGAATTGGAAATGAAACTTGTGAAAGGGAACCTGTTCGTGAAAATTCCTCTCCATATGAATGGAAAAGCAGTTCTTATGACCATTCAAAAATGTGTCTTCAAGATCTGGAAAAGTCACTTCGGATTTTCATTGGCTATCAACCTTGACCAATCACCCCCAGAAGTCAAGATAAAGTTCAAGGCTATTGAAACTAGACTGAGAAGGCTAGCAATGTTCCATCAACAACGAATCGCGAGGATTAGTGGGAATCGTCTTGGGGACTTTTCCGCGACGGATTTTAAGTTGATCAAAACTGACGGAAGTGAAATGGAAAAAGTTTGGGGTAAGCTGCCTTTTGGAGGATATAAAGTTGGGGAAAGATTGACGGGTAAAGTAATCCTTCAAATCAAATGGATCTTTTAGGGAAATTGTGAAGCCATCAGTTGCGTTGTCCATCGAGTGATAGTTGATTGACTTCTATTTCAATGAAATGGAAATCACTCCACTTTTCGTAACTTCTTTCCTTTTTCATAAATCTGTGCGCGGATTTCAGCTTCTCTCTCCTCATTCAGAACTTTTTCGAATTCAGTGGACTTCCATGTGATTTGATGCAATTCATCATTATTGCCCAGGAAAAATTTTTCACCTTGTTTAACTCCTTGAGGACGGTGACCTTTTGCGTTTTTGAGTGATTTTCTGCATATAAACGATCCATAGGATTTCGTGACTCCATATTTGGGGTTACCATGGATAAGTGTTGCTGTTCTAAAACACTGAAGGCTCGATTTTTCTAGAAACGTCATTCTGACGTAGCGTTTTTGCTTCGATGAGCGACAATAACGCTTCTAATATGGTTTGTATGCGATTTTTGGTAAGTTTATAGCCATTTTTCATCTTTAGTAGCTGCCTGATGAGCATCATTAAGCGTGAAGGTAGCTAAGAGTCCACTTTCTCAATGAAGCGAGTTAGGTGTTGTACTTCGTTAACGAATTTGGCTCGTTTGCTCGTTGAACTGGAAAAATTGCCGCCACAAACGAAGTAGCTTTGGGACTCGACTCTGGATGAATTTCTCGACCTACCACGGCATATTTTGGAAGTTGCGACCACGGAAGAACACAACAAGCGCGAAATGTCGGTGGTAGGTCGGAGTGGCTGTGGACTTAGTATAAATATGAAATATGTGGGGGAAGGAACGAACCCTGTCAAAAATTCTCGCTTTTTCCCAGCATGCAATGCGGTCGTGATATTGAAAATCGAGGCAAGGCCAGGATGCATTAGAACGAGAGGCTGTACCTCGGCCCGGCAATGAATAAGAGCAAAAAAAAATCACTTCTAAGGTAGGACTAGGACTGAATTTTGCTGAGAGAGTTGACTTTTGGGTTTGCAACGATGATTTCAATAAAAAAAATGAAGGCAAAAACGTGATCTTTGTTGTTTTTCAATGACGTTGAAAACGGTCATTTCTGTTCTTCTCCAAATTCAAACGCTGATATTCTTCGAAAATCACTGACTTTTTTGCGTTTATTGGGTGTCTCAATTTGAAGGACGTTCTAGTCAATACTCACAACTGCAATGTTCGCGCGATTGAGAAAGTTTAATTTTTTTAAAGCAGTGGAGTCTTATCGTTCTTCTAAGAACGATTTTGACCGGACCGTCCTGTAAGGGTTAAGAAGACGCTTGTAAAAAGTAGTTTGCAGCAGTCCAAACCTAAGGTCTCTAAGGACGTTCTAGTCAATACTCACAACTGCAATGTTCGCGCGATTGAGAAAGTTTCATTTTTTTTTAAAGCAGTGGAGTCTTATCGTTCTTCTAAGAACGATTTTGACCGGGACCGTCCTGTAAGGGTTAAGCAAAAAATCTATTTTTCTTACTATTAATAGTTTTGATTCTTAAACCACTCAAACAGAAAACCCTTAAGACTAGGAACATGTCATCACTATTTTATTTGACAACAGGCATATGCATCAAGATCTGGGGGGGGAGGGTACTAGTTGCTGGCCAATATTTAGTGCAAAGAGGAAAATTGCATGAAGGCCAACTTCAAGGGGTGGTGATTTTCAAAACTAGACAAGAGAGGTGGAGTTAGTACAGCCAGTGACAGTTAGTAGTTGAGGGTCAGTTCATCTAGGGTGATCAAGTTTGATACCATTGCCTATCACGTGACCTGGCTAACCCTAAACTTAGGACCTAACCCTAAGTTAGGCCTGGCCCTGTGCTAAGCTCCCCCTACCCAAGAAAATGTTTTCACCCTAGACTCTTAACCCTAACCCTAGGTTTGAACTATCCCTCACCATAGCTTTCGCCGGGGGTGTCAAAAGCCCTGGTCACGTGACCTCCATTTTTCTTGTTTAACTCCTTGAGGACGGTGACTTTTTGCGTTTTTGAGTGATTTTCTGCATAAAAACGATCCATAGGATTTCGTGACTCCATATTTGGGGTTACCATGGAAAGTGTTGCTGTTCTAAAACACTGAAGGCTCGGTTTTTCTAGAAACGTCATTCTGACGTAGCGGTTTTGCTTCGATGAGCGACAATAACGGTTCTAATATGGTTTGCATGCGATTTTTGGTAAGTTTATAGCCATTTTTCATCTTTAGTAGCTGCCTGATGAGCATCATTAAGCGTGAAGGTAGCTAAGAGTCCACTTTCTCAATGAAGCGAGTTAGGTGTTGTACTTCGTTAACGAATTTGGCTCGTTTGCTCGTTGAACTGGAAAAACTGCCGCCACAAACGAAGTAGCTTTGGGACTCGACTCTGGATGAATTTCTCGACCTACCACGGCATATTTTGGAAGTTGCGACCACGGAAGAACACAACAAGCGCGAAATGTCGGTGGTAGGTCGGAGTGGCTGTGGACTTAGTATAAATATGAAATATGTGGGGTAAGGAACGAACCCTGTCAAAAATTCTCGCTTTTTCCCAGCATGCAGTGCGGTCGTGATATTGAAAATCTAGGCAAGGCCAGGATGCATTAGAACGAGAGGCTGTAACTCGGCCCGGCAATGAATAAGAGCAAAAAAAATCACTTCTAAGGTAGGACTAGGACTGAATTTTGCTGTGAATGTTGACTTTTGGGTTTGCAACGATTATTTCAATAAAAAAAAAACTGAAGGCAAAAACGTGATCTTTGTTGTTTTTCTATGACGTTGAAAACGGTCATTTCTGTTCTTCTCCAAATTCAAACGCTGATATTCTGCGAAAATCACTGACTTTTTTGTGTTTATTGGTTGTCTCAATTTGAAGGACGTTCTAGTCAATACTAACAGCTGCAATGTTCGCGCGATTGAGAAAGTTTCATTTTTTTTAAAGCAGTGGAGTCTTATCGTTCTTCTAAGAACGATTTTGACCGGACCGTCCTGTAAGGGTTAAGAAGACGCTTGTAAAAAGTAGTTTGCAGCAGTCCAAACCTAAGGTCTCTTCATCCGAAAAGAATTTTTCCCCATCAATCTGAATGAATGGCTCATCGATTTCTTTTCGGATGAAGATGATTTTCTTGTCAGATCTTCTCCGGAAATAATCTTTGTCAGACCTTAATATTCTTACGAAAGTGGATAATGGAATTCCTGTTTGTTCAGTGGCATTTTGGAAAGTGAAAAAGACTTTTTTTCACCCCCTTCTTCTTGGATGGAAAACTTCATTTTATATGATTTTTTCTTTTTGATTAAAAATGAAAACGCTTCGAGAATTAAGAAGATTGGCTCAGGAAGAGGGAATCCGTGGAGCCAGACGGATGACGAAAGAGGAATTAGAAGAAAAATGGCAAGAATCACAACCGGAAGGACCTAAGCGGAAAGGCTTTGTCCATTCTCCACTTCGTTCGCTTCCTCCTTCAGCCTGGAAAAATACCCAACGCAATCCATTGAACCTGAAAGTGCCAAAAATTCGTGTTCCCGTGTTGGTGCCGGAAAAACGAGAGTTTCCTGCCAGAGAAATGCCAGCAGTCATTGAAGAACAAAAAGAAACAATTTCCGATTGGCTGAATTGGTTGGAAACGGTTGAAATGCCAACAAGGCAGGTGGATCCAGCAATGGAAGAGTTCAAAAGACGAGTGAGGGGTATGAGAGAAGTGATCAGGGCATCCGCATTTAGAGTATTTGCAAGAGATATTTTAATACCAGGGCGACCGGCAGAACTTTCCAGAAAATTCCTCAAAAGGATAAGGCCTCAGATAGATGACACAATAACCAAAGTCAAACTAATTATGACCAAAGTCAAACTAATTATGAGTTGTCTGATGGCTAGAATAGTCTTGGCAACTGGGGAAATTGAGGAAGAAGCCAACTTTCACTCACAAATACTGACAAATCTTGAAGGAACTGACAAATTGGAAGCTGTTGACACGATGACTAACCGGGTAATGGAGAATTTGGCGAATTTCCAATTGAGAGGTTCTGACTGGGTATTTGACAGTGTGATAGAGTTGATCATTCCCTTCGCAGCGTTTCAACCTCTGCGTGGGAGTTCATGGATGAAACTTCCAGCGGTGTTGAAGAATAAGAAAGCTGTGGTGAACATGAAGAATGAAGATGCGGGTTGTTTTAAATGGTGTTTGACGCGAGCTCTCAACCCAGTTGAGAAAAATGCAGAAAGAATCTCAATCGAATTGAGGGAACAAAGCCGGAGGTTGGATTGGAACGGTTTGTCTTTCCCAACTCCTTTGAGTGACATTGGGAAGTTTGAAAGAAGGAACCTAGGATTGGCAGTGAATGTGTTTGGGTATGAAGGTGGAACTGTCTTTCCTTTGAGAATCTCTGAGAAAGAAGGGCAAAACATTGATTTGTTGTGGTTGAAAAAGCATGAGGATGGAAAGGAGAAAACGCATTTCTGTTGGATAAAGAACCTTAGCCGACTGTTAAGAAAACAAGTTTCTCAACACAAAGAATCAGTTGTATTTTGCCGAAGGTGTTTGAATCACTTTCCAGATGATGAGAAGTTGAAACGGCATGAAGAGTCTTGCTCCCAGTTTGAAGCTGTGAAAATTGTCATGCCAGCAGAAGGAAGTGTTGTGAAGTTCAAAAACTTCAACAGGAAGATGGAATTTCCATTTGTCATCTTTGCAGATTTCGAAGCTAGACAACTTCCAATTACTTCTGTTCAGCCACCAACGGAGAACTCTTTCACTGAAAAGTTCCAGAAACATGTAGCTTGTTCGTTTGCGTTTCATTTAGTGTCAAAGTTTATGAAAAGAAAACCGGTCTTATTTCGGGCAAGAAGTGATGAAGAGGATGTGGGAAAGAAATTTCTAGAGGAATTAACCCAGTTTGCCGTGGATATCCAAGAAGAAGTTGCAGAGCCAGAAAAGATGATATTTGGCCCAAAAGAACAAAAACAGTTTGAGGAAGCGGCGTGTTGTTGGATATGTGAAAAAGAATTTGAAGCAGATGATGAACGGGTTCGGGATCACTGCCACTTCACTGGGAAGTTCCGAGGTGCGGCTCATGAATCTTGCAACCTGAATTTCAGAAAACCTAAATTCACCCCAGTGATTTTCCACAACTTGAAAGGATATGACGCGCAAATCATTGTGAAAAGTTTGGGATTGAGTGAAGGGGATATCAGTTGCCTCCCAAATAATAAAGAGAAGTTCATTTCCTTCTCAAAGAAGATAAAAATTGGGGAAACAGAACCATGGGGGTTTGATGAACCTAAAACAATTTGGCATGAATTGAGGTTTTTGGATTCAGCTGCACTCACGGCAGCGCCTTTGGGAAACCTAGTGAAGAATCTAAGGGATGAGGACTTCATTGAAACGAAAATGGTGTTTGGGAAAAAGGGGGATTTGTTCAAACGGAAAGGAATCTTCCCCTATGAGTGGTTGGATTCAGTGGAGAAATTCAAAGTGGAGGAACTTCCTGAAAAAGATGCTTTCTTCTCAGAATTGAATGATGAAGGAGTAAGTGATGATGATTGGCAACATGCAAAGACAGTTTGGAAAGAGATGAAGATGAAGAACATGGGAAATTTCCATGATGCCTATTTAATGGCAGATGTGACCTTGCTGGCGGATGTGTTTCAGGAATTCAGGAAGGTGTGCCGGACACATTATCAATTGGATCCTGTTTGGTTTTTCACTTCCCCTGGTTTGGCATCGGATGCTGCTTTGAAGGAAAGTGAAGTTGAACTGGAATTGTTGACCGACCCAGAGATGCTTTTGTTTTTCGAGAGAGGAATTCGAGGAGGTGTTTCAACTATCTTTCACAGGAGAGCAAAAGCAAACAACAAGTTCATGGGTGATGATTTTGATGAAAGTCAGCCGTCAAAGTTTCTCGCTTATTGGGATGCGAATGGTTTGTATGTATGGGTTATGTCAAATCCACGTCCAGTTGGGAACTTCCAGTGGATGAAAGAAGAAGAGTTGGAAAGATGGGGTGATGAAAGTTGCGTCCTGGAAGTGGATGTGAATATTCCCAAAGAGTTGCATGACCATTTCAATGATTTCCCACCACCGCCAGAAATATTGTTGATGGGAAAGACGGAGAAATTGATTCCCAACTTGAGGGACAAGCGGAAAATGGTTATACATCAAATACTCCTGAAACAAGCTTTAGAACTAGGATGTACGTTGAAAAAGGTGAGACGGGGAGTGAAGTTCCGGGAAGAGTGCTGGTTGAAGGCATTCATTGACAAGAATGTCATCCTGCGGCAACAGTCCAAGAATGCATTTGAGAAAGATTTCTTCAAGTTGATGAACAATTCAGTCTTTGGGAAAACCATGGAGAACATCAGGAAAAGGAAAGATGTGCAGTTAGTGTGCCAGGGAAAGAAATTCTGCAAGTT
The DNA here is from genome assembly GCA_022457155.1 of Cladopsammia gracilis. NCBI lineage: Eukaryota > Metazoa > Cnidaria > Anthozoa > Scleractinia > Dendrophylliidae > Cladopsammia > Cladopsammia gracilis. Next base: position 361,089 of record JAJGOT010000401.1, on the reverse strand, counting down.
AGTCGCCAAACCAAACTTTGAGCATTTCACCATCTTTGATGAAAATCTTCTGGGAGTTCATATGAAACGGACTAAGATGACATTTGACAAGCCAGTATATGTAGGGCAGGCGAGATTGGATGTCTCGAAGAGTTTCATGTATGACTTCCTTTATGGATATGTGAAGAAAAAATGGGAAAAGGCTCAGTTGTGTTTCACCGATACGGATTCGTTGCTTTATGAGATTGAGACTGATGATTTGTTTGTGGATATAGCAAAATATGTGCCAAAGCACTTTGACACGTCAGAGTTTGCTGAAACACATCCCAGAGTTGTTGACGGAACGATAAAGCGAATGAACAAGTAAGTATTGGGTTTGATGAAAGATGAAGCTTGTGGTGGAACAATTGAGGAATTTGTGGGATTGAAAGCTAAATGTTATTCCTTAAAGATGCATGGTGGAGGTGGGACAAAGAAATGTAAAGGTGTGAAGAAACGAGTTGTGAAAAAACGAATAACGCATGATGACTATGTTGACTGTTTGGAAACGAAGAACCCACAGATGAGAGCCATGAATTGCATCAGGAGTGAAAAGCATCAGATATTCACCCAGAGAATTAACAAGACAGCTTTAAGTGCGGATGACGATAACAGATATGTGAAAAGTGATGGAATTAGCACATGGGCTTGGGAGCATTGTAGACTTGGAGAAACAGAGCGAGGCGATGTGAGCAGAGTGGAGCAGAGTGAAGTGAGTGAAGCGGAGCAAAGCGAAGTGAGTGAAGAAAATAAAGAAGTGATTCAAAAAATGAATCAAGTAAGTGAGGAAAAAATAAAAGCAAGAAGACGAGCAGAAACGAAATCAAGTTGCCCGCTACTTAAAACGTATGGAAGGATTAGGAGAAACTGTTGAATTATGGTCTTTGGAAAGTAAGTTTCATGTGAAGAGAGATGTTCTGTTAAATGAGATGAATGTGAAAGTTTATGTGAAAGGATGTACTAGATATGCAACCTTGTGATACCCCTTCAAATTAGTAGTCATCTTTCTACATTGATTGGGAGAGTGGTTGTGGGCGTATTTCTGCTAGTTAATAATGTGCATTGATTGGGGAGAGTGGGAATGAGTGGGGATGAGTGGGAATGTGTTGAATGTGTGGGGGGTTGTTTGGGGCGTATTTCTGTTGTGAGCCAGAATCCCCATTTCTTAACTACTGGAGTGATATTGAAAACGTTAACAAAGAGAAAATTAACTCCAAAAACAAGGATTAAAAATACAATATCATATCATATCATATCATATGTGATTTTAAAAACATTTGACAAAGCGAATAATATCAATAACTTGTAGTTCATTGTTCTTGCCGTTATATCGCTAGACTCTATATCGACTCACTTTTTACAGAGTAGCATAGACATGCCAATATCACCGAAAGCTAACTAACTATGGGACCGATTACATGGCGAATTTCAGCCGGGGCTGAAATTTCAGCCCCGTTAGGTGGGCTGAGATTTCAGCCCGGTTTCTTGAACAAATCTTCTTACAATGACGTTTGCGAATACATGAAGAAAGATTCATCCCGGGCTAAAATTTCCAGCCCGGTTTGACAAAAGGGCTGAAAAACCTCATGTAATCAGAATGAAATTTCAGCCCGGGTTGAAAAGCGAGGTCACCTGGGTAGAAAATTGTACTTTTCCATGCGCAATGATTTGTTTTCAATGAAACAAGATGTCGGCTACGGCTATCAGCCCGGGCTGAAATTCGTCATGTAAACGCAACAAAATTCCAGCCCGCCTAACGGGCTGAAATTTTAGCCCGGGCTGAAATTCGCCATGTAATCGGCCCCTAAAATAGACTTATATAAATAACTATAAGTTCCTTAATTGACTAGCTAAACTGAACAAACAACACAAGGTCAGCAAAAGTACTAAGTAAAACTTTAAAATCTCTAAAAACAGAAGTTAATCTGGTCTTTTCTGGCAAATCATTCCAAGTTCTAGGCACAAAGTATTTAATGGAATGTAACCCATATGATGTCGTTGAGACCCTTGGAATGTTGAACTTGTTTGTTCATCAGTGTGTTTCATCAAGATTTCCAACATCGAGAAAACAGTTGTTGTTCTGGACAAAATTCAAGTTGCTGCAAACCTTGACTAAACAATTTCCCGAGTGTTAGATATTGCTTCTAAAGAGATCGTTATATACAAGGGAAATGATGGAATGATTAAGACTGGGTGGGTTTCCAAACCACTGCCATGCTCATGATTTTCTTCATTCAAACTTGATGAGTTATTTATCTGTTTGGGAAGGTAATGTTTAAGTGGAACACAAATCAAGTGCCCTTTCACTTACCTTCCTGCCACACACAATACGATGAAGAATGCCTCATTTTAAGGCAACTTATTATTTCAAACGTAACTTACAAAATATATCAGTCGTTAATGAATAGGGACACCAAACGAGGAATGTGTAGGATCACGCTTGGAATGTCGTCATACTAGTCTTCCCATAACATTAAAGGAGTAGTGCTAAATTAAATACAGTTTGGGCTTCTCGGTTCTTTAGGCTGAATATTTTAGTTAGTGACTTTAGAAAACATAAGCTACTGTGTAAATGAAATCGAACATAGATTTAGAGTATTACATGGTTAGCCATATACCTAATTCAATAAAGGTTGCTTTGGCAATTGGTCATTGGTAATTGGGCTTTGGCATTTGGGCATACGGAACGCAATGCATGCAATGCTTTGCTTGAGTGACCGCCAAACAATAGCTTCCCAATGCCCAATGACCAATGACCAAAGCAACCTTTATTGAATTAGGTGTATATTAATATGTAAACTAGCCTCGAGAGAGGATGAAAAACAGATAGTCCTCAATCTGTGCTCGGTTAAACATGGAGGAAGTTGTAATCCAAGAAATCAACACAATATTATAACTATTATAAACTTGAAAACCAAAGAAAACTAAAACTTGATTTGCTTAATTTACCTGGCCGGTTGTCTATACTGTAGAATCTCAATAACCAGGGGCGGATTTAGGGGTGGGCCGAGGGGGCCGCGCCCCCCCCCCCCCCCTTTTGCCTTTTGCCCCTAGATTGTCACGCCTTTGGCGCTCATGATGGGCGCTGGCGCGCCCATATTGTCACTATAAAAATTGCTCCGGCCCCCTCTTTATAGATTTCCTTGATCCGCCCCTGATAACCCTAGCTTCATCATAAGGGGCAGGGTGGTCCAGTGGTTATGAGCGCCAGACTTGAAAACCGGAGGTCGCGAGTTCAAGTCCCGCTCTGACCGCTTAAAGCTAGAGTTGTTTCACGGTAAACCCGATTTCAACTCCTCAGCCACGCTTGTATAAATTATTCAACTGGTCTGCCTCCTGCCAGTTGCGATTTCTAACATCTGATGTTAAATTTGCAATTATATTTGTTCCCATATTTGAGTGACGTGCCTGTGAATTAGCTAGAATATCTAAGTGCTCGTTCACTCTGAACAACGTTACCTATTTACATTTCTCGCTATTTTCCCCTTGATTCACTTTGTTATAGAATTTAACCCTACATCAATATAACTTAATATACACTTTCGATAAAATTGAACGGCGGCGGTAACGCTTCACTTAACTCGTATAATAAACGAAAATATAACAGAAACTTATATTGTATAAAACAATCTCAACCTTCACTTTCATCGATCAATTTTCTAATGCAGCTCTCACTCCACAAACAAACAAACAAACGAAGGAGGTAAAAAACAAGACAAATGTAAAATGTAACTAAAATTACATTCAAAAATGTAACTAGCTATGTAAACATTGTCTATACGCATGACCGTAAAGTTGAATTAAACCCTCTTTATAAACGAGCATTGGGCATTGCCAAACTGTACCTTTAATTTACCTTTTTTAGCACAGGTCAGTGGTTGGCTAATTTTTACATTCCCAAAAACCATTAGTTAACACTGATTACCACTGATTCTTCACCATGTAATCACCGAAAATTGGCTATAGGTCATCATGAAAAGTGACTAAAACATACATATCACTATGCCTTTGCGCGGACGGTTGTTAAGTTATTAAATACAGACTCGGCATTAGAGGGATTCGACAACATAACTGGCACTACTTTGTTATCAATTAACGGGGACCGTTAACAAAATGGAATGCTCGAAACAGTTGTACTAATTTCTGTGTGTGTCACTTTTAAAATTATCAGTGAAGAATGCAAACTTGACTAAAACTAAACAGGAATTAGAATTATGCACGCGCAGTAAGCTACAGAGTCATACTGGCAGGTTATGTTCCATAAAGATCGGAAAGTAGCGACAAATTAAAATGAAAGTAATAGCTGCTTTTTATAAATGTAAAGATTAATTATGCGATTCATTTTGTAGTAACATATTGTGTGAAAATTTAGTTGCATGTGATTAGAAGTAATATTTGGTTGCGGATCGATGATCACACATGTGAGCTTCAAGGTGGTGTTACACGGAACGATTCGCAACGACGAATGGGTGCACATGGGTGCACGGACGATTTTCTTCGCATTTTTCCGTTGCGAGTTTTTTGATTCAGCTTCGGCTTGCAACACAAAAACACGAATTGTGCTCAAGTTGTTTCGTGTAACATACCTGTCGTTAATTTTGTTGCGCTAAAAATCGTCTTTGCGAATCGTCCCGTGTAACATCACCTTTATAAAACGTGATAGTTCAACCGTGTAGAACAAACAAACAATACAATGTTTTTAAAGGGAAATTTGGGATAAATATCTCTTGCAATATTTCAAAAGTGTCCCAAAATATCACGAGTCACTTTGGCTAAACCCCCTGGACATAATACCGCTTCCCAGCTTATAAGCTATCTGAAAGCCCTTTAGAAGTTGTATGAAGCATAACCAGTATTTTTTCATTTAAAAAAAAAAAAAAAACAGTTTCTCCCCGGTCCACTTGGACTGCATATGAACGTGACTAGATCACGCAACCAATTCTTTTATGACCTTTCACTGACCTTTTCAGTTATTTGGAGTGATGGTTCCTTGTGAAATGAAGCCATTTCTATGTTTGGTATCGTTGAATACAATTAAATGGACGGCAAAATGTGAAGATATTGTTCTGTCTTTAATGTTTTATCGATTATTTAATTATGTCTGGGACATTTGGAAGTCATCCGATATTATCACAATGTAAGTATATAATAAAACCAAATCTTTTATTGATAACAAAGCTAACTAAAATTAATTATTTAAATTAACGAGCTCACGCCATTGGCCTGATTTATACTGGAGACGGATGATCCGTCTGGACGAACTTGGGCAAACATTCGCTATTTCGTCTGATAATCCGCCTGTGTATAAACACGGGCGAAGAGACGGATTACCCGTTAAGACGAACTATCAGCTAAGTTCGTCTTGGCAGACGAACTAAGCAGATTGTTCGTCTAGACCGATAATCCGTCTCTTTGCCCGTGTTTATACACATATGGATTATCAGACGAACTAACGAATGTTTACCCAAGTTCGTCCAGACGGATCATCCGTCTCCAGTATAAATCGGGCCATTATCACACACGCTTGGGTAGCGTTTAATCGGCATTTATCAATGAAATCCCCTTGTGGAACTTTGTGGAAGGGTGTCCCAGAACCTCTTACGCATGTGTGTACCGACCTTAAAATCTCAAAAGAAAGCAATGTTCTAATCCAAGTAATAGTAATGTGATAAGGTTCCTCATTCTTTTCTGAGAGCTTCTCGGCTAGGCGTTTAAATCAGTTGCAGTCGGCTTCCATCCCACCGTTGGTTCCAAAAACTAGGGGTGTGAAAGATCCCATTTCAACGTCTAGCACCCTCTGTTGGTACTTTCGCTTTTTCTCCTCCTCCTGCTATTTAAAGATTGTTGATGTTTCTTTTCTCTGGTTGCACCACATGGAGCTCAAACGCTTTATCGGCTGTAACATAATCATTTAATAAAATATTGTTATTTACCTGTTTTCTTGTGTCTTTTTGAGTCGTTTTGGAAGCGATTTGAATCAGAGCGAAGACGGTTGACCTTGCACGTTTCAAATATTATCTTGTCTGCCGCTTCGCAAATTCGACGCGCCTATTACGTCTCAAGTTTCCATTATTATTAACTCAAGTTCCCATTACCCGAGATTCTCCCCCGAGGAGAGTTAATAGTTTATAATAATGGGAGCTCGAGTTAATAATAATGGCAATTTGAGAAGTAATAGGCGCGTCGTATTTACGAAGCGGCAGACAAGATAATACTGTATTTGAAACTTGCATGCAAGGTCAACCGTCTTCGCTCTGATTCAAATCGCTTCCAAAACGACTCAAAAAGACACAGGAAAACAGGTAAATAACAATATTTTATTAAATGATTATGTTACAGCCGATAAAGCGTTTGGGCTCCCTGTGGTTGCATTTGGAGTTAGCATGCGTTACTCTGACATCAAATTTTTATATTGGGTGTAAATATTGGGTGTAAATAATGAATATCAAATGCTGTAATATGTCAAGCAAGCCATGGTTCTTATGTTAAAGATAGCTCTGTAAGCTAGACTTCTGCGAGACAAGCTAACTTAAAAACATTATTTTAACTTGTGCCGTTCAAAGACTTTATATGCCGTATTTTGATACGTCGGCATAAAAGTCAATCAATGATACATATATGATTATAATATATATAGATAGGCTGAGCCTAACAGCGTATTTAACCATCTTAACGTCATCATGAAAACCTCTTAAACAGTGTTTATTTTAAGAGTATTAACAAAGGAACAGTAGGAACGGAGGAAAAGTTGTTTTATGGTTTTGCCTATCAAGCCCTAAAAAAGGATTTTTTATTTACTCGAAAACCGTCTTATAAATCTTATTGTACTCTTATCTTTTTGTACTCTGACCGTACTTCAGGTTAACCTCTTAACAACTATAATGCTATGTTTTTTGACCCATTATTGTGGACGGTAGAGTCCTTATTCACTGGTCCATCCTGAGCTTCTATCAGACACTGTACCTTTTTCTGCACCTTTATTGTCAGGCCACGTGCACCAAACTCAACTTTTCGATTAGTCATTATGATCGGACGAGAGTTCAGTGAGCAATGATCCGCTTGGATCTTAGATCTTAAAATAATAGTTTTGAAAGCTTTTTGGAAGTCTCTTTTGAAAAAAGTATACAGAACAGGATTAGCAATCGAGGTCACATATCTAATGATGAGAAAAGCGTGCGAGCATTGTATCAGAACTGTTTTCAATTCTTCGCTAATGGGAAACCAGAGAGTGTTAAATATACTGAGTATATACCATGGAAACCAGCATACGACATTAACAAATGCCATCAGCGCGAAAATTATCAGACATCGTTTAGTATTGTGTACACTCCTGTAATGGATAGCTGAGTTTCTCCTTCCTCCTTTAACTGCAGTTTGTAAGTTATATATCCCTTGTTTGATCTTTCTGAGCATAACAACTTGAGAATAAACAATGAAAATATAAGGTAAAAGAAACACAAAAACTATGCAGAATATTGTGTGACCCATTTGAATTTTGAGCGTGGCTTTGCCTACAATGTGGTCGGGAGAGGATAAAAATTTCCACCACCACGTGAAGGGCAGAAAAGACATCAGAAAAGCAACCATCCATATAGCGACAATTATCTTCAAAGTCGATCTCTTTGTTATCTGCCGATGACGAAACGGACGAACGATCGCAAAATATCTTTCCATAGTTATGGCAACGATATGATAAACAACTAGAACAACTACCATGTTATGTAAAGCAACCATGAAAGCACCCAGAGTAACCCCTTCTGGTGAAGCAAAGACTCCCGTAATCACAATAATGGCGAGAGGAATGTTGATTACCCCAGTCATGAAGTCGCAGACCGCAAGGCTAAACAGCAAATAATTCGTCGGCTGTTTCTTGAGACTTTTTTCTTTAGCGAATAAGTAAAACACGACACCGTTCACCAATACAATTAAGAAAGCAATCGGTAACAATTCAGCAATAACACTGTCGCCCAAGCTGGCCGAGTCGGCTGATGCAGCTGTCGAGTTTGCATCGTCCATGATTGATAACTTGATTTAACTTGTCTCTTAACTGAATCTGAAATCAGTCAAAAATATTTTGTTAGGCGAGGAAGACACGCCAGTTCCAAAACGTCGACAACAACGGTGAACCTGCAATTGAGAACTAATGTTGGCTTACCCTCGTGTTATTTCCACTGATACAAGAAGACTGACAGCGAGATTTACGATGCTACATGTATATGTATCAAACATCACTTTATAGCTAACGGCCAGGCTTATAGCTCGTTCTCAAACTGAAATTCGTAAAAGACTACATTTCTTCCAAAACTTTACCAAGACATTTCACTGACAGATGGCACTTTTTAGTGCTCAATTTAACCAAATTGCCACGAGGTCTGTTGAAAATGATTAACGATTAACATAATTACTTACTTACTGCCCATCACGCCTAGTGGCACATACGGCAGCATTAACATAATTAAAGCAGTTATATTTCGATATAATTAAGTGGGTCGAACTTGTTGGCAGAACCGATATTCCAATTAATACTAAAAGACTGGCAACAAGATTATTTGCGATGCTCTATGTATATCCCTATGTATTGCAGCCGGCATTCAGGATTATTATATGTCTCATCCACGAACTAAATTTGATGTATGTTTTCCCTGACATAAAAGAGAAACTTGCCACGAGGTATTTTGATAAAAAAGGCTATAGATGCAATTTACATAATTAAGCATTTATATTTTGTTATAATTGGAAAGGCTCAGCCAGCCGTTAAAATAAGTATTGTCCTTTGCTTTGAAATCATTATGTTAACGCATAGTTGTTTTAAAATAATAGGTAAGGATTTTTGTGGAATTATGTTGCTTTTTGCAAATCATTTGCTTTTATTACTGTTTTGCGTATCATGCACTAAAAATAATGTTTGCTTTGCTCAAAAACCGTCTTATAATTTTTCTTGAAACATCGTCTGTAGTTAGTTATACGTGAGTACTACAAAATTTGAAAGTTTCCTTATAAATTAAGTGTCTGGCTAGATTTTGAGAAAAACGGCATTGTTTAAATTAAGGGAAATAAGCGCTGACCAGCGACACATTTTTTAAACTTGAAGTATGAAAGCAAACGAAGCATGTCTTCCCTGCGAAATTTTGATTTTAAAACATACACCCAAGTGTGAAAAAGTAAGAATTATAACAACTCCTAATGGCATCTTGTTAAACTTGGCATTAATTAAGGTATTAATAAGGACAATTTATGGCGTTTTAAAATAGAATATTTAGCTTTTTATTACAAAACTACATGTATCATAAAAAACGTGACTGTATGATAAAATATACAAGATGTACTCAAAATTTGATCAAGAAATTATATATATATATATATATATATATATATATATATATATATATATATATATATATATAAAACAATCACAAACTGGAAAATTCGACTTTGCCGATATTTCGTCTTTATTACAAAAGACTTCATCAGGGCAACTCATGGCAAAGTCGAATTTTCCAGTTTGTGATTGTTTTATAAGTTTGTCTGGATTTAATATCACGACAAGGATATTTTTGATGAATTATATATATATATATATATATATAAACTAATTGTAAAGGTCAAGAAACCAACTTCATATAGTAGTCCAGTCATTTTGTAATCGGACCCGCTAGTAATTGCAACAGAAGCTTTCTCATCATCAACCAGTTAGAAATAACCTATTTATGAATATACTAAAAGTCTCTAAAGATCCAAGCATGGGAACACCTCCAAATACGATCAACGTCATACTCGCTCTCTGCTGCAACATGAAAACCAGGCTATAAATCGAAAGTCGCTGTTTAGCGCTTTTTTATTGATATAAATGGAGCCATTTTATTCAAAACTGAGAGCATAATAATAATAATCTCGAAAAAAAAAGTACCCGTAAAATACTAACTTAGTAAAATATCGAGCTATTCATAGTTTACATTGGCCGAGACATTACCGTTTAATAGTTACATTGACAAAACAACCCTATTTTCTCGCTAGAGAGTCACAATTGTATTCCAATATACATATGCTATGCAAGTTAGTCTTCCGAATCTTCACTTTCGTAGTCCAGGGCATTAGGAGAATTAGTGCACGCAGACCCTTTGCACTGGCCGCAGGCTGGAGAACACTGCATACCATTCTTACGACAGATGCACCTCATAGTGCTGCAGTCAGACAAACAGTTGCATCGGATTAACTGAAGAAGCGAGTCTGGGGCAGGCGGCAAGTCCGTCGCAACAGGAAATAATTGATCGCCAGTGACTTTCCATCCCCAGTCCTCTATCAACATTTCTGCATCCTCTCCCTGCCACTGCTTTACTTGTAGATAGACGCGCAGGCTGTGAAATCGGGCCGCTGCCGTACTTGGGGGGAGATTCTGTGGCTGTATATGAGATGCCTTCGTTGCAAGTTTCTCGAAGTATCGCTGATACCTGAGAACGTCAAGACCAACCCCTGGCTTACCACCGAAAAGTGACACGAGTGCCTTTTCACCTGCAGCAACAACGTCAGATACAGCCGAATGACAGCTGAACACGTTAGCTTGCTCTCTGAAGTATGGTACATTCTCAAATTTCTTCAGCGCCGTTGCCTTGCCAACTCCATACAGGCGCGAAGTGGTGTCACATCCGGTTACGGCGTGAAGAAACAGGAGATTTCTGCAAACTTCCCCACCCAGCTGTTCTTTGACTTTCTTCATATGCCAAACTCGTGCACCTCTCGCATTTGCCTTTGGTTCAGGCCTAAAATAGAGATCACAGCCATCTTCGGAAGCATAATAGCACAAGAGGACTAGCAAATCTGTGTCATCCCCAACAAGAACCGTGGTCTTCGTTCGGGCAGACTCTACAGCAGTTTTCACTATTAGTAGATCGGCGTCACCATCGGCGTGATGTGTCATGCAGCCTGCATTCTGTAGAGCCTGACTCAGCATTGTCAGAAAGCGTTGCTTGTTCTTGGAGTTCGAGAGAAAGTTATCTTTCTTCAGCGTGACACACATGCTTTCTGTAAAGGTGACGGTGGCAGCAACCTTTCCTGATGCGCGCCTCTGCTGTGTCATAGCTTTAGTTGACATTTCGTCGTACCCGTCAAATACCACTATCGCTCTTACGTATTTCCTACGTACGTAACTGCAATACAAGTCGCACACTTCCTTATAAGTCGGAGAACCTCTAGGCCACGGGACTCGGTGGAGAAGGGCACCTCCATCCAACACGTATTGGACATTCTCTTCAGGCTGTGTCATGGCCTCTGGTGAAAGCTTCGCCCACAGTGCATCCGCTAATGCTGGCTTTTGCGGCTGTCTTAGTGTAAATGGGGAGTCGAAAAGAGATGTGGGATAAGTGCAGAGCTCGTATCGAAATAATTTCTCAAGTTGGGAGTTATCACAGGCCATGATCAGTCGCTGAAATAAAAGTTGAGGGTCAACTTGTACGTGATCATTGTTAATCTTCACAGAGGACTTCGATGCCATAGTGACTGCCTGGGCACTTCGTTTAAATGAGTAATCTGTGGCGCACTTCCCCTTCATCGACGTCAAGATCTTCTCACCGACGCTCTTGGCTGTGTCAACGTTTACACTACTATCGGCATTTACTCCATTCATGATGTTCCTTAGGCTGTCACTGTCGGGAGAGAAAGGGTTATGTGCGGCCAGAGTACTCAGGATGGTCACTGTGTCTTTCATGTCTCTTGCCTGTCTTGCCTTGGACATATCTTTGTTCTGTTCGCCCGAATTAAACTGAACTCCCGTCAGCTCTTGCATTCTGTGGTTAGTTTCGGCGCAGGCAGGCATAGATAACAGCCAGATAAGGGACGGACCATTAGAAAAGTGATGGGGGGGATGGGGAAAAAACCAAAAAAAAATTCGTGCAAGGGAAAATGCCAGGAAAAAAAATTCATGCAAAGTTCAAGGCAAAGAAAAAAAATTCATGCAGAAGGAGAAGTCCTATTGTGGTCGTTATTTAATATATAAAATCTGCCAAAGTGCCTATTAAAAATAGCGCTCTTGGCGTTTCAAAAATTCAAAACATTCTTGGGGCCTTCCTATACTATTATTTAAAATAAACCAGTTGAAGCTTATAACCGTGTGTTCTCTGACCCTCGAAATGGCAGAACTAGCCTTATACACAAGAGATTTCTTATCTAAGAACAAAAGACGCAATAAGCGTAGGAGTAACATGAAAAAAAGGCGGGCAGCCACAGAAAGGGAGATAAATGAAAAATATCTTTAAAACTTCTCAAGCCATCGGCTAACTGACAGCCAAGTCAACGCGTTATCATAAGGGGACTCAAATTCATCCCAACACCCGTGACAAACGAAACTAAAACTGAAGGCAAGGACTCTTGCGGGATTTTCAACAATTTGCGAGGCGAATGCGCCTCCAATATATCTTTCACGGCCAAAATAAAAAAAACCCGCATTCATTTCACGCCAAATCAAATTGGATTCCACCGGTTCAACCATCCGTTGCCCTTGAGAGCTATTTGGAGAGTATATACAACTCTCTGAGATTAAAATTACAAAGCCAAAAAATAACTTTGTCATGTTAGCGAGGTCAAAGCCATCACTGAACTTAAAACAAATTCTGACATAAACCTTAAAAAGGCAGATAAAGGAACGACAACAGTCCTCATGAATAAAACGGACAAAATAAACGAGGCCATAGTGCAACTAAAAAAATCATGAGAGAGCACTACCGATGGTTATAGACACACAAGAGATAGTTAACAAACTTATCTCTCTGCTACATCTGGGCAAGCACATAGACGACATGACAAAAAAAATGGCTTTTACAAACTCCCAAACTGCCAAGACACGCTAACGAAAATCCACAAACCTAAACTGGTCGGCAGGCTCATCATCTCGGGCTGTGAAGGCCCTACGGAGAGAATATCTTCTTTTGTGGATAGTCTGCTTCAGCCTATCGCTTACAACAACTATCCTATATTAAGGATACAACCGATTTCATCAAATTCATACAGAAAACTAAAATGGGCCAGGATACAATTTTAGTTTCAATGGATGTCACTACTTGTATACAAACATTCCACAGGAGGAAGGAATAGAAGTGGTGTGCAAAGCATACGAAACATTCCACAATAACAACCCTCCGATACCTACACGTTTCCTAAATGAAATGCTTGTTTTAATCCTAAAGGAAAATTCGTTTCAGTTCAAGGGCGAAAATTATCTCCAAACTCATGGAACCGCTATGGGAACAAAAATGGCAGTGTCATTTGCAAATATTTTCATGGCGGAAATTGAAACAAGAATAATTAAACAAAGCAATACGAAACCAATAGTATGGAAACGCTACATTGACGACATTTTCTCCCTTTGGGACACCAATATACAAGAAGTCAAACTCTTTATTGATCAAACTAATAGATTCCACCCTACCATTAAATTTACAGCTGAAGTATCAGAGAACAAAATAACTTTCCTTGATACAGTTGTATTCAAAGGGGAAAGGTTTAAAAGCGAATCCATCCTGGACATCAAGACACACGACAAACCGACTGAAACCTTTCAATATACACACTTTACCTCTTGTCATCCTCCAGGCGTAAAAAGAGGTTTTATCAAAGGCGAAGCAATTAGACTGCTGAGAACGAACTCTTCAAAAACAACATTTGAAGAGTGCCTCTCTAACTTCAAACTACGCCTTATCGCGGGTGGGTATCCAAAAACAGTCATGGAAAGGTCACTATTAGGGGTCAATTTCGCCTTTAGACAGTCGGCCTTGCCTTTTGTCACTACGTACCACCCAGCAGTGCAAAATCTAAAACAAATATATACAAAAACAGTCACTTCTAAAAACCATTTACAAGAAACCTCCGATAATATAATACAAAAGGGGCAAATCCCTCAAAGACACGCTCGTACGAGGAAAATTCTGAAGGCTCCAATGCGACGCAAACGTAACTCCACAAAGGGAATCAGTGTAGGCGTGCCATCTATTCACTGGTCAAAAATAATTTTTAAGTATTACACCTTTTTAATTAATAAATGACAAACAAAGCAATATTTGTCTGAAAAAAAAATTCGTGCAGAGGGTTTCACCTGCAAAAAAAAATTCTGCACAAGCAATGGGCGAAAAAAAAAATTCGTGCAAGCTGAAAATTCCCCACACCCCCCATCACTTTTCTAATGGTCCGTCCCTAAGACGTTGTTGCTCCGTTAGGCCCCTCCCTCTTGTCAAGCCTCCACTGGTCTTCAGACTTCTCATAAGAACCTGCTCTATGATTAGGTCTATCGATAATCCAGCCCAAAACCTGTCACTCCTTCTTGCCACGTGAAGACCGGATGCGAAGTTTCGGTAGACATCCGGGCGGTTCGTTTGGAGGTCCATCATCGACTGCAGGTATAGTCGAGCGCACTTTACGTACAAGTTGTGGCCAGAGGCAGCGAGATATGGCAACATTCTGGTCAGTGCCTTGAGGTGGAGTTCCCAATTCGCTGTTCGCTCCGCTCTGATAAAGGAGCGCAATATGTCCACCATTTCTAGGTACTGAATCCACAGCGATGCAGTGCGGCTTCTCTCGGCGAGGATGTCTTTCTTTCCGCACACGCATTCTTGAATGTTACTCAGAACATCTGCCGTGCTTGCTTCTTCAGCTGAGACCTTCTTTCCTGTCAACTTATCGAACAATGCACGTGCCTCTTCAAGCTTTGAAATTCCAATCTGCGAGTGGATGTCTTCCGGCATCGTCTCGAAGCGACACTGGCGGCCTGCAATATTAGATTAAAATGTCATTGCATTTTCTCTATTAAACAACAAATTTTGGGAGTTAAACTATTGACTTTAATTACTTACTGTTATAAGTGCTTTGTGCAAGAGGGGAGTCGATATCTGACTCGGAAATCTCATCAGCTAATTCAGACGCTACAGTGCTCTCATTACCTGAAATGAAAAAATATATAAGAATCTGATGTAATTGTTGTTTGTTTTGGGTGACATATAAAAGTGTATCTTATTAATTTTACGGAAGTCAATACCTCTATGCTCAGTCTCAGTCTCTGTGTTTGCTGCAACCTCCACGTTCACATCGCAAATTGTGGTGTTTTCCTCAGAAACTACGAAAAAAAAAGTAAAAAAAATAATAATAAGAAATGAAAATTAAATCACATATGCTTTACAGACAAAATAAATGGTTATTACCTGGCAGTGTGTGCTGTAGATGCGGTACAGGTACTTCCAGAGCGTCCGAATATAGCAGCGCATTCAAAGCAGCGTCCACAATGAGGTGCGCACGCACTGCCCGTGCAATAGCCTTTCCAGTCATTATATGGTTTACAGCATTAGACGCATATATCAGTTCCAAGACTTCTCGTAAACCGGACCCCGCCATCAGATGGCCAATACTTCCGAGAAAGCTCATCTCCGCGTGAAAAGCACCAAGACGCACGATCACATTGCGCAAAATGCTGTTAGCTGGTTCCGTCTGTATTATGTTAAAGGCCGTTAACCACAGAGGCTGATCAAACGTGATGATGGCATTCGTAATTCCGTGTTGCTTAGCATGCTCAGATACAAAGTTCAGGGTGGAAGAGACACACGTGACATCGCTTGGATTCATATCGATCATAGGAAGAAACATGACCGAAGACTTGCCCTGGTGCCTTCCTTGGTAAACAGATTGCATCATGCCACTCCAAGATGGGCGTGGGGTGCCAAACAGTAGAGACACCTTCCACAGGACGTCGAGGTTAGCAGTGGGGTCTTCCGCTCGTACAAGAACCAAATCTTTATATTTGATCTCCACGTTCACCTGTCTGGGTCCACATGGATGTAGTTCTACCCTTCCAGTTGTCGAGATTTCTTCTGGAGTAACTTTGCGTCGCGGGAGATCACGATTGTGTTTGGTGCCAGGTGTAACGACTGCAATTATACCCATACCGTGGAAGGTGTTATTCCCGTCGAGTGTCCTAGTGTTGTGATCAACGTTGTCGGCGGCATACTGGACAAACTCGCCATTAAAAGAAGGTATATTAGTTCCCTGGTCAAGCGCAGCATTCTGGTTGAACATTTGCACTTCTTGGTATGATGAGCAAAATCCGTGGTGATGCAAAGTGTCAATAAGGAAGCGCGAGGCAAAGTTGTGGTGCAACTGAACTGCAAGCCTGATCTGTAAAGGTGCGATAACGACTCGTGGCCGCGCAGCTTGAACAATGGCCTGCCCGATTGACGCTACCTTCAACGAGTTATTTTTTTCTGAGACAAGAATTTCCAGAAATGCTGAAAGTGTAGCGGGAAGATAGTGGACATGTGATTCGGCATCGGTGGCTATCTTGGGGTACCTGTCACTTGATGTCGCAATTGATTTGAGATCGTTTTTTATCAGCTTAGCTGCTGTTTTGATTATGTTCACTTTTTGTTCTTCGATATCTACGTCATCCCGCTGTACGTGAAACTCTTGTAAAATTGCAGCAGCAGTGGTTCGAAAAGTTACAACGTTCGGCTTACCGTTAATATCCGTTATTATGATCTTATCTCCAAAATACTCAAGTAGTTTGGTTTTCATGTGCTGCCGTCCGTAAGCTTCGCTATTTGTGTCACTTAAATATTCTTCCATTTTCTCCATTATAGATCACTCACTGTTATCTGCTCGTCGTCATTTTCTTCAAGAAAATTCGTAACTTTTAAAAAAGCCTTGAGTTTTTCTTCATCCTGGGGACGACCTACTTTCCTCTTTTTCACAGCAGGTAGCTCATCCGTTTCATAAACTTTAGGTAATTGCCTCTTTGTGCGGAAGTTTACACTGCAGGTCTGGTGGTAAACCGCGTCAGCAGCAGGCAAATCGTGTACACTTAGAAGCCTAGCCCTTATCGTTTCAGACCACTCGTCCTTTCTCTCTGAACAAATTTTCAATATCGTGTCTCTCGTTTCAATTGTTGTAACCCTGAATGCTTCCCCCAGTCTTTTTCTCTGTTCTCCGAACTCAACTTTGGCGCCACAAAAGATACAATCAGTCTTGAATGAGAAACATTGTTCTGCTTTGCGTTTTAGAGAGCGACGATTACTTGTTGTTTCAGACGAAACAACTTTTTTAGCTCGCTTGATGTTGCTGGGAAGGCAATACTCTCGCCGACAGTTCTGATGCACCTGCTGTCCAGGAACCGTAGTGATGACATCATTCCGCTCTGTGCTCGCTCGATTTATTCCCTCGCTTCCCTTTTCTCTTAGAGTTACTACGTCACCCTCGCCATCAAGATTTTTTTTACAAATAACACAGTTTACTGTTTCATCCATCGTTGAAAATCTTTTTTTTTTCTGAAATTATAGGCAAATAGGATAGTGTAAACGACATTAAGACAACGATAGATTTGTTTCTGCCCAAAACAAATCTTAAATTCGTAATGCAATTTCTATATACAGCTGTATGGTACTCGAGAACGTCTAGGTTGATTGCATAAATGTGACTTAAATTGGCTTTCTTGAAATTTTTCAAAAGTTTGGTTTTATTCTTGGGAATGAATTTCAGACAAATTGTTTTGTGTTCAAAGCGCATTTATTGTTTATTGTTCGCATAAATTTTAATTTTAGAAAAGGTTTTCATTCAGTGATTTCTAAGGGCACTTACCCTTTGTCAGAACTGCCCGGCCGGACCGCTCAATTCGTAAATATTATTCTATTATTTGCCAGAACTGGTCGGCCAGACTGGTAAATTTGGAAATAATATGCACCAATCTGGAATTGTAGGAACATTAAGTTTTCGAAAAGATGCATTCTAGCTACAAATGGACCGGTCTGGCCGTACAGTTCTGAGAAATGGTAAGCGACCTAAGTTATGAGAAAACGATAACACACGAAGCGCGAAGCGATGAGTACAATATTGTTTTTTTTTTTCACTGAGATGAATTTCATTTTGAGATTAACTACTCGGGTCACAATGAATTTTTCTTGAAATGCATAACGTTAGCAAATAACCGTACTGTTTCTTTTATCATAAAAATATCTTTTGCAACTTCTAACTTTGCTCGCGGCGGAAAATAAAATTCTACGCTAAATGCCTCAGCCACAGATAGCCAAAAGCGCAGACGCTTTCTGCAATATTTGTGTTTTTTGCTGATTTAAGAATCTTAAGTGAGCAATTATTTAATGTAATCTGTATGTAAATGGCCTTACCTAGGAAGGAAACGCGAGAAATTCTTTCTCTCTCTGCTAGCCCATGCTGCACGTGGTAAAAACTCATGCGACACAGCAGACAGAACATGCAGCGTCGTTTCCATGCTGCATTATATAGGGTTCTAATAAAACTCGTTTTTAGTCATCTTCCCCCACTCAGATTTTCAGAGACTTTTGCTATGTTATAGAGAACAGGTTCCTGGACCAAAAGACGTTAAAAAACCTTCTGTTGCAATTAGTAACAGGTTGACCTATTTTTGGCGATAAAATGCCTGGACTATAGGTCTTTAGCTGTATTTGCTCTACGTTTCGGCCGTCGCGGCCTTCCTCAGGAGCGTACACTAGTTTGACAATAACGGTAACGGTTAGGTCAATATGAATTCAAATAATGCACTTACAATAAACGGTTAACTATGACGAAATAGCGCGATAACTTGACAAGTTCAAATAGATTAAAGGCGCGCGCGCGCGCTTGAAATTTACAGTAGGTCACGGTAATAATACAAGATCACAACTACTAGGAACTTAACATGATTACAGTAAATTATTTATCGCGGGCTTCAATTTGTTAATCCAAAAGCTTTCTCTAGCTCTTCTGATTGCAACGTTACTATTTCGTACCCCCTCTAGCACAGTTAATTTAAAATATTTAAGGCCACAGGCCCTAAAATGTCTGACTGTGGGAATATTCTTCTGACCGGTTGAAATATCCGAACGGTGTTGGTTTGCACGCAAACGTATACAGTTCCCGGTTTCTCCAACATATTGTTCCTTGCATTTCTCACAGTTCACTAGATAAACAACGTTGGACGTTTGACACGTAGTGTTCTCCCTTAATGATACTCTTTCTCCGGTAGTAGTGCTTACGATGTTTTGCGTAAATAAACCATAGGTCTTACAACAGGCACATCTGGAGTCATTGTTACAAGGCCAGAATCCTGGTTGTGTATTAGATTCAACTGGACGTTGCTTGTGTCTGTGGGTAAAATGAATCTTCAGATTTTTGTTACTTTTGAAGGTGCGGTGACAGATTACGCATTCAGTTTGAGTTGGGTTTGGGGTATTGATTGGAAGTTGGGATAGGCGGTTGTTAGCTTGCTCAGATTCTACGCTGTTGAGAGGTGTAAGTCGCTTGCTTGTGAGTATTTGTGTTAGGTTCCTCCCTTTCCTATAGGCAATTATTGGGGGCTGATTAAAAACATCAGTACATCTTTGTGACGTGTGAAGGATTGGCTGGTGGACTTTAATGATTCTGCGGAGGTCTACTAGAGCTGGGTTATACGTGACTACAAGAAGCACCCTATCGTTGCGCTTTTTCTCAATATCCGTTCGTAAAGCTAGTTCTCTGGAGACTTGTCGTGCTTTGCTGATTGAGTCTTTAATCAGCTTGTCCTTGTAACCACGATCAAGGAGAATGTTGTGTAGTTGTTCGGTTCGCTTTTCGAAGAAATCTTCCGTGGAACAGATGCGGCGAAGTCTTAAGGCTAAGCTGTAAGGAATTGCGGTTTTGGTGTGTCGTGGGTGGCAACTAGTCCAGTTGAGGTATTGGTGTGTGTCAGTTGGTTTGGTGTAAAGATCGGTTATGATTTTGCCATCTTGTAGGATAACGTAGACGTCAAGAAAAGGTATGGCACTAGATGATACTGATTGTTCAAATTTGATGTGTGGATCGAAGTTGTTACATTGTTCATAAAACTGATTGAGTTTTAAACGACCGAATGTCCACAGGAAAAAAAATATCGTCGATAAAGCGGAACCAGATAAGAGGTTTGAGCGTAGTTTGGTCAAGCAGTTGTTCTTCTAAGTGTCCCATAAACAGATTTGCATATGTAGGAGCCATCTTCGTCCCCATCGCGGTACCTGTCTTCTGAACAAAATGGTTCCCCTGGAATGTTAGATTGTTGCATGTGAGTACTAGATTGATGAATTTCAAAAAAGTGCAGATTTTATCCTCATTAAAGCCGTTTCGACGCATATAGTACTCACATGCTCCCATCCCACTAGCATGTGGGATGTTGGTATATAGGGACTTAACATCCCAAGAGACCAGTAATGTTTCAGGTGGTAGTGTCTGGGTGTTGTTAATTTCTACCAGTTTGCGTAAGAGATCGTTGTCGTCCTTTAGATAGGAAGGTAATTTCTTCACCAGTGGTTGGAGTTGGCCATCAACCCATTTAGAGATGTTAGCAGTTGGTGAGTTGATCGTGTTGCAAATTGGACGCGCTGGTGGTGGACGTTGTGGCTTGTGAATTTTCGGTAGAAAGTAGATGTTAGCTGGGCGTGCGTTATCAACCACCAAGAAGTTAGCCGTATCATCGTTGATCACACCTTTGGTCAAGGCTTCACGGACTGCAACTTTAACTCTCTGCTGAAAATCGCACGTGATATATATATATATCATTCAATTCTTAATCATCAGCTTTGATTGCTGTATACACCAAAAAATAATGCTACGAGCGAATGCAAGTTCAACGCAAATTTATTTCAACATCCAATTTCTGACAAGTTTTGGTTTGATGGTGACAACTTTTTTTGTCGCGAGTAATTAAATTATGCCAAAAGTTCTCCGATGTCACTCTCCCGACACCCGTATCTCGGATTCTAAATGGGTTAAACCCATATCTTCTAAATTTAGAATTACGGGTTCCACCCAGGTTAAATGATCATCTGTGCCAGCTCAGATGACAATGGCTGCCATTATTATTATTCAGACCAATCAACGTTCAGAATAGAATGTGGCCAAACTAAAACCATAATGGCGGACGAAGCTTCTCGGTGTTTTTAATATTTTGGATTCGCTTTTCGCTTTATTGTTTAATATTTTCCCGGTCACGAAGCGTCTAAAGCCTGAATATTTTAAAGCAACGTTTATTGACAGAAGAGGATCGAGAAGGCAAGATATTTCAGTGTCCTTAGACCGCCACAATAGATGCGGCTCCGCTGCAGAATTGCCTTCAGCTGCACGACTGTCATGTGGAGGATGTAGGCGACACTGCTGATTTTCTGCAGCATTCGGTGACTGCTCGCGAAAATCGCCGAAGACAGGAACAAATAAAGTGGAATGAGGTTAGAGATCGTGTTGTTGTCTGTCTGTTTGATGCCCAGAAACGGCAGCCCTTAAAATTACAGTTAGGCCTAGTTTATACGTCGCATTTCAGACGAAAATAATTCAGACGAATTTAATGCAAGGAATTAAATTCGTCTGAAGAGCGACGTTTAAAACCGTCTCCCATAATTAAATTTGTCCAGACGTTGTATCCGTCTGGTCCAGACGGATACAACGTCTGAAAAGCGTGTGAATTTAGACGTCGAATTTCAGACGCATCGAACCTAATGCATAAATTTCAATCACATTAATGTAATGTAGTATCTGTTGTGTGACGTAATTCAACTGGCGGGAAACTGAGGAATACGTGACTTGATGACATTTCCTTTCAATTTGGCTGCGCAGTAAGGCAAAGACCAAATTCCACCATCCCCAATTTCTGTGAAAGCGACGACACCTGTGAATATTTGAATTCTGGACAGTTTCACAAGAATTTATTGAGAAACAGAGTATAATCGAGACTCGCAATAATAATCATTTCCTGATCACAGCTAATGATATCATTTAATGAAGAAGTCGAAGCCTTTTCCCTAACATAAATAATGGAAACAACAATCATTTCCTGAAGCGCGCCATGTTTTTTTCCGCTCTTCGATGGCAGTCACGGCTCACTAGTTTTTAAATTCGTCTGAATTAAATTCGTCGTCTAAATCGGAGCTATATAATAATATCGACGTCTCACAGACGAAGTTAATGCGAATTAAATCCGTCTGAATTAAATTCGACGTATAAACTAGGCCTTAGATGCAACAAATAATTACAGTTGAACCTGTAAAAAATTTAGCTAGTTTTCAAAATCCGAGTTTTATTTGCTATCTGTATTATACCTATATCGAGTGGCCACCTGTATTTAAGTGGACACTTTCTGAACTACCAATTAGATACAGGATGGGCTGAATTATTTTAATATACCTTCACTGTCTTGAATTGGCTTTGGTAAATATATAGAGCTTATTCAGTGGAAAGTTGTGTAATACGGCTGGGTATCTTTACGAGTCATTTTCTATTTTTTCAAGCCTTTTATAGGCGAAAATGCCCAACCGTATTACACAACTGTTCGCTGAATAAATTGTCATTAAACAACAATCATCTCACAAATCTAAGTTTTTGAATTTTTTTTCTCGAGCGCGTGTCCAGAAGAGTGTAATAACTTGTCATATTTGCCATCGTTTTGGTGTGTATTTCCACTCAAAACTGCTGTCGTATAATAAACAGATGTTATTGAACTGGCGTGAGGTCTGTTTTTGGAAAATATTGGTCGATTTCAAAACAAAACACCATAAATTTTATCAGACTTCACTTTGCAATGCATAGACCAAATTCAAACAAACAGAATTCCAGCAGATATAGAAAAACTGCTTATCACAAAAGAAGCGTACTGGAGTGCACAGTTATTTTCCTTCTCGCCTTTCGGCGAAATAAAAGACAGGAATTTCATTCAAAAAATCGTACCCGTTACATTTAAATTCAAAGAATTTTTATCACCAGGTTGCGAGTTACTATGATTAATATTTGTATTTTGTTTGTTATTAGTAATTGTTGTTGTTTGTGATTGCCTTGGCATTTGGGGGCCCTATTCAAGGAACCCAGTAAGATGTGCTGGTATTGTCAATTGACATTGACCTATATGATTATCCGGGAGCCCTGAATGGGGAACCTATGCACTGAGGCAATTATATAATAGTTACCCTAAAATTTGATTGTTTTCGTAGTAATTGTAATTTCTATTGTTAGTTTAGTGTAGCTCATTAGTATCTTTTATAGCACTCATTGTTTCCTTTTTGTCTATTTTCTTAATCACTTCTATTAAATTTTATTATTGTTGTGAATCCGCTTTCAATTTGTTACATAATTTGTCAGTAGTTTAGCGTTAAGTCATTGTTGTATAACCGTATTTAAGTCCCGTTTTTTAATATCAAAAGTTGTCCATTTTTGGTCCTTTCACCTAATTTATATATAAAAAATACAATGAATGAGTTTTATCAACGTAAACCCTGAAATTGCAGTTAATTAAATTAAATATGTGTTGTCACCTCTGTCCAGTTGATTAAATATGTCGGGGACCTGATAGTGACTTTGGATCAAATGGTCCATGTGCAAGCTTCGCTGGCGTCATTGTATAATTGTGTTTTTAGACAAAACACTTTAAACAGTAAAATTATTATACAAATGTAAAATAAATTAATAATGATAAAAAAACAA
The DNA here is from genome assembly GCA_022457155.1 of Cladopsammia gracilis. Taxonomy (NCBI): domain Eukaryota; kingdom Metazoa; phylum Cnidaria; class Anthozoa; order Scleractinia; family Dendrophylliidae; genus Cladopsammia; species Cladopsammia gracilis. Next base: position 337,617 of record JAJGOT010000401.1, on the reverse strand, counting down.
TTTTCTTTGTCCCAAATGTGAGGTTCCTTTTTATACCAGTAAAATATCTGTTTTCAGTATACATACATGTACATTATGAACCCGCTAGTCTTCATTTTATTAATGCAATATATTAAAGAAATAAAAAATGCACCGAGTGCATTATTGAGTTTTATAAAATGCTCAAGGAAAATAACTCGATAAAGCACGCGCGTGACGTAAGTTTCATTATAACCGTTATTATTTTGTAAAAGAAATAAAAAACTTGTTCCTCGTGCGTTGTTGAGTTATATAGACACTTGGGAATTTTTAAGAACACTCGAAAAGTGCGAGAAGCACTCGCCTTTGGCTCGTGCTTCTCTGCACTTCTCTCGTGTTCTTAAAAATTACCGTGTGCTTATATAACTCAATAATGCACTCGGCACGTTTTTTATTTCTTCAATAAACCACGCGCATGAAGTAAGTTTCATTTGAACCGTTTTTATTTTATACTAGAAATACGTGTCTCGCAGAACCTCGCGAAGCTCGGGGGAGGATGCACTACAAAAGTTTAGTGATGTGGGAGGGATGGAATTTCTGATTTGACTGGAGAGGTTGGGTTGCATGCCGGCAATGGCCCCGAAATTTAAAGTTGAGACATTCTTGTTCCCAGTCGCTTCGATTTAACTTGTACTTAGTGCCCTGTCTTCCTAAATTATAATAAATGGGAACTGGTACTGGTCAGTTTTGGGTTTTGAGCTGTGGGTCACTGTAACTGCTATGGGACTGGGTATCAAAAGATCCTAGGGCCCTTCTTCCCCCCCCCCCCCTCCCCTAACATATGTGGATGTATAGTATTGTCATGGACATGGGTCCAGGACAAGATGCAGTGGTGTTCTGTTTATTTTGATTGCATTAGAGTTTGTTTATGCTGTCTTGATTAAATTTTCTTTTTGAAGCTTGTTGGTGCTATCTCCCAAAATTAACCTGTTCCTTTACATACTGCTGTAGCTGTTGTTCTATATACTAAGCAATGTTTAGAGACCACGATGGAGAATTCGTAGGTTAAGATCTGGACTTAGGTCTTCATGACAAGTTAACCCCTTTAAAAATCTCAAAATGAAAATTAATTTGTAAATGTACATTCTCCTTACTGGTGTCAACACAGTTCACATAGTCATATAACTACAGTGAACTTGTATTCAATTTCCACAGACAACTCATGTTAAGGGTTCTTAATTTGCATAATCTATGTACTTGGTCGTACACTGATATTGTGAGGAGATTTGAGATACTGATCACCATTCCAATAATAAATGTGAAGCAGTAATGTTGATGTGTCATGCGTTTAATTATCTATACAGTTGCTACACATTAGCTGGTCACTATTGCTAACAGAAAATTGTTTTTTCCTTACAAAATCAAAATTGTAGACAGTGACGTAAGTTTCATTTGAACCGTTTTTATTTTATAAAAGAAATTAAAAAAAAACTTGTTCCTCGTGCATTATTGAGCTATATACCTAATTCAATAAAGGTTGCTTTGGTCATTGGTAATTGGGCATTGGGAAGCTATTGTTTGGCGGTCACTCAAGCAAAGCATTGCATTGTGTTTCGTATGCCCAAATGCCAAAGCCCAATTACCAATGACCAATTGCCAAAGCAACCTTTATTGAATTAGGTATATAAGCACTTGGGAATTTTTAAGAACACTTGAGAAGTGCGAGAAGCACTCGCCTTTGGCTCGTGCTTCTCTGCACTTCTCTCGTGTTCTAAAAATTCCTGCGTGCTTATATAACTCAATAATGCACTCGGCGCGTTTTTTTATTTCTTTAATATGAGCACGCGGGAATTTTTAAGAACACGAGAGAGGTGCAGAGTAGCACGAGCCAAAGGCGAGTGCTTCTCGCACTTCTCCAGTTTTCTTAAAAATTACCAAGTGCTTAATATATAACTCATCAATGTACGAGGAACAAGGTTTTTTTATTTCTTTTATAAAATTTAAACGGTTATAATAAACCTTACGTCACGCGCGTGCTTTATCGAGTTATAATGAACTCAGTTTAACCAATCATAGCGCGCGCATATCCTTGAGCATTTTATAAATTTGGAGAGCACGGGAGAAGCGTACGAGTTGCTCGAGGCAATAGCCGAGAGCAACTCTAGCTTCTCGAGTGCATCCATAACTCGATAGATGCACAGCTTAAAGCATGAACCAATTGTTTATAACATAGCGAAAGGAAAAGAAAAAAAGATTGATCGCATGACTGAACGAAAAAATTCTCGAAAATTATTGCCGCGTATGACAAAGCTGTTTAAACCGCTTGATCTGGAAAAAATCGAACAAGCACAATTTTCTAAAAATGACTTTGAAATATAGTATATGCTTTATACTTCCTTTAAAATGTTCCTGAACATTGTTTGAAGCGGATTGGAACCGAAAAATTTCACTACGCGGCTGTGGGAACTAAAACGAGCAAGTTTGTATTTTTCCGCATCACGGGCAGTTGTTTGTGCAAGTTTTGTCGAACTCGGTCTGCTCTGTGGAGAAATGGTTCATGAACTGAAACGAAGACTCGCCGTGCAGCCCACAGCTGTTGTTACTTGAAGGGAGAACAACTTATGCTTTCAGTATGGATTGACTTCCGACTTGAAATGTGTGGTTATGGCCCGGACTGAAAGATGCGGGTTCTTTAGCGAATGGTCCATGTCAAAACAAGAACAATTCAACTCGCTTAAACTTGTAAAATAAACCTAATTTTCTTGAAAGCTGGCTGCTAAAGGAAGGGACTAAAAACCTACATCGAGTGCGGGTAACGTTTTATTAACGTTAATTTGTGTCAAAATGTATTAATTTTTGACTGCCTTGATTGTAGTTTTTCAAATCGGATAGCTTTTCGCTCTGTTCAGTCGCATGCTTGTTCAGTTTGTTTTTTTAATTCTGAATTGAAGTCTTTACAAACATTTTACTGATGTATTTCATGTTGTCTGTCGTTTTATAATAGGTATAATTTCCGTAGAAAACCTCGGTTTGTGAAATTTTAGCGTAGCGTGGTCACGAGTAAACTTGCATGTAAAGATCGCGCCGCCACTAACATTAATTTTTTGACATTTTCATACAGTCATGCAGAGGCCGGCAATAAATTAACACTTGAGGTTTGATTTGTGAAGACGTTTGCTTCCACCCGGATATTTACGATGTTGTTCTCCATTTAAAATGCGCTGAAAAAGAGTGAGCAAATGAGTGAGCGAGAAAAATTATGCTCAGTGGCATTAACACACGTCATTTCTATGAGTTTTTTTTATATACGCACGGGCTTGCGTATAAAGCTAACAAATAGATTCCATTTGGCCGTGTGTCTGTTCAGTTGTAGATCACTGATGACGTCAAAATGTGGTAAGAACAAAAAAGTGGCACACAAGCCGCGGGCGAGTGTGTTACTGATGCTCTTACCACATTATGACGTCTTCTGTGATCTATAACTGAACAGACACACGGCCAAATGGAATCTATTTGTTTTTTATACAATGAACTGAATACTACGTGCTCTGTGATTGGTCGTTGCCTGTGATCTATCAGAGTATAGACGCACGGCTGACGTCAAAAAAATTGAAAAATTGAAAAATTGTTTGCTTTGTTTTGTCCAACATGGCGCACAGTTTTGAATATGTTTGCGAGATTATTCTGGATTGAGCAAGTGAAAGCCTCGAAAAATGTTCAGCAGGAGCTGTTTACGAGCAAGAAAAGAAGAAAAAACCAAGACGAAAAGTATTCTTGGCGACTTGAAAAATACCTAAACTGGAACAAATCTTCGAACAGTCGAGCGCTACGAGGCAAGTTCGTAATTTTACTCTTTTTAGTTTTCTGTTCATTGTATAGTTAAATAGATGCACGCTCGCGTTATTGAATTGGATAGGGCGAATTTCCTAGATATGTTATAAATAAATTTTAAAGGTAACCATCATTCAAAGAGTCACCTTAGTATGACTACACCTTTGGCCTGGTACACCTGACATAACAACTACTGCTTTCCATTTTAGGCTTATGGACATGGCTTTTGACATGTCCATACACTGCAAAGTATCTCTGAGAGATTTACAGATGTTCTTGAGTCAATTGAAATCGGTTATATATATTGTGTTACAAACCAGTTAAATTTGTTATTTTCCTTTGTCCCGTCTTACAAATGCACCGTCATTTATAAAAAATCAGACTACAAAAAATATTGCTTGAAAGTCATTAACATCAGCCTGGCGTAAAGGGGTGGGTTGGGGGGTTAATAGATTGTTCGTTTAACCTTGTCTTTGAATGAAATGACATGTGGTGTCTGGTAAATACTGCCGCGACAGCTGCATCTACCAGGAAAATTCTCTGTTCTTATATTAAGTGGTTATGTAGCAGACATTCTCTATTCATATTGCGACAAAACGGCGTGGTTCTGGTAATTTTCTTCGAGGTTGACACAATTCAGCGTGCTGAAAGGCGAACTGATAACTACCCATTTATTATATATATATATATATATATATATATATATATATATATATATATATATATATATATAGACCGCAATCACTGCATGTTAATAATCCATGCGAGGCAGCGTGTCATGTGTGCAAAAGGTGCTGTGTTTTTATCTTGTTTTTATCTTGTTCAATCTCGATCTCAATCCATGCACTACATTTCTTAAAATCCCATTTTGAGTTTTATGCGAAATAGTCCGCTGTTTTAGTCATTTGCCGTCAAATCGTTACTTTATGGGTGAGCTTGGAGGATTTATTGGACCTTATTCCCATACATTTATTGAAATCCCATTTTGAGTTTTAAGCGAAATAGTCCGCCGTTTTGGTCATTTCCCGTCAAATCGTTACTTTATGGCTGAGCTTGGATGTAATATTGAACCTTATTCGCATACATTTACTGAAATCCCATTTTGAGTTTTATGCGAAATAGTCCACCGTTTTGGTCATTTCCCGTCAAATCGTTACTATATGGGTGAGCTTGGATGAAATATTGGACCTAATACGCATACATTTATTGAAATCCCATTTTGAGTTTTATGCGAAATAGTCCACCGTTTTCGGGTCATTTCCCGTCAAATCGTTACTTTACGAGTGAGCTTGGATGAAATATTGGACCTTATACGCATACATTTATTGAAATCCCATTTTGTGTTTTATGCGAAATAGTCCACCGTTTTGGTTATTTGCCGTCAAATCGTTACTTTATGGGTGAGCTTGGATGAAATATTGGACCTAATACGCATACATTTATTGAAATCCCATTTTGTGTTTTATGCGAAATAGTCCACCGTTTTGGTTATTTGCCGTCAAATCGTTACTTTATGGGTGAGCTTGGATGAAATATTGGACCTAATACGCATACATTTCTTGAAATCCCATTTTGAGTTTTATGCGAAATAATCCGCCGTTTTGGTCATTTCCCGTCAAATCGTTACTTTACGAGTGAGCTTGGATGAAATATTGGACCTTATACGCATACATTTCTTGAAATCCCATTTTGTGTTTTATGCGAAATAGTCCACCGTTTTGGTTATTTGCCGTCAAATCGTTACTTTATGGGTGAGCTTGGATGATTTATTGGACCTTATTCCCATACATTTATTGAAATCCCATTTTAAGTTTTATGCGAAATAGTCCGCCGTTTTGGTCATTTCCCGTCAAATCGTTACGATATGGGTGAGGTTGGATGAAATATTGGACCTAATACGCATACATTTATTGAAATCCCATTGTGAGTTTTATGCGAAATAGTCCACCGTTTTGGTCATTTCTCGACAAATCGTTACTTTACGGGTGAGCTTGGATGAAATATTGGACCTAATACGCATACATTTATTGAAATCCCATTTTGAGTTTTATGCGAAATAGTCCACCGTTTTGGTCATTTCCCGTCAAATCGTTACTTTACGAGTGAGCTTGGATGAAATATTGAACCTTATACGCATACATTTATTGAAATCCCATTTTGTGTTTTATGCGAAATAGTCCACCGTTTTGGTTATTTGCCGTCAAATCGTTACTTTATGGGTGAGCTTGGATGAAATATTGGACCTAATACGCATACATTTATTGAAATCCCATTTTGCGTTTTATGCGAAATAGTCCACCGTTTTGGTCATTTCCCGTCAAATCGTTACTTTACGAGTGAGCTTGGATGAAATATTGGACCTTATACGCATACATTTATTGAAATCCCATTTTGTGTTTTATGCGAAATAGTCCACCGTTTTGGTTATTTGCCGTCAAATCGTTACTTTATGGGTGAGCTTGGATGATTTATTGGACCTTATTCCCATACATTTATTGAAATCCCATTTTAAGTTTTATGCGAAATAGTCCGCCGTTTTGGTCATTTCCCGTCAAATCGTAACTTTACGGGTAAAGTTGGATGAAATATTGGACCTAATATGCATACATTTCTTGAAATCCCATTTTGTGTTTTATGCGAAATAGTCCACCGTTTTGGTCATTTCCCGTCAAATCGTTACTATATGGGTGAGGTTGGATGAAATATTGGACCTAATACGCATACATTTATTAAAATCCCATTTTGAGTTTTATGCAAAGTAGTCCACCGTTTTGGTCATTTCCCGTCAAATCGTTCCGATATGGGTGAGGTTGGATGAAATATTGGACCTAATACGCATACATTTATTGAAATCTCATTTTGAGTTTTATGCGAAATAGTCCGCCGTTTTGGTCATTTCCCGTCAAATCGTTACGATATGGGTGAGGTTGGATGAAATATTGGACCTAATACGCATACATTTATTGAAATCCCGTTTTGAGTTTTATGAGAAATAGTCCACCGTTTTGGTCATTTCTCGTCAAATCGTTACTTTACGAGTGAGCTTGGATGAAATATTGGACCTTATACGCATACATTTATTGAAATCCCATTTTGTGTTTTATGCGAAATGGACCTTATACGTTTTAAAACGTCAATAGCTCAACGCAACTCAACTTAGCCTGCATGACAGGCGCTTTATGAGCTAAGCGGGGCGAGCTAACTATTTCGCGCGAAGCAGGAGAGCTCGTCTTGCGCTTCGCGCGAAATGCTTCGCGCGCTCCGCTTGGCTCATAAAGAGCCTTATCATGCAGGCTAACTCAACTCAACTCAACTCATTCTTCATTGATAATTATTTTACATTTTAATGACTGGCCCACAGGTAGCTGTTGCTAATCTAGGCGGGCCAGTGATACTGAATGAAAGTAGCATACAGTAAGATAAATGAAGAAATAGTGAAGAAAGGGGGAAAAAATACCAAGATGAAACATAATAACAAGTAAACGGAGCTGGACTGTTTTTTTCTATTTTTATAATTATTCAACTACTCCTACTGTTCTAATTATTATTGGATTTCAATATATTCATCTTCTTTTTCCAAGATATAAAAAATCCATTTGAAAAGGAACTTTTTGAATATTTTCTTAGGCGGATCTCTTATAGGGCATGGTATTTCTTTCCACAGTTTTACACGAAGTCCAGAAAAGTAACGCTTTTGTATCTCTAATCTGGAGCTTTTAATGTAAAACTTTCCGGAGGCGGATGACAGTGTATTGTATGAATGGATGTTGAATTTTTCTCAAATAAATATAACACGTGTAATGGTGCATAAGTCGTATTTATATCGTGCATTAAATTTGCTATAGACTTGTAGTAAAGAAAAGTTATAGGTAAAATATTAGCGTCGACGAATAAGGGAATTGCATGATCGCGTGTCTGTGTAATACATCATACGAAGTACCCTTTTCTGGAGAATTATATTTTTATTAAGGTAAGTCTTGCATGCCTGACGCCAGGCAGCAAGACCGTATGTTAAGTAATAATAATAATTTCGAAATTAGCTGGTAAAGTTTTTCTAACGAATCCATATTGCTAAGAGTATGCGCCACTTTAAATAAAGTATTGTATTGTATTGTATTGTATTGTATTGTATTGTATTGTATTGTATTGTAACTTGAAAGAATAGACATGACTACGAGGTTTAGGGGAATAAACCATATAAACCCGCTTATGATTCCCCTAAGCCTCGTAATAATGTCTATTGTTTCATGTTGGATTTTCATATATCGAAATTGGGCTACTGAAATAATTGGTGTATTGCGCTCCTTGATCATCAACTGCACAAATGATCCCGTCTCCCTGTTGTGGTTTCATTCTGGCACACCACTCATTCGTCACTATCACATTCGGAGTCCGAATCTGGATAATAATCTTCTATGCTTTCGATGCATTTACCCACTTCAGGCATGTTGGTGTCCAGAAACTCGTGGTAGGACAAAGCAATTTCGTGTTGTTCAAGAGTAACGGGAACGAGTTCTCCCCAGAGACATTTCCGGCAAGGAATATAGCTGCTTTCCATATTCAGCCCGTTTGGAAAGAAACAAATAATATTGCTTAGTCGTTCTCCCCAGAGACATTTTCGGCAAGGAATGTGGCCGCTTTTTATATTCAGCCCGTTTGGAAAGAAACAAATTGTTTAGTCCAAGGGTAACTTTTGTTGCTTCTTCGGTTCCCTCTGAATTCAATGCCATCGTAAGAATGGTCACCTGTTTGCGAAGAAAAGATACAAGCCTATGCATTTCAACTGTTAAGAGGGAGATTTCTCTCCACACCTCTCCTTCAAACAATGCAGTTCAATGGCCGTTCTCCTTGTAGAATTGGGTATAACATGCGGAAATGTGGGCGAAGACTATACATTGGCGTATAAATCAGAAGACGGATCCGTTACAGAATCAAATGCCAAGATAGCAGCACCCTGAATAGCATTGTGACAAGCTATCATTTTCTTCACGTTGTCGGTGATCTTTGTTATTTGCTTCGATAACTTTATCGCAATGGCTTGACCGTCTGAATTAAAAGCAACAAAGAGACATTGGTATAAAACAATAACAATGGAAACTGAGGCAAATACCATAAAAGTTCAATTGAGCTTCCCTTTGGAAATCACATTTTGTAATAAGCCCTTCTATCTATTGAGCCCCCCACTCCTCCCTTTACGCCAGGCTGATGTAAATGACTTTCAGCATAATATTTGGCCTCATTTTGTAGTCTGTATTTTTATCAATGACGTTGCATTTGTAAGACGGTGATACATGTACATTGTATATGTTGTGGTTCGAGTTTTTCTTTGGTTTGAAAATTTTCAAAGCAGTTTGATTTTTATTTTCTTTTGTTTGAGATTATGTTAATTATTCTGCGACAAAGAAAAATAAGAAATTAAAGTGGTTTGTAAATTTTCATCCGAAAGAAAAATTTGAACCACAAAATACATAACCGATTTCTTGTTGTGTTGTAGTTCAATTTATTTCCTCTAAGATTTGTTATTTGAAGTAAGCCCCACTTCTTGAGGCCTAACATCAAACAAGCCTCCCTGTGGCTCTGTGGTGGAAAGGATGTTGTGGAGAGGACTGTTTGACAAAAGCCCCAGGAAAGAATAACCCCAGTTTTCAGGCATCACTCTGGAATGACCCCAAACTAACATGCAGTGTACACAGCCAGGTACATACATTATATGCAGAGTAAATTTAATGTTCTTACCATCTTTGGTTGTAAAGGTGGTTTCTTTGACTCAAGAACATCTGTAAATCTCTCAGAGATACTTTGCAGTGTATGAACATGTCAAAAGCCATGTCCATAAGCGTAAAATAGAAAAGCAGTAGTTGGTCTGTCAGGTGAACCAGGCCAAAGGTGTAGTCATACTAAGGTGACTGTAGGATGCTCACACTGGTGGAAAGTAACACTCTTTGAATTATGGTTACCTATAAATACATAAATCTTATTTGCATTAATAAAATGAAGACTAGCAGGTTCATAATGTACATGTATGTATACTGCAAACAGACATTTTACTGATATAAAAAGAACCTCAGTGTGCATTTGTGACAAAGAAAATTTTTTTTATCAATATTTATATAAATTTATTTTACATTTGTATAATAATTTTACTGTTTAAAGTGTTTTGTCTAAGAACACAATTATACAATGATGCCAACCAAGTCATGGACCATTTGATCCAAAGTCAGTACCAGTTCCCTGACATATTTAATCAACTGGACAGAGGTGACAACACATATTTAATTTATCAACTGCAATTACAAGGTTGATAAAACTCATTGATATTTTGTGGTTATCATCACACAATGGACAGAGGGCTCAATACATGGTAAAAGTGAAAAACAGCTCACCTCCACTGACTGTCAGCCAACTGTCGGCTGACAAATAACCAACAGTTCACCAACACAATCTTACACGATGATCACCACCAAGCATGAAACTCAAGTTACTGTTTTGTAACATCACATTGTCTGAAATATGTCAAGCATTTAATGTACATAGACGTTTCAACCGTTCGGGCTTCTTCTGATAAAAATTAAAAATACTTAAATACTTGGAATATTTTTTTTCAAAAAAAAAGGTCTTATATAGCGGGCACGTTTGTAAACAACAGCGATCGACTCAGCTCGACTTCAATGTTTGAAAATTTGGTGTGCTGATAGAAGAGACTATAAAAAGCCACATCAACTACAGGTAATAATGATTTAACCATTTCTTGTATACTTTAGCTGTGAATTTTGTAAGACATACTGTCCTCGCTGCAGTTCGTTCAGATGTTTCGCTGCTATGTTTAGGTAGCCATGTGTTTGTTCATTTTGTTTTGATTCTGACCACGGACCACCCCTAACAGCCCCCTCTACAGATCACCCCCCAAAAGAGACAACAATTATAAATAAGCTGAAAGTGTTGACTTACCAGTTGTTAGGATAGTTCACTTGTGTCGGCGACTGTTATGCTTCGTAGATTTAACAAGATTTAACAGACTCGAGGTCAAACTTGGGTGCAAATTCATTATACATTGCCATTTCCTTCGCCATGGCAAGGTATGGAGGAAGACCAGAGTGCCTTGAAAATGACCGATAACTATTTTCTTTTTGTGCCTTCTTTCCCTCCACCATTTTTTTCAGCCCAATCTCTCGCAGGTTTATAAACTCATCCCAAGCTTCACAAATTAGAGTACCAGCGGAATTACAAATATTAACAAGCCTGGTAAATACCGTATTTCCTCGAATAATAGCCGGGGCGATTATTTTTTTCGCACCAAAAGGGGGCGATTATTCGGGGGAAAGTGATTATTCGAGGGAGGCGATTATTTCAAATATTGCTCACTGGAAGTTGTGCCCTGAATATTTGGTTTTATTATCCCATTACATGTAAATCAAAAAATAATCACATCAAATAAACTGAACATGGGCTTTTTAAGTGTTTCATAGAAAAAACTGTAACAAAACTTATGCTTTTGTAACTATTTTATTTGAAGTGTCCGTAGATGCCACTTCATACTCTTCAGTTATTTGTAATAGCTCTGATGAAATTCTTTGTTTAGTTTCAGGGGGTGGCGGTGGGGGGGGGGGGGGGGGGGGGCTGGTGGTGGGTGTGGTGGGGGAAGCACTTTCAAAATACATGTATCTTGCACTACTATTTGAGAAGACCTCGAGTCTGTTAAATCTTGTTAAATCTACGAAGCATAATGGTTGCCGATACGAGTGAACTACATGTATCCTAACAACCGGTAAGTCAACACTTTCAGCTTATTTATAAGTGTTGTCTCTTTTGGGGGGTGGTCCGTAGAGGGGGTCTGTAGGGGTGGTCCGTGGACCGGTCCGTAAGCAGTCTGTGGACCTGGTCCATACAGGGGGTCCACAGACCGGGGGTCAGTTTATTCCAGTCACCCTTCAAATTGTGTATGCTTATTAATCTGAGTTAGATTGGCAAAATTTTTCGGCATTTGCAGCTTGTTCTGTCAGAAATGGCACAAGGTAAAATTTAATTGTAAGCCTTTTTACTTAAAAAAGGTTGTATCTCTCAATGAATTTTTTTCTGTGATCAATGTGTTGAATTATAAAACAGACTTTATAGTGCTCAAGCTTGCACAATATCGCCTGATTTTAGCCAACTTGGCCTTGACGGCCTCGTCGGCTAAGTATCCGGAAATATAGCACTTCAATTTTGCACTATAACTGTTAAATATTTATCAAAGCAAATTCCAAGACAATGAAGGTATATTAAAATAATTCAGCCGATCCTGTATATAATTGGTAGTTCAGAAAGTGTCCCCTTAAATACAGGTGGTGGCTCGATATAGGTATAATACACTGTCAGATAGCAAATAAAACTCAGATTTTGTAAACTGACTGAATTACGTATATATACAGGTTCAACTGACACACCTAGCTATGTAATTATTAATAATAAGGTTAATTATACTTGTTGAATATTCATCTACATTTATTTCGTAAGCTTAATCACTTATCATGCTAACATACTGTACCTTCCACAAATCCAGAACATGGTAAGTATTGAGATTGCAGTGGAGATTTCTTGCACCTCAAAGCACAGAAAAGCTTTCGGTATGTGCATCTCATTACAAGGGCTGCCGTTTCGTGGCACCAAACAGAGGAACTATAAATGGGAAAGTACGAGTCCTCGATTGCTGCATCGACAACACGATCTCTAACCTCACTCCACTTTATTTGTTCCTGTCTTCGGCGATTTTCGTGAGCAGTCACCGAATGCTGCAGAAAATCAGCAGTTTCGCCTACATCTTCCACATGACAGTCGTGCAGTGAAGGCAATTCTGTAGCTGATCAGCCGCATCCAAGTGGCGCAGTCTTAGGACAATGAAATATCTTGTCCTCTCCAACCTCTTCTGTCAATAAACGTTGCTTTAAAAGATTCAGGCTTTAAACGCTTCATGACCGGGAAAATAATAAACAATAAAGCGAAAAGCGAATCCAAAATATTAAAAACACCGAGAAGCTTCGTCCGCCATTATGGTTTTAGTTTGGCCACATTCTATTCTGAACGATGATTGGTCTGAATAATAATAATGGCAGCCATTGTCATCTGAGCTGGCACAGATGATCATTTAACCTGGGTGGAACCCGTAATTCTAAATTTAGAAGATATGGGTTTAACCCATTTAGAATCCGAGATACGGGTGCTCCCGAGACTGCCGACTGTTTCGCAGTAGATCTTCTTTCACTCTTGATTGGTTCTCAAACAATTCATTGTTACCTTCGAAAAACCAAGACTAACAGAAAAAAAAATCTCCACTCTACACGATAAGTAAGCTGCCTGAAGGCAGCAAATATATTCGGAAACTGACAAAAAGAAAACCATACAAATCGGGTTTCAAAGTTGTCATACTCGATAGAAGTCGTGACAGGACTGTGAGTGCACGTTCAGTGCTTGTTAGCGACCATTCAAACAGATTATGCGTATTACTTACTAAATGTATATGGGTGGATCCAGAAATTAGGTACCAAATTCGTAATTCAGTTTTGAGCGAAAACCTGTATGTAAATCGTCGTTTCAAAAGAGCTTCTTTGGAGCGTTTTCCCCTTCTTGTGCTTGGAATTTTTAGAATACGTTTACCTTGTATTGTGCTGTAAAAGCCATATCAAATGTCGGATAAAATGGGAACATGAATGAAAATATATATGGTCAAGCAGAAACGATTTTAACCCTCTTTAGTCATCGGCTGTCAACAAACTTGGTAAACATTTAATACTGCGAAAGCTTCCTTGATTAACATCGTATTCATTTCAGGGATAGGGGTTATGTCATTTTGACCAATATTGCTTTGTCCGTTGTATTCAAAAATCAAAATCAAATCAAATCAATTTATTTAAGTGTCAAAGTATTTAGTACGCGAGTACTAATTGTGGACACTCTCCATATATTTCCACAAAGCTTTACAAACTTTTTATAAACTGTTTCGATTTTGAGATGGCCATGACGGCTGTAGTTGGAAGAAAATATATAACAGTTGTTTGGGCAAAAAGAAAGCAAAACTGAAGATAATTTGATCAAAACTGGAATTTTCACCAGTTATTACATGTAGCTGTCGCACAAGACGTTTTGAACGCGTAATCAGATTTTTGTTTTGCAAAAACTAGTTTCGAAAACACGAACTTTTCACGCCATAAAATGCTCAAAAAAGCAAGACAAATTCCGTAGAACATCTTTATCATGTTTCTCAAAGTTACGAACGTTGACAAAATGAGTAAATGGCGCAAATTAGTCAAGTTTTTAGCCAAAAGCATTGTGCAAAATCATGATTGCGTAATTTGAGCGAGCACAGCACAACTTCATGTAAACAAACCGCTCGAACAAACCAATGCAGCTTTAAAACCCATATTATCGTTAACTTTCGATAAAGGGATCGTCGAATTAAAAGGACCGCTGTCCCGGCTCTAATATCTAATGTTTTCATTGTTATGACCAGGAATTTGGTTTAAGCTTGCTTTATTTTCTAGAAATTGGAAGAAATCATCGTCAAAAGTGATAGAAGCAAAGAAATATAAACTGGACAGACAAATCACTAACGGCTAGAAAAGTCAAAATGTCACAAGAATGGCAATTTGATTTCTTGATTTGTTATCAACAAATCAAACTTCATGAACTGTAATCCACCTCAATCCTTGCAATCCTGCACTTTATCTCCAAACTACCGCTTTTGTTTTGCTTTATAGAATATTTTTATCCAACTGAAGCCCCATTCACACCAACAGTTAAACATGTTTAAATGTTGTTTAGTTTTACTATGTTTTTAGTCTCTATCTTGAACGTTTTTAAATGTATATATATATATATATATATATATATATATATATATATATATATATACAATTATGCATACAATGGCTTTATGGCAACTCCTGAACTTGGGCACAGGATGTACGGTTACACATTGTTGGATTGCATTGTGGAGTCACGAGAGTGCTCAAACTGCTGCAAGCAGTGAGCGAAGCAATATGCCAATAGTGAACACCTCTTATGAGGCTCTCCACCCAATCCAGAGAGTGCTCAAACTGTATGAACAGTGAGCGTAATATACAATTATGCATACAATGTGCCCTCCCGGTTGTTACCATAATGGCTTTATGGCAACTCCTGAACTTGGGCACAGGATGTACGGTTACACATTATATATATATATATATATATATATATATATATATATATATATATATATATATATATATATATATATATATATATATATATATTTATATGGCTCAAACTACCTGGAATGATAATAAAAGTCATTAAGTTGCTTTCAGATTCGTCTGGAATTTAGGATGTATGTTTCTAAACCTGTTTTAAACTATTTTAAAACAACATTTAAACATGTTTAAGCGTTGGTGTGAATGAGGTATAAGTTGTATATGTTGTGGTGCAACTTTGGCCTTAGTGCAAATTTTATTTTCCTTTGTTTTGAAATATGGCAATGTATGACAATGTATGTGTGCGGCACGGTGGTCTAGTGGTTAGCGCGTCGGACTTTCAACCTGAAGGTCGGTGGTTCGAGCCTGGTCTCTGCCGTTGTGTTGTTTCCTTAGACAAGAAACTTTACTCCACACTGTCTCTCTCCACCCAGGTGTATAATTGGGTACCGGCGACAAAATGCTGGGGGTAACCCTGCGATGGACTAGCATCCCATCCAGGGGGGAGTAGCAATATTCCTAGTTGCTTCATGCTACAGAAACCGGGTTAAGCTCCACAGCATGAAAATCGGGATTTACACGAAATTAAAGTTGGTGTAAAGCTGGTGTAAATGTGGTTCTAAAACTTTACGGTAATATTTAAAGGTGATTAAAGGTGCCTAAAGATCACATTTACATGTTGCAGTGTAAAGGTGATCTAAAGCTGGCGTAAAGGTGGGTAACAAACTTTACACTGGTATTTAAAGGGAGTTAAAGTTGAGTAAATGTCGCATTTATATAGTGCAATGTAAAGTTGTGGTAAAGCTGGTCCCAATGCCCAGTTGCAACTCAAGGAACACACCAGTTTTACTTCATAGTATCATGGTTTAATTCTGGACACAATAACGGTTGATGATCACAATGATTTTCTACGGTGGTCTTTCAAAGCATAAGACATTTGCAAATTTGCCAATAAATATCTTACAGTTGCTTGATTAAGACTGGTTCACACATATGACGCAATAAAACTATAATCAATCATACAATCATACATGCGGGCTATCGTGGCTCGTGTGCGACTTTACCTATGACAATGTATGATATAGAGTTTTGAACAAAGGAAAATAAAATTTGCACCAAGCTGGATAAAAGTGCACCATAACATATATTTGGTCGCGTTAGGCGATATAAGGCGTGGAAATAAGATAAGCGAAAAAAATTGCTATTTCGGCGGGACATCATTCCTTTAAATACAGCATTGTTTTAGCTGCCAAACCTATGAAATTAATGTTATCAACACTTTTGCCTTTCCTTTGGCGATAATTTTAAATTTTGCTTTTATATGCGAGTAACACAATAAATTGCCCAGGATAATTTTCAACCATCACAGGCAATAAGTCTTTATATTGACGTCTCAAAAAGCAGGCAAAAGTATCTGAGAATCGTAATATAAGTTGGTAAAGCTTTGTGGATTACGCGGAACAAAGCGTTAGTGTTATTTTTAAAAGCCAAAGGACACATTTATATAAGTGGAAACCCAAATATACACCAAATATTTACCATAGCTCTTAGAGTAAAGGCAGGTGTTTTAGGCCTCATATTTATAGGATAGAAATGGATATCAACAAGCGGTTTTGACTCAAAAACGTCCAATTCGCCATGACATATCTCCCTTAAGGCCTATAAGGTGTAAAATGTATATTAACACAGTATGACCGGGATCATTTCAAGTTTATTTTAGCAGAGTAATTGTCAAAAAGCTGTATTTTAGGCATATCTCTCGCAAATGAAGAAAATTATTTTGGCATGGACTTGATGATTTAGGCCTTGTATGGGATTTAAATTTGAGAATATATGATAAACTTTTACCACTGAGTATAATTATAGCGCTTTATTTTTTTTTACGAATGACCAGGAGCCGAGAAACCGCCAAACGACCGAGGATTGTTTAATTGATTAATTGCCGCGGCAAGAGCGAAATAGCTGCACATTGGTATCCACAAAGGATCAATCACAAAAGCGTTCTGATTGGTTAACGAGGTATATATCTGCGTACAAAGTTGGAGTGGCTTAAAACATGCGAGATGGTCGACACGCGAAAAATATTTCAAATATCAATGAAAATTCCTTGAAACAGTTTTGTTCCTCATAATCCCTTTTTTAAACAAATATCACGAAAGTCCTTCACACCTATATAACCCTGTAAATTATTCACAGGAGATAAAACCACCTCAAAGCACCGTGAGCCAATGAATCAGCAGCACTCCTTCGCGTCAACTACTATAGAATATAATTCGTTGGAAATTCGGTCACGACGTCGTACAACAAGTTCAAGTTCAAAGCAAATTAATTTTTCAACCCAATTCTAACTAATTTTGGTTTGATGGTGACTTTTTTCCGGCCACAAGTGTAAAGCCTAATTGCTGTTTAAATGCCCCGAAAAGTTCCCCGAGGCGGCTACTCATTAAGAAGCTTATGACACCCTTGTGATTAATTAACTTTAATTGTAAAATGCATTTCTTCAATATTTTTTTTTTAAATTCGTTATTTGAAATATAAGAGTAAACACTAAACTTTATTTTGGTCGAGTTTTTTTTTTTTTTTAATTTTTGTCAATCGAAGGTTGGAACTACCCTTAAGTCAATGTACATCGCACTACTTCATTTACAGTTTGATAAGGCTCTGGCTTTTTCATTACATTAAACACTTCACCATGTTTACCATTATTTCACTTTTAATTAAGTGATTGGACAAAATAAAAAAAACGATAACAACTCCTAAGGGCATCTTGTTAAACTTGGAATTTAAGTTTATGGTTAAATATAATTAATAAAGAAAATTTGTGGCGTTTTTTTTTAATAAACATGCATAGTAACAATACAAGACGTACTCAATAATTGATCAATTAATAGCTATTCTTTATCAGATTTGATTCCTGTGTTCAGAGATGATCTTTTGATCTCAATTAATAACGACTCGAAAAACAAAAGCTGACTAAAGTCAGAGTTCATTACCAGAATCGAAAGACTGTAAGATAGTATGTTGTGTGTGATGATTTGACTTTATATCAGGGCTTTACTGAGACATGTCTGTTTTCTGTCTTGCTGCTACCGGCTTCTGTCAACACAGAATATTAAAGACTGCAAAGGACGCACAGAGAACTGTGTTCTGTTAAATCGAAAATTCTTCGAAAAAAGAAAACATTTAAAACAATAAACATCCACAAAACTACATCAACATCTAAATTTTATTAAGTCGGTGAAATTCTTGTGGACAGCACACCAGCTGTACAAAACAATAGTAATCTAAATCAAAAATATTAAAGATTTTAAAGATTAGATTATAAAGTTAATTATAACTTCGCGGTTTGATGGCATTAAACTGTCAAACATGGAGATGTTGTACTGTAATTTTACTGATATAAAATGTTGTGGAATTCCTATTAGTTTCACAGTTGGGATGCCAAAACTTTAGACGGGCTTATTAACTCCTCATCTCGGTATGATTGAAAAAGACGATAATTTAATTCGCTAGGATAGCAATATTTATGGAGCACACCATTGAGCTTTCTGGTTGTAAAATTTTTGGTTCCAATTTACCTCAATATACATTATCGAAAATGTTGTGACTGATTTTTCTTCGGACGAGAACAATTTAGATTTTTTTCGAACGTTTATTCGTCTGCACATTTTTGTGATAAAAGTGACCGGAGCTACAATAAGGAGTTCATACTTCGCAATTTCTACTGTATTTACGTTTCTCACTTGGAACGAATCTACAATAGATTAAAACTATATCAACGAAAACCTGTTCAAAACAAAATTAATTATCCGGCCGTTTATCTCGACCTCCAAGGCAGTTCTGTCGGACCGCATGCCGATGTGGCCTTAAAGCTGATAGGAACTCACCAACGTTTTATATCAGTTCATGTATATTTCAGAAGATGTTTTTCAGAAGCCGTAGGACGAGCAACGCCAAGAGCATCAACATTCGTTCTTTCTACTTCTTGAAACTTGGTATCTTTGCACCCAGCCATTGTGAACTCTGTAAGTACTTTAGAATTCAAGTTCATGGCTTGGAAAAGCATCCTAAGTCTTAAATAGACTCCAACTGATATATCTTTGGAGACGACTAGTATCCATGAATACTTTTCTATACTATTTTACGACCTGTCTTTAATTTCCCGTTAAATGTAGCAAGTCAAAAATGTCCTCCTACGGATATCGCAATCCTTCCAATTTCCTTACTTAAGACTAGAAACCTTCTTTTCAATTTGGTGAAAAAAAATGTATCCTTTTTAATGCTGTCAAGCAAAATTAGGTGACCATGGCCAAATAACCATTCAAATTCTATAATAGTTGTTTTATGCGCAACCTACAAACTGCTGTCTGGAAGGAGGACTCACTAATCTGAACCCTATTCGGCCTGGGCTTTTTTGAGTTCCTGAGCCTGGCGGGGGGGGGGGGGGGTGGTGTAGCCCACCCCCTCGTAACTACAAGAACATTAAGGCTATGGCAATAAAACCTAGAGGGTACATAGTACGTCCAAAACTGTCTCCTTTGCGGTCCGCACAATGGAACGATGACCTCATTGACGTAGTTATTAGGTAATTAGTTATGCGGTCGCCATCTTGGATTTTCTGAATTTTTTAAAACCTGTTTAAAGTCGTCCAAATTGACTCAAAAAATTAATCAAAATCAATAAATAAACGCTAAATTACGTAAAAAATATAAAAGTTACACCAATAAACATTGTTTTTCTTAATCCAAAGGTACAAATATGCAAATTTCCAAAAACATGGCTGTCAAAATCTTGTTGCCATGGAAACATCATGTCACGTGATCAATAAATTGTCATATGAAATTGTTGCCAGATAAATTTGAGGAAAAGTCACAAAGTTTGATGGCGTTTGAATACATATTTAAGAAGTTATGAATGTTGAAAGTTGCGTGGGCACTTTGTGCCCCCCCCCCCCCAGGCTGAATACGGTTAATAAAATAATCAAAGGAGTGGTTGGGAAAGAGTACATTGGTTTCGAGGATGGGGCTAAATACTCTCGAAGTTTAAACCTCAGTATAATAAACACCCACATCCTACTCTCTCCCCTGTAAGCAATCCTCCGTGTCACATCTGTTAGTTTTTTTAGATTGGATCAAAGTTGACAGTGTTTGTGTAGTCGCTGTCATTACTGAGTAAAATCCTGTTCAAACGATGAAGGGAGGTCCAGAACTATACATGTAGCATACAAAGGCGTTTACTAAAGTGCCAAGTCAATGAAAATTGACATTTTTTCTGCCATTTTTTGGCCTAGAATAGCCACTGGAGTCCAAAATACTTCGTACTCATTGACGGGAAAAAAATTACTCTTACCTCTGTCTGTTAACGATTTAGATCAACCGCCATTACGAGTCTTCGCTCCTTGGTACTAATATAATGGCTACTTTTATATGTAAAACGTGAGATAATTTTAATGACGATTTTATTTGAGCCTTATAAAACACGTAAAGCAACTGGCAGTATTGTAGTATGTTTTTATAAACGCGGTTTGATATCACATTATAGTCCACGATGTGATGTGTGACATTTAAGGTCTACATATTACATATTACACGGTTTGGAAGATAAAACTCAAGGATATATTGTCCCTTGAGGAAAGTATCCATTAGCGGCGTGGATAAGCAATGACCTCAGCGGCGTCACTACAGTAAATAACTTTAATGACAAAAAACGCCACAGGTGTTTTTTCCAACAACTTTCCCTTTATAAAGCAACGAGACTTCACACATTAAAAACAACATTTGCCGTGTTGTCTTGAAAATACCATTTGAAGTCCGCAGATCGGTTATAATTTTCGAGAGCTTGTCACTTGAAAATTGAAGGACTCCAAACGCGAAAGATCAGTACATCGCTTTCACAATGTCCATTTTGAAAGAAAAAAGAAGAAAAGAAAAGAAAAGAAAAGGTTCAACAGGCTAGCAGACTACCATACTGAGCTTTCTGTGCAGAAGGAATTAGTTCCGTCGAATTTTAATATTTTATACTCATCTATGTTCAAAAATCCATTAAAAGTCTGCAGATCGGTTTTAATGATCCATCAAAGTACTCCAAATTGGGAAACATCAGTACATCGCTTTCACAATGTCCTCTTTTTCGGCGGTCGAGTATTCTCTTCTCTTTATTTCTTTGCATTTGGATCGAGCAAAATATATGCGCAAGCTAGTCAGCGGAATTACCAAGAAAAGTTTACAGTCGATGAAAGCAGTGAAAATGTGCATTAATTTATTTATGCCCCACTGCAATAACTCGTTCAACGCTCCGTGTATTCAGAAAATAAGGCAGCGGAAATGCAGCCCTATGATTTGATACATCGCTGGATCCTTGAACTTAAAGGGATGGTTTTACGGTTCGGCGCATGTGCAAGCTATGACGTAACCCATTTAACTTCATTGTTTAGACCAATCGGAAGCGAGAAGACAACTCTGCCGGGAAATTTGCCCTTGAAAATGTCGCGGTCAGTCAGCTGATTGAATGGATAATTATACATACCCATGCGCGCCATGAAAGCCACCAGAGGGTACAATAAATCCTTCGGGTCAAAGGATTTAATCAGTCTTGACTTTGTCGATGTAGTCCGTTGAATTTTTCTGTGGATTTTGGTCATCCTTCGCTTTTTTTTACTTATTATAATATATGATTATTGTAGTAAATGTGAGTGTTTTTTTCACTGATAAAACTGGTAAGAAAGCGAATAAAGCATTTTAATCTGTGCACATGCGCCGAACATTGAAACCATCCAAATTTTATTCAAAACATCAAACAGGCGATTTTTATTTCGATAATTGATGATCTATTTTTTTTTCAGTATATCTTGTTTGCAAATCTCTCCTTGTTTAACCCTATTCAGCCTGGACTTTTTTGAGTTTCTGAGTTTCTGGTGGGAGGGGGGGGGGGGGGGGGGGGAGGCACATTGTGCCCCTCACGTAACTTAAAGAACATTAAGGTTACAGTGTACCTTCAGATCGAAAATTTATTGGAAATTTTTTTTTGGCGTTAAAATAAAGTTTACAGAATGAACTTTCATCCAAAAAAAAAGTATCGAAAAATAGTGAAAATTGACGGAGAAATGACGGTATAACTTTTGTGGGCGGAGTTTGTTTATTAAGCGATATGTTTTTTAAGCGCTATTTTCTCAAAGTTAATTTTTCGCTTGTTGGGGACACTTTAAAGAGCTACAACTCAAAGGGAATTTGTTCGATTTTCCTTAAATTTGGACAGAAGCTAGGCTAACATATAATCAACAAAAACGTGTCGGCGAATTTCTTAATTCCGAAAACTTTTTCGTCAAGAGGCATTTCCGTGCGATCATTCCAATTTTCTTTCTCCCCTTTTCGAAAATATTCTGTAACTTTTCACTGCAATTGAATATGGAAAATCGCCGACACTTTTTTTTTTAGCGCTTTGTGTCCGGAAACCCGAGAACAAATCAAATTAGCAAAATATAATAATCGCTTTGAGTTATAGCGTTTTAAAGCTGATTCGGACGTTCGAATTTAGACGTCGTAAAAAATTCGACAATTCATTTTATTACCAAATAGTTTCCATATTTAGATAGCCAGCTCTATAAGCTTTAATTTGATATCTGGGTTTAGGTATATTAAGTGTAATCTTAAGACGCTAGAGCTGTTATACTGGAGACAACCCCGAAGGTACACTGTAACCTTAAGGCTATGACAATGAAACCTAGAGGGTACATAGTAGGTCCAAAACTGTATCCTTTGCGGTCCGCACAATGGAACGATGACATATTACCTAGTTATTAGATAATTAGTTTTGCGGCCGCCATCTTGGATTTCTGAAATTGTTTAAAACCACTTAAAAACCGGCCAAATTAACTCAAAATTAATCAAAACCAATAAATAAGCGCCAAATGACGTAAAATATAAAAGTTATACCAATAAACATTGTTTTTCCTCATTCAAGGGTATAAATATGCAAATTTAAAAAACATGGCTGTCAAAATCGTGTTGCCATGGAAACATCAAGTCACGTGATCAAAAAATTGTCATATGAAATTGTTGCCAGATAAATTTTAGGAAAAGTCACAAAGTTTGATGGCGTTTGAATACATATTCTCAAACTCATTAATTACTCATGCACTGATGACCCAATCAGATTGCTTCAATTCGGTCAGGTGCATGGATCTTGATACCCAATGAACATACAGATCAAGACACATCCGATGTTAGTTCAAAAACTGATCAAGACACTGATCAAGAAACTTGAATTTTAATTAGTTCACATCAGTACAGTGCTACATTTTTCATTTCTGCATCCAAACAACGTCTGAATAGAACAAACCTTCGAAAAATAACAAACAAAATATAAATTCCTGAAACAGCTCATTATAAAATTCTGAACAATTTGATTTAAATGTTGTTAAATACCTTTTGTCACTAGCCTCCAAAGGATTAAATGCCTCCGAACCATTTCTCTCCTCCAAATGACGTTTCAAAGAACAAATGATTCCACACGAGAGATACTAATGACCGAGTTACGAGTTGAGTTGAGTTGAGTTTGAGTTGAGTTTGAGTTGAGTTTGAGTTAAGTTTGAGTTAAGTTTGAGTTAAGTTTGAGTTACCGTTGCTTTCATTTTTTTTTAACTTAAAAGTGGTTAATGGAGGATCCAGATCTTTTCTACAGAAAATAGACCGTCTTTTCTCTTTTAACGGGTGAAAAAGTGTTAATTTTACATTCCCAAGCGTGAAGCGTTGCATTGTTCTCATTTCACAGCCACAACAATTCAAGTGTTTACTCCCCGTAACTGGTTTTTCACTCACTGCTCTTGTTGGACGCGCGAATAACGATCAATTTGAAGTTCCCAGCTGGCTAACTTATAATTTGTTTTCTGTAATAAAAGTAATCAAAGGTTCCTAAGAGCCAACCCGTGAATAAGAAATGCTAACGCGTAACGCAATATTGCGGTAAGCTTATGTTATGTTTTCACACTGACACGGTTTAATATTTTTTTAAAATTAAACGTAAGTTTTTTTGACAAACGCAAAAAGAGAAAAAGAGAAATACAGCAGATCGCTTTCATAATGTTCAGTGTGAAGAAAAAAGGAAAAAAAAAAGAAATGGACGGCACGAGCGAGCTATGAACCTTGGGCCTTTCGGCTGTCATTCCGCGCTCTACACCATTCGGACACCGTGATCACTGGTTTAGAACGGTACCTTCGGGGGTGTCTCCAGTATAACAGCTCTAGCGTCTTAAGATTACACTTAATATACCTAAACCCAGATGTCAAATTAAAACTTATAGAGCTGGCTATCTAAATATGGAAACCATTTGGTAATAAAATAAATTTTCAAATTTTTTACGACGTCTAAATTCGAACGTCCGAATCAGCTTTAAAACGCTACTGAACTCAACGCCATTAGGCATTATTAGTTGTGTTACTTTATTGTATTGACTTGTGAGCCGCGCGCACCTAGGCAAGCGGACTCTGTCTTTACCCAGACTCCTTTGCTCCGTGCACGTTTTACTCGTTGTTATTGTTCCGCCATTTTGTTCGGATCGTGTTCTGTTGTTTCTACTTTCCTTGTTGACTGGCGTGGTGGCAGCGGTTAAAACGAACTCCACACCTCATTAGTGAAGCAGTTTGCCCCGCTACAAGCTTGTCAACAAACATCGAACGGAACCCAACAGTCAGCAATAGCGTCCGCTGGATAAGCACCGACCGACCTAATGGCAGCCAGTCCGCGTGCACCGAAACAGTGGTGCCTTACCAAGACGGAGACAGTAACTTCCTTCGAAAATTGGCTTCAAAACCTCGTGTATACCCTTTCCTTAGATGCTCAGTTCGCTCCTTTTCTCTTAGACGAAGCTACGTGGTTAAAGAAGACCAAAAACAGCCCCCTTCGAGGCTTCACCAATGACGGTTCTTCAGTACCCGAAGCAAGCCGCCGTACTGCTCAACAAAAAGTGAGCATGCTTGAGTTAATGCTTGGCCAAATCGCCAATTACTGTCCAGTTATCTCCAGAAACACCATTGTCAAGAACTCAACATCTGTGGGCTCCATCTGGTCAGCCATACGCCTGCATTTCGGCTTCGAAGCCACCGGAGCGCATTTCCTCGATTTTTCAGAAATCCACCTCGAGCACGGCGAACGACCTGAGGATCTTTACCAAAGACTTATGGCTTTCACAGAGGATAACCTCCTTCGCAGCAACAGCATACAACACCATAGAGCGCTCCTTACTGAAGATGAAGAACTGACCCCCACTTTGGAAAATTTTATTGTACTCACTTGGTTAAGGCTTGTGCATCCTGACCTCCCAAAACTAGTGAAACAACGTTACGGAACTGAGCTCCGCTCTCGCACACTTGCTTCCATTAAGCCTGAGATCTCGCAAGCTCTCCAATCTTTGCTGGATGAAATCCGGGCCACTGAAGATGCTAAGGTAATGCGGACCGCTACTTCCTCCTATCGCAGGCCCGCACAAGCTGCCAAGCCTATCCCTCGCTTCCGAACACGCCCTAAATCCTGTCCTCTCTGCAAACAGGCCGGACGCGGAGACTTTCAACACTACCTAAGCGAGTGCACTTATCTCCCTGACAGCGATCGAAAGTTCATCACGAAAGCTAGGCAGATCGTGGGCATCCTCGATTGTGATGAGTCGGATCCTGAGGAAGAACCACAGGCCTACCAACCTGTGCCTACTGGAAACCAACCTACCCACAGTGCATTGAGAATCCAGGTACGCCAGTCTCCCTACCTGGACACATTTTATCGTCACAACCCTGTCCGTATTACCATCGACAGCGGGGCCACTGGTAACATGATTCGCTTGTCCACTGTTCAGAAGCTAAAAGTTGAGATTTGTAAAAGTGCCCAGTCTGCCCATCAGGCTGACGGATCATCCCCACTAAAGGTCATTGGTGAAACCAAGCTTTCCTTCAGTCGCGGACAACAT
The DNA here is from genome assembly GCA_022457155.1 of Cladopsammia gracilis. NCBI lineage: Eukaryota > Metazoa > Cnidaria > Anthozoa > Scleractinia > Dendrophylliidae > Cladopsammia > Cladopsammia gracilis. The sequence continues at coordinate 311,670 of JAJGOT010000401.1, read as the reverse complement.
TTGTTCCAGTTTGAAGGTCTGGTCGTGGAAAACCTGGATGTAGAGGTCCTGGCCGGTACCCCATTTATGGAGGCCAACGATATCGCTGTTCGTCCTGCCAAGCGCCTGATTACCCTTGCGGATGGCTCCTCCTTCACATACGGCTCTTCTGATGATCATTTTACACAGCAAGCTGTGCGTCGCGCTGTGGTCCTCCGCGCTCCCGCAACTTCAACCACTTTATGGCCTGGAGATTATATTGAACTAGAGCTCCCACAGGATCTCCCTCCAGACTCACTCCATGCCTTGGAGCCCCGCTCCGACACTCCTCAGGTCCACCGAGTATCCACTTCAGAGCTGTGGCCCCCTCCTGGCATTATTTCTAGCGTGGCAGGTAGAATACGAATGCCAAACTTGTCAGGCGAACCCATTCAGCTTAAACGACACGAGCACCTTTGTCAGGTTAGCCCCGTCTTCACCCCTAGTACTCATGAGCAGCCTCAACACACCGCCGACCTCTCTAAGCAATCAATCAACCCGTCGCCTTCTGTCTCTGGTACCAACTTCTCATCAGCTGTCCGCGTTGACCCAGACAATCTCTTACAGCCCGATATGCAGTCGTCATTTCACTCCCTCCTAAGTGACTTTGACTCTGTCTTCGACCCCACGATCCAGGGTTATAATGGTGCCGTTGGCCCTTTTGAGGCTAAAGTGAACATGGGTCCAGTTGAACCACCACAAAGAAAGGGCCGTCTGCCCCAGTATGCGCGTAACAAGCTTGTGGACCTCCAAAACAAGTTTGACGAGTTAGAGAAACTCGGTGTCTTCAAACGACCAGAAGACATCAACGTAACTGTGGAGTATCTAAACCCATCATTCCTTGTCAAAAAGAGTAATGGTGGTTACCGCCTGGTCACCGCCTTTGCCGACGTGGGAAGATACAGCAAGCCTCAACCTTCGCTGATGTCCGACGTTGATTCTACCCTTCGCCAAATCGCTCAGTGGAGGCATATCGTTACTACTGATCTCACGAGTGCCTTTTATCAAATCCCTCTCGCACGCGAGTCTATGAAATACTGCGGCGTAGCCACTCCGTTCCGTGGGGTCCGGGTGTATGCCCGTTCAGCGATGGGCATGCCTGGCTCAGAAACCGCCTTGGAGGAGCTCATGTGTCGTGTACTTGGAGACCTTATTCACGACGGAGTTGTTGCCAAGATCGCTGACGATTTATACTGCGGAGCCGACTCAGGAGGAGTTACTGCAGAACTGGAAGCGAGTGCTCCAGGCCCTCTCCAAGTGCAACCTCAAACTCTCCGCTTCCAAAACTGTCATCAACCCCAAATCTACTGTGATCTTGGGCTGGATTTGGGACTTTGGCACCCTCCAGGCCTCCCCGCATCGAATTGCAGCCCTAGCGTCTTGCAGCAAGCCCGAAACGGTTGGCCGTCTAAAGTCCTTTATTGGTGCGTACAAAGTCCTTGCTCGCGTTATACCCCAGTGCTCCGCCTTACTGTCACCACTAGACACTGTCGTCGCAGGTCGCCAGTCTCACGAGAGGATTAACTGGTCTGATGATCTACTCACGTCCTTTCACAGTGCTCAGTCTGCCCTTTCTACAAGCCGCTCCATCTCCCTGCCCCGCCCCGATGATCAATTGTGGATCATCACCGACGGTGCTGTCAAAACTCCAGGAATTGGTGCTACCCTGTACGTAACCCGTAACAATAAGCTACAGCTAGCCGGATTTTTCAGTGCCAAACTCCGCGATCGCCAAGTCACGTGGCTCCCTTGCGAGATAGAGGCCTTATCCATCGCAGCTGCTACTAAACACTTCAGCCCTTACATCATTCAATCGAAAACACCAGCTTGTATCCTCACTGACAGCAAACCTTGTGTACAGTCCTTTGAAAAGCTATGTCGCGGTGAGTTTTCCTCAAGCCCTCGTGTTGCTACTTTCCTCTCCACTGTCAGTAGATACCAAGCCTCTGTTCGTCATGTTGCTGGAGCTGCAATCTTCCCTTCTGACTTTGCGAGCCGCAATGCTCCCGAGTGTGACCACCCAACTTGCCAAGTTTGCAGCTTCGTTCAACGCACTGTAGATTCTGTGGTTCTACGCACATCTGTTCAAAGCATCCTGTCAGGAACTGCCAAACTTCCTTTCACCAGCAGAGCTGCTTGGCTTGCTCTTCAGGCCGAGTGCCCCGACCTACGGCGCACCCATGCCCATCTTACTCAAGGCACACGCCCTTCCAAGAAGCTGACAAACATTAAAGATGTCAAACGCTACCTTAATGTCGCCACAATCGCTTCTGATGGTTTACTCGTTGTTAAACGTAATGAACCACTAGTGCCTACCCAAGAGTGTATTATCGTCCCTCGCCAGGTCCTCGACGGTCTCTTGTCTGCTTTACACGTCCACCTCAGCCACCCTTCCAGCCACCAACTGAAGATGGTCACCCACCGATATCTCTTTGCCCTCGATATGGACAAAGCTGTTGATCGCGTCACTACTAGCTGCCATCATTGTGCCTCACTCCGCACAGTTCCCACTACTGTGGTAAAGCAGTCTACTAATCCTCCACCTGAAACTGTGGGTATCTCCTTTGCCACTGACGTCATCAAACGAGCCAAACAGTTTATTCTTGTCTTGCGTGAGTGCGTCACTTCTTACACAGTATCAACCCTCCTTCCTAACGAGCGCCACGACACGCTACGCGACGCCCTTATCAGCCTGTGTATTAACATGCGACCATTGGACGGTCCCCTTGCTGTGATACGAACTGACCCCGCCCCTTGTTTCATGGCCCTCAACAACGACTCAGTCCTTCACGACCACAGAATCGTTCTTGAGATTGGCAGAGTCAAGAATCGAAACAAGAACCCCATTGCGGAAAGAGCGGTCCAAGAACTTGAGCTTGAGCTCCTTCGACAGGATCCCCATGGTGGGCCAGTCTCCCCTGTTGTACTCTCTGTTGCAACCGCAACCCTGAACTCACGAATTCGCTCTCGTGGATTGTCAGCTCGTGAAATGTGGACACAGCGCGATCAGTTCTCAAACATCCAGATTCCACTAAATGATTATGATCTGATCTCTTAACAACAGAGCCTCCGAAAAGCCAACCATCCCAGCAGCGAGAAGTCCAAAGCCCCCCCTAGTCCCAGTGGCCAGTAGCCCCTCAGTCGCCATTGGTGACCTAGTGTATCTCTTTTGTGACCGAAACAAATCTCGTGGGAGAGATCGCTACCTAGTTACGTCCATCGATGGTGCTTGGTGCCAGGTTAGAAAGTTCGTCGGCTCACAGTTGCGAAGTACCACCTATCGTATTAAGAAGGCTGAGTGCTACAAAGTACCTATTGATGCTTCACCTTCCCTGCCACATCACATGAGCAGTGCCCGCTTCGACACCGATGACGAGGATGATACCTCCTTGCCTCCAGCCTCACCACCACAGATACCTACAGCTCCTCCCACACCCACACCTCAACTGTACCGGTCCACAGAAGATGTGTTACCTCCACCAACTCCACCACCCGTGCCTGCTGCTCTCTCAACTCCCCCTTCTCATCCCGATACAGATACTAACCTTACATCCTTACCGTCTTCCTGCAACCAGCCAGACCAGGCCGTCGTACCCACACGACCCACACGCACTCGCCGCCCTCCACAATATCTAGAGGACTTTGTATTGTCTTAGTATACCCCTCAAGACTCTGTCATTACGAGAGACAAAGAAAAGAGACAGGAAAAGAGACAGTTGCGCCATTAGGCATTATTAGTTGTGTTACTTTATTGTATTGACTTGTGAGCCGCGCGCACCTAGGCAAGCGGACTCTGTCTTTACCCAGACTCCTTTGCTCCGTGCACGTTTTACTCGTTGTTATTGTTCCGCCATTTTGTTCGGATCGTGTTCTGTTGTTTCTACTTTCCTTGTTGACTGGCGCAAAGCGATTATTGTATTTTGCTAATTTGATTTGTTCTCGGTTTTCCGAACACGAAGCGCTATAAAAATGTGTCGGCAATTTCCCATATTCAATTGCAGTGAAAAGTTACAGAATATTTTCGAAAAAGGGAGTAAAAAAATTGGAATGATCGCACGGAAATGGCTCTTGACGAAAAAGTTTTCGGAATTAAGAAATTCGTCGATACATTTTTGTTTACTATATGTTAGCCTAGCCTCTGTCCAAATTTGAGGAAAATCGAACAAATTCCCTTTGAGTTGTAGCTCTTTAAAGTGTCCCCAACAAACGAAAAATTAACTTTGAGAAAACAGCGCTTAAAAAAACATATCGCTTCATATAAAACAAACTCCGCCCAGAAAAGTTATACCGTCATTTCTCCGTCAATTTTCACTATTTTTCGATAATTTTTTTTTGGATGAAAGTTCATTCTGTAAACTTTATTTTGACGCCAAAAAAAATTTTTCAATAAATTTTCGATCTGAAGGTACACTGTAACCTTAATCGTACGGCACCCGTAGGCGGAATTCGATTTGCTATTCATACGGGAGTCCAAAACGTTCGACAATTTTTTGATGTTATTCTTCGCTTTTGGTGGTCCACAATATTAAATGTTCGTTTAGTTTGACGAAGCGTTTCTGGTAAGCGATGTTGATTTGGCTCAGACTCGTATACTGCGCGAGCAGTGTACATTTCGTGTCATTTCGTGACACTTAACTTAGAAATTTTTTGCGTCAAAGAATACTCCCGTACGGCCAACTTCGCCGGATTTGCTATTCGTACGGGAGTCCAAACTTTCGACAACTTGCGATGTTATTCTTCACTTTTGTTGGTCCACAATATTAAATGTTCGTTTAGTTTTACGAAGCGCTTCTGGTAAGCGATGTTGATTTAGCTTAGACTAATTTGCCGAGTCTGTATACAACGCGAGCGATTCATTTCATGACTCGTAGCTGAACAAACATCGCCACAAGAAGCGCTTCTTGAATCTAAACAAACGTACAATATTATGGATTGGCAAAAGTGAAGAATAACATCGGAAATTTTCGAAAGTTTTAGACTCCCGCACGAATAGTAAATCCGGCGAAGTTGGCCGTAGGCCCGGGGGGGGGAGGTGGAGGGGGTACTCCCATAAATGAGCTAATCAGGGATTTTTGGTCTAGAATAGGGTATCATTTTCCTCGAAACTGATCAGTTAAGTGAAGAATTCAGTCTAGACAAGATTTACTGGCAAATGGCAAATCGGTATGGCGGGCAGTACGGCATTTTTACTGACCGCTGTTAACCGGGGGGTGGGGGGGGGGGGGGTGTTACTCAACAAAGTTTTGTACGGGGATGCTCCGCCCCGAGGTCCGAACCCTTACCCTTTCATATACCGTTTTTGACAGAAAAGGTACCCCTTTCATATACCTTTCATTAAAAATGGTACCCCCTTCATCTCCCTGGTACTCCCTGCATCTGTTTGATATATTTTGAAAGGCCCTTTATATAATACTTAAATGGCCGTTTTCCCTACACTTTTTATACTTCAACTCGTGTTTTCCCTACCGTTTCCTATACTTCGTGAAATCCTAACCCTTTCATATACTTTAACTCGTAAAATCCCTACCCTTTCATATACAGTGAAACCTGTATTAAGCGGACACCCTCGGGACCATCGCTGGTGTCCGTTTAATAGAGGTGTCCGCTGAATACAGATTTGTTTTACAGTAAATATCGGAAGAAAATTTAGGAACCCAAGCAGCTAGTGTCCGCTTAATAGAGGGTGTCCGCTTAATATGGGGTCCGCTTAATACAGGTGTCACTGTACCTCCAGCCTCAAAAAGGTACCCCTTTTTAGGGGGTACCTCCACGGGCCTGGTAACTATAGCTGTTTGTGAACGAGTTTCTGGAAAATAGCGAGTCTGGAATAGGTCTAGGATATGGTAGGGTTTTTCGGTGTTTAGTCTAGTATAGGGTTTCAAAATGCAGAGTCCCAGCGGCACACCCCCACCCAAAAATTTGCAAAGTACCCCCTCCCCCGGGATTTATCTTCCCCGGTTTATCGCTGTCGATCAAGCAAGGAAAAACTAACAGCAGGTCTGAGATCTCCAGTCTCAGTTTTCCAGTCTGAGATCTGATCTGAGTTTTCCAGGTCTGAGTTTTCCGGGTCTGAGGTCTGAAGTCTGAGTTTTCGGGACACCCCCTTAGGACCACCCAGTTTCGGAGTCACGAACAAGCGCTCATTCAGCCCTGATTTCCCTATCTAAGAAACCTTGTTTAACCCGACCACCCCGTTGATACGACCACATTTTTATGGGCCATCAGAAAAAGTTGTATATGCAGATGCAGAACAAGCACTGCCCTGCTGTCACGTCTCTGTGTATTCCAGTGAATCTGATCAAATCGTCAATGAACAACAACAATAGAACTCTTTAGCTTGTACGTTTTGTTTTCTTTGATTGCCAAAATATTTTTTTTTTTGTAGAAATATGGCTTAAATTTGTTCCCGACACAAAAAATGTGCGAACCGGCCAACGGCCGTATTGTGCGCGAGGTGTGGCTAAAGTGCCTCTTTCGACTAATTTTAGTGAAATCAGCAACTATTTACTGTCTTCTTCAGTCATAGTTGTAATTGTGAAAAGGGCAATCTAAACGGCATTTTGGCTTCCTATAGAACGAAGATGATGTTCACAACCCCGGTATAACGACTGTTCCCTAAGTGACTGTACCTTGCTCATTTTGATGGCCTTCTGCAGTGCGTCTTCTTCGTTCAGTTCCTGCTAATACTTTCTCAGCCAGCTTTGCTCAGAAGAACTACTTGGGCCACTTGAGGAGGCCTCTTCCAGGCGACCCGACACAACATCCAAATATATTTTCTTTTTGACATTCTCCCGAAACGTAAAAGTACCCGCGCACTGCACACAAGATGATGTAATGATCGTTTTAATTAATCACAACTGCAAGTGTGAAGTAATGTGATACAACTCAACAACTCAACTCAACAATTTCGGGAATGATTTTTTCTCATTTTTTGTTTTTCATTTTTTTCCGAGCCACTGGTTGTTTGCCTGAACAAGCAAGTGAATTTAAAGACTTTTTTAGTTTATTTTCACAGTTGCTAAACGTGAATGATGAAATTTCCCGCTACTCGTGCTGATTTATAAAGCCCGCGGGGATAAAGAAAAAATCTGTTCACTTCTCTACCCTAAGAGACCTTTTTTCGTGACCCTGATTAAGAGTGCGGCCCAAATATAACACCCCCCCGGCCCTGTTCAAGATTAAGAACATCAGGATCTCCTTTTTAAAGCGACGGCACTCTAAAGAGCTTTAAGAGAACTGAATTCACACGTGGAGAAGCAAAACTGCGTTTGTTTGTAGGTTATCTGCATTGTTTTTCGTTTCCCATTCAGAATTTTTTTATATACACATTGTAGACTTCGCACAGCCAACGTTCACACCCTGTTCATGGCTCCCGGTACGGTTCAGAAAGACACCCTGTTAAAGACGCTAAATAGTGAAATTACTGAAAACCATACCCTGTTGGGCGGCACATAGCCGTCTAGGCCAAATAAGGGAGTGCAAACGGATGTAAAATGGTCTATCCAATCACAGTAGTGTCTGTTACTGACACAAAAAATTGCACGCGACAAAGACGCGACAAAGACGCGACAAAGACGTATGTTTGCCTGAAATGCACTGAAATGCAACAAGCACGTGAGACCATCTTCTTATAAGCCTGAATCAACGTATCCTATTATTCCTTGATCCATCGGCATTCGGTCACAGCTTTTTAAAGCAAACTTTGATTTTTGTTTTTCGATATTACCTGTTTTTATTTTACACAAAAAATTCCATCCGTTTCTTAAAGTTTTCGCCGGGTCTTTCATGGTCTATGTTTGAAGCCCAGAACCTTACGGCAAAACAATTTTCGAATTTTAGAGCTAAGGAATCGTAAATAAATAAATAAAAGCCTGAATAAATCAGTCCTATTTTAGAAAGCGTGATGGAAGGAAAGAAAATTAAGATTTTATTTATTCATTATCTTTAACTATATTCCCACGTCGTGTGATAGGTTATACTAAACAAACTGAACGGTTGTGCTGGTGGTGGTTGCTAATACACCTTATTCCAAAATGGCAGGCAATTTATTATTCTTTTGTATGCATTTCAATTAGCCCTCTTTGCCTCATTTTCGCGTGAAAATTCTGTTGTATTTTGCTCATGCTGACGAGGCAACAAGGGCTAATTAACATACATAGAATAGAATAATAAATTGACCACCATTTAAGCATAAGGTGTATTTACAGGGATTCTGACAGGATGCGGGAAAAAATTAAAATTGTGCGGGAGTTTTGGGGCAAATTGTGCGGGAATTTAACATCGACTGTGCGGGAAATTGTGCGGGATTGCGCAATCCTATGACTAACCAAATATCCGGGGGGGGTACTCCCATATATGAGCTATATAGGTGTTTAGTCTAGAATATGGTGGCAAAATGCAGCTAAAATTAAGGGTCTCAGAGTCCCAGCGGCACACCCCCACCCAAAAATTTGCAGAGCACCCCCCCCCCCCCCCCCCCCCCGCCGGGCCAAATATTCAATCACCAGTGTTCTAGCCAGGCCAGAAAAATATGACAGGGAGGAAATTCTGCATAAATGAAAAATACAAATAGATGTTTTACCTTGGGGATTAAAATGTACCCAGCAATCGCCAATTTGCGGCTATTTTTCTTCACCAAAGTTAATTTGTCTCAACAAAATCACATTGCGTGACACGATGAACTCGATCCGGTAAAACCGAAATACCACCTCAAAATAAAACATTTCCGATCTGAGCGAGTTCCTTTATGAAAAATCCGTACATTTTATGTAGTGTGAATAATTTCCAGTAAAGGTTCACACAATTTCTTCTAAATTTTGCTGCAAAAACACAACCCTGAGATATATGCAAATTGCGTGCGAAATGTAATTCGAACGGTAGCATGTTTGTTAACGTCTTTCACTTGATTGAAAAAATTAAATCCAGTATTCTGATCAGAACTTAATAACTTTCTCCTATCAATCCGAAGTTCCAGCTTTTTAATAGTTTGTTTGTCGATTCGCAAACTTGATTGATCAGTTCTTTGCGGAAATAATTCACACAGAGTGACATTCATTTCGGCGCGACGGTACATTTTCTTTGGTGTTTCTTCTTCGGTCCCCGACATATTAAACTGAAAGAGGAAGAGGAAGCGAAAGCGCTCGAAAAAATATCAACAAGCCGCTAAGAAAAACGACATAATGTCTGGAAAACGACAACTAAAAAGCTACGCGAAAAATTCGGTAGGAAGTCGGATAGAGACAATACAGTGCATTAGAATGTAAAATTTTCACTTTATCATCCCTGAAATGCGAAAAGACGGTTTTATTGTCCGTCATACCATCTTTTATCTGTTTTCTTTATATATAAAAACAAAATCTTGTTCTACCATTAACGACGTTTTAAGTAATCAAAGGGCTCTTAAAGCCATCTCGTTAATGCGAGAGAATGTAAGGTTAATAAAAAACAACAACAACAACAACAACAACAATAATTGGAAAAGTTGGGTGCCTTTGATAGGTAAATGTAGTAAAGACGGGTAGTAGTAAAGATAGGTAATATGTGTAAAGCTGCTAAATGGTTTATTGAAGTTGAAGGATTGAAAATACCTGTAGGTCTAATCGAAGAGTTAGACATTGCAGTCATAGAGGACTTAAGGGCTCTATTTCAATAAAAGTCATGAGCAACAAAATAATCACGAGTATGAATGTAAATAATTTTCATGTTAATTTAGCGTATTTGTTCAAAATAGTCTTCATTTTACAGCTGAGGGGAAACTTCAACTTGATTATATTAAGCGAACAAGAAGCTGTACACAGCTTGAACTCGTGGCGCCTTTAACTTATTGCAGCATTGATTCCCAAGTGATTTGAGTGCTTTTACAGAGAAACATAAGCTTGAAATTATGTCTTATCAAAGGCTCCTAAGAGCCAACCCGAGAAGAAAAAATGCTAACGCGTAACGCGTAACGCAATATTGCCTTACGCTTACGTTTTCACACTGACACAGTTCGATATATATTTTTTTTAATAAAACGTAAGGATTTTTGACGAACGAAAAATAAAGTACATCACTTTCATAATGTCCAGTTCGAAAAAAGAAAAAAAAAAGAAAAAAAAAAGGACACTCTGGAGAATCGAACTCGAGCCGTCCGGGACTGAGCCACAAACTCAATCACTGCGCTGTCCAAGAGCACATACTGCCTACGGACTAAATTTTATTATTTTAATCTAGATACGCATCAGAACGCGTGTTTAGGTTGCAAAATCCCTTTAGATCGATTTTAATGTTGCACTAAAAACTGCAAATGCGAAACATCTGTAACCTTATTGTTGTCTATATTCGTTTACATCAAATTAAGTATTGTTATCGTTGGATTCACGTTGAATTCCTGTTACGAAACGTGTTCGTAACAAAGCATTTGCTCACTAAGTTTACAGCTGATGGAAGGAGCGAGTGAGTGAGTGAGAGAGTGAATTTTATTTAAACACCCTTGCCGATAACCTGTTCATCATGCTTTCACGTATACACGGGTTTAAAAGTAAAACCACACTGCATTCACTAGATTCAGTAGCTGACACTTAAACTCGACCCGGAGCTTGATCGCTAAGCGTCCTAAGCAAATGGCAAGTTTAATATACAAAACACAGAACTTGCCAGAGCAAAAATCCCACAGGAATAAGCAACGAACACAATATTAAACGGCCTATCCATCCATGAACGCCTTGAATTGTCTTGAAAGTGTGCAGTTGTACGCAGTAGTTCTTTATCTTGCTTCTCGAGTACACACACGGAGAGATTTTGCGGTATGTATTTCATGGCCGAAAGCCATATAGTCGTCGATATAGACTTAAATATGCGTGCATAAATTTGCATGCGCTAATGTGACACGAAAAAAAAAACAAGAAAAGTCAACGCCGGATTTACAACTCGTGTGCTTCGCCACGAGTATGAGCCGAGGCCAATTTGGTTGTTACGGGGGGGAATTATGAGGAGGGATGGGGGTGGCAAAACTACTTAGATTCAATCTATCTTTAGAGAGCCCTTTTACTTAGTTAATTTTCTATGTTTTGTATCAGTCACAGTATTTTAGTAGCAATGACTTGTATGGCACTACAATGGCGATTTTCCTATCAATCGAAATTTGGGAAAGATGTTCGAAGGTTAAAAAATATTTACTATCTTTATTTATTGATATTTAAACAAAACTAAAACATATTGCAACGATTTTCATTTGGGATTAAAATTGATTTACTAGCAATGTTTTTAAACAGCCAATTAATATGTGCAGTGTATATGTGGATGTATGAGACAAAACAAGAACTTTGTGCATGTGAATAAGTTCAGTAAAAAGACTTCAGTAAAAAAGGAATGTTTTATCTAAATACTTCACTAAGGTAGACTATTGTAAAAAAGGCAAATGAAAATATTTTACTTGTCGCTTTTTCCGTCAACTAAAAAATTGTGTACCTTCGGGCAGAATGGTGTCTCTTGTGGGAATAGAGCTGGTGATTAGATTTCGTTTCCTTTTATAGCCGAAGCTGTTTTCAAAACATCTCGGCTTAAAGAAGCCTTGGTAAAAACGACAAGCGACGTGGCCCCGAAAATTGCCGACATGAGACGTTCTGAACAGCGAGAAGCGGCTCGATTCCGCTTCAAAAATACGACAAATTACGACAGCGACTTTAGAAGGTTGTGCAATTTACCAATAAAATTAAACATTATTGACCATATCGTTCATATCAACACCCGACGGCCAACGGTCTTTTACATGTAATGATCAATTTTTTATTGAAACGTCTACCAACCTCGTTCCCAAGGCCCCTATCTTCCTCTCTCTTGGATCAGACGTGCAGTTAGAGTACACCCTAGACTCCCGGTATACACAAACATATCCGTGACCTTTGATTTTTGATTTTTTTTGGCGCAAATTGGTTTTAACAAGCTTAATAATTTTCCTTCGAGCATTTTTATTTTAAAAAAAGACTTTTCTTTTTATCTTGATGAAAAATTGCACTTTATCAAATAAAGACAAATAAGTGACAGGTCGCGCGTGTGGTTTCCGTTCGAATTACACGCACCGGCTCCCCCGACGGTGTCAATTTGCGCGAGGGCAAAAGTAACGACCCTCCCCTCGGGTGAATGTCATTTTGTCTCTGTGACGCGGTCGCTAAGCTTTAGTATTCGAATTTCTTGGTACAAAAAGATGGCCAGAATCGCTCCAAAACGGAGCCCTTTTAGAGACCGTGAAAGGGAATTTGGAAGCTAGCACGAATCGCACGGGTAGACATTTAACCTGCGGCCTCACTGGTGGCAATTCGGGGAGCTTGAGTTGAATTGTTTAGAATTTATTGGCTTTCGCGTGGCGAGGGTTCGCTCAGAGGTCTCCAGCCTTCCCTTCTTTTATAGTGGATAGTGGGGCGAGTGACAAAAGTTGTAAAAATGCATTTAAACCGGTCAGGATACATCAAGAGACAATAACGTAAAGGTGAGAAGACTTTGTGTAATGTGTAGTGTGTAATATTTTCGATTTTTCTATCGCTTATCAATTCCGTGACAAATCGTATTATTACCTAGTATATTTCATTACTGTGCACTGGCTTCGAATCTGTAACTTGATGTCACTCACATCACGATCATCTGCCTGTGGGATCATCCAATTTAAATCTTTGATGTGTGCCACAACGCATCGGATAAATGTTTACGCTTATCCGCGTTTGTAGATCTTTATATATAAGATATAAACATCTAAGAATTTTACGGAGATTTTAAAGAAGAAAAGAACTGATCCATGACCTATGGTCGCTACAATGTCTGTCATTGATCGATCAGAGTCCGTTCACGCATATTCATTGCTATTTTAAGACTTAAATTCAGTCAGGAAGTCAAGACAAAAAAGTGCATATCCTTAGAATTCCTCTATTCCTCAAAGAAAGAATTGAGCAAATATATATTTTTCCAACGTTAATTTCATTTTTACAGTTTTGAGATTCGCTCATTCCTGTTCTTTTATTATCTTCCGGAAACCGGACATTCCACAAAGATAACAAGGTATCGCAAAACATTCATAATCCATCGGACAAAATTATCAACAAAAGCGGCGGCAAAGAAACTTTTGATAACTCAGACGTCAGATGTGGGTGGTGTTAAGGAGACGAAATCTACGTCCTCTATTGGGAGCTAGCTCGTTGTAGAGCAGAGGTACGCGGGATCGGCACAGCAACACTTCAGCTTATTTCTCTTCTTACTTAACCTCTTTTGACTATATTCATTTTTCAACTGGTCCTCTTTCGACTACATCTCTTTCTTGACTTGTCTTCTTCCAACTTCTACTCTTCTAGTTTTAAGGCATGCATTTTTATATGCTCTTCTGAGCTTAATCACATAATCATTTAGTTAACCAAAGGGCAAATGGATCTTGCCACAAGATAAGATAAGATAAGATAATTAAATCATAACAATTTTCTTATTCGTGTAAAAGATCATTCTGAGTTATTCAACTTAGTAAACAATAATATTTTGGTCGCCAAAGGAAGGTAGAAGTTAAAAATACAAAGCTGTTAAGTCAAACTTAACTTAACCACAAATGTAGTTAACAAATTTCAAAGCGCTAAACTGAAGGTGGCGCGTGAACAAGGATTTCTTAATAATTCATATAAACGAAGGAGATTGACAGCAAACGTTCATTTATTATTAAAAGTGCTACGCCACCCCCAAAATATCATTCAGCGTGATTTGTGGGGAATGATCGGTTTCCCAATATCGAAATCCCGAGACACCAAGTCTCCATAAGAAAACATGACAAGATGTCCCGAACTTGAAGCTATTGATAACATTTGTAATTTTTATGATTTATCTGCTTTTACTTTCCACAAACACCCACTTAATGGAAGTTTCTAGAAAACCTAAAAAATACTGCAAGTCACTCTGTGACAGTGGGCTGAAATATCTGTTTTCCGCTTAGTTGTCAATGCTTGTTAAAGGAAATATTTCACGCAGTTGTTGTATGTTGTTATCGCTATCGATATGAAATGTTTTGGAAAGTGAAGCGGACATTGATTTTTCTTTTGTGGAGAGTTGAAAAAGAAATGGCTGCATAAGTTAATGTTATACATGAATGGGTTATTTGCGAATATATAGTAGTTCTGTCTTTTTTTATTCGAAAGTCGAGAGT